>CM038142.1:129433596-130018681 GCA_021437245.1 Aegilops speltoides | reverse complement strand
ATGCAACTCCGTTTACGGAGGAACACTTTGGTGCTACCAAAGCGTCTAGCGTGGCGGGTGATTATAAAGGAGTACTACGAGTGTCTCCAAAGGCAGATGTTGGGTTGGCGTATTTCGAGATTAGGTTTTGTCACTCCGATTGTGGGAGAGGTATCTCTGGGCCCTCTCGGTAATGCACATCACTTAAGCCTTGCAAGCATTACAACTAATGAGTTAGTTGCGAGATGATGTATTACGGAGCGAGTAAAGAGACTTGCGATGCGAGATTGAACTAGGTATTGGATACCGGCGATCGAATCTCGAGGCAAGTAACATACCGATGACAAAGGGAACAACGTATGTTGTTATGCGGTCTGACCGATAAAGATCTTCGTAGAATATGTAGGAACCAATATGGGCATCCAGGTCCGCTATTGGTTATTATTTGGAGGCGATGTCTCGGTCATGTCTACATTGTTCTCGAACCGTAGGGTCCATGCACGCTTAAGGTTTCGATGACATTTATATTATGAGTTTATGAGTTTTGATGTACCGAAGGAGTTGAGTCCGGATGAGATCGGGGACATGACGAGGAGTCTCGAAATGGTCGAGGCGTAAAGATCGATATATTGGACGACTATATTCGGAGTTCGGAAGGTTCGAGTGATTGGGTATTTTTGGTCTGGGAGAGTTACGGAATTCGTATTGGGCCTTAATGGGCCATACGGGAAAGGAGAAAAAAGGGCCAAAAGGGTGGCGCCGCCTCCCTTGGTCTAGTCCGAATTGGACTAGGGAGGCGCACCCTTCCATCCTTCTCCTTCTCTCTTCCCTTTCCTTCTCTCCTACTCCTAATACATGGAAGGACTACTAGTTGGACTAGGAAAGGGGAATCCTACTCCGGTGGGAGTAGGACTCCCCATGGCGCCATAGAGAGGGCCGGCCTCCTCCTCCCTCCCTCCTTTATATCTACGAGGCAGGGGCACCCCATGAACACACAAGTTGATCTACGGATCGTTCCTTAGCCGTGTGCGGTGCCCCCTCCACCATATTCCACCTCGTTCATATCGCCGCAAAGCTTAGGCGAAGCCTCTTGCCGGTAGAACATCAAGATCGTCCACCACGCCGTCGTCTTGTGAAACTCTCCTCCCGAAGCTCTCTTTGGATTGGAGCCGAGGGCGTCATCGAGCTGTCGTGTGTCAAGAACTCGGGCGCGGAGTATGTGGCGCGGGATCGGTCGGATCGCGAGGAGAGCGTCACGACTACTTCCTCTACGTTGTGATCGCTTCGCTCACGGTCTCACGAGTGCGTAGACAACACTCTCCCCTCTCGTTGCTATGCATCACCATGATCTTGCGTGTGCGCGAGGAAAATTTTGAAATTACTACGTTCCCCAACATACATTATTCTCGAACCGTAGGGTCCTTGCACGCTTAAGGTTTCGATGATGGTTATATTATGAGTTTATGTATTTTGATGTACGAAGGTTGTTGAGTCCGGATATGATCACGGACATGACGAGGAGTCTCGAAATGGTCGAGACATAAAGATTGATATATTGGACAGATATATTTGGACAGGAAAGGTTAGGAGAAGTTTGGAGCTCAGGAGGTTCTGGAACCCCGGGAGGTATATGGGCCTTATTGGGCCCATGTAGGAGGAAGGAGAAGGAACAAGGGAGGCGGCCCCAGCCCAATCCGAATTGGGGGGGGGCGGCCCCCTTCCTTTCTCCTTCCCTCTTCCTAATACTACTACTAGTACTACTTCCTACTACTAGTACTCTTTCCTTCCCTCCAAATAAGATAAGGAAAGGGGAAACCTACTTGGAGTAGGTTTCCCCTCCCTATGGCGCCCCCTTGGCCGGCCACCTCCTCCCTCCTCCTTTATATACGGGGTAGGGGCACCCTAGAACACACAAGTTGATCCTTGAGATCGTTCCTTAGCCGTGTCGGTGCCCCCTCCACAATATTACACCTCGATCATATTGTAGCGGTGCTTAGGCGAAGCCTGCGACAGAGAACATCAAGATCGTCCTGCCACGTCGTCTTGTGGAACTCCCCTCGAGCCTCTCTTGGATTGGAGATCGAGGTGCGTCATCGAGCTGTCGCGTGTCAAGAACTTCGGAGGTGCGAGTATGCGGTGCTTGGATCGGTTGGACCGGGAGGGCGTCGACTACTTCCTCTACGTTGTGTCAGCGCTTCGCTTTGGTCTACGAGTGCGAGACAACACTCTCCCTCTCGTTGCTATGCATCACCATGATCTTGCGTGTGCGTAGGAAATTTTTGAAATTACTCGTTCCCCAAAGTGGTATCGAGCCTAGGTTTTATGGTTTGATGTTATATGCACGAGTAGAACACAAGTGAGTTGTGGGCGATATAAGTCATCTTGCTTACCGGCATGTCATACTTTGGTTGGCGGTATTGTTGGATGAAGCGGCCGGACCGACATTACGCAGACGCTTCGCGAGACTGGTTTTACCGCCGTGCTTTGCACACGGTGACTAGCGGTGTCGGTTTCTCAACTTTAGTTGAACTGAAGTGTGGCTACGCCGGTCCTTGCGAAGGTTAAAACAACATCAACTTGACAAACTATCGTTGTGGTTTTGATGCGAGGTGAGATTGGTTCTTGCTTAAGCCCGTAGCAGCCACGTAAAACTTGCAACAACAAAGTAGAGGACGTCTAACTTGTTTTTGCGGGGCATGTTCGATGTGATATGGCCAAGACATGATGCTATATTTTATTGTATGAGATGATCATGTTTTGTAACCGAAGTTATCGGCAATGGCAGGAGCCATATGCTTGTCGCTTTATTGTATGAAATGCAACGCATACATAATTGCTTTACTTTATCACTAAGCGGTAGCGATAGTCGTAGAAGCAATAGATGGCGAAGCGACAACGATGCTACGATGGAGATCAAGGTGTCGCGCCGGTGGCGATGGTGATCATGATGGTGCCGGAGATGGAATCACAAGCACAAGAAGATGATGGCCATATCATATCACTTATATTGATTGCATGTGATGTTTATCTTTTATCGTCTTATCTTGCTTTGATTGACGGTAGCATTTTAAGATGATCTCTCACTAAAATTATCAAGTAGTGTTCTCCACGAGTATGCACCGTTGCCAAAGTTAAATCGTGCCCGGACACCACGTGATGATCGGGTGTGATAAGCTCTCGTCCATCTACAACGGGTGCAAGCCAGTTTTGCACACGCGAATACTCAGTTAAACTTGACGAGCCTAGCATATGCAGATATGGCCTCGGAACACGGAGAACGAAAGGTCGGCGTGAATCATATAGTAGATATGATCAACATAAGATGTTCACCATTGAAAACTACTCCATATCACGTGATGATCGGTTATGGTTTAGTTGATTTGGATCACGTGATCACTTAGATGACTAGAGAGATGTCTCTCTAAGTGGGAGTTCTTAAGTAATATGATTAATTGAACTTAAATTTATCATGAACTTAGTCTGGTAGTATTTTGCAAATTATGTTGTAAGATCAATAGCTTGCGTTGTTGCTTTCATATGTTTATTTTGATATGTTCCTATAGAAAATTGTGTTGAAAAATGTTAGTAGCAATGATGCGGATTGGATCCGTGATCGAGGTTTATCCTCATTCTTTGCTTGAAGAATTATGTCCTTAATGCACCGCTAGGTAGCGGACCTATTGCGGGAGCGGATCTGCGGCGTTATGAGCGTTTGGCTAGCTCAAATATGATGACTACTTGATAGTTTTGTGCACCATGCTTTATGGCTTAGAATCGGGACTTCAAAGATGTTTTGAGCGTCATGGACCATATGAGATGTTCGAGGAATTGAAGTTAATATTTCAAGCAAATACCGAGTTGAGAGATATGAAGTCTCCAACAAGTTCTATAGCTAAAAGATGGAGGAGAATCGCTCAACTAGTGAGCATGTGCTCAGATTATGCAGGTACTACAATCGCTTGAATCATGTGGGAGTTAATCTTCCGGATAAGATAGTGATTGATGAATTCTCTAGTCACCATCACCAAGTTAGTAGAACTTCGTGATGAACTATAGTATGCAAGGGATGATGAAAATGATTCCGAGTTTTCATGATGATGAAATCGATGAAGGTAGAAATCAAGAAAGAACATCAAGTGTTGATGGTTAACAAGACCACTAGTTTCAAGAAAAGAGCAAAGGGATAGAAGGAACTTCAAGAAGAGCGGCAAGCAAGTTCTTTGCTCAAGTGAAGAAGCCCAAGTCGGACCTAAGCTTGAGACTAAGTGCTTCTCTTTGCAAAGGGACTGGTGGGTGAAGCAGAACTACCCCAAGTATTTGGCGGATAAGAAGGATGGCAAAGTAAACAAAGGTATATTTGATATACATGTTATTGATGTGTACTTTACTAGTGTTTATAGCAACCCTCGGTATTTGGTACTGGTTGGTTGCTAAGAGTAGTAACTCGAAGCGGGAGTTGCGGAATAAGCGAAACTAGTTAAGGGTGAAGTGACGATGTGTGTTGAAAGTAGTTTCAAGATTGATATGATCATCATCGCACACTCCTATACTTTCGGGATTAGTGTTGAACCTAAATAAATGTTATTTGGTGTTTGCGTTGAGCATGAATATGATTTGATCATGTTTATTGCAATACGGTTATTCATTTAAGTAAGAGAATAAACTGTTGTTCTATTTACATGAATAAAACCTTATATGGTTACACACCCAATGAAAATGGTTCATTGGATCTCGATCGTAGTGATACACATATTCATAATATTGAAACCAAAAGATGCAAAGTTAATAATGATAGTGCAACTTATTTGTGGCACTTGCCGTTTAGGTCATATTGGTGTAAAGCGCATGAAGAAACTCCATCTTGATGGGATTTTGGAATCACTTGATTATGAATCACTTGATGCTTGCGAACCATGCCTCATGGGCAAGATGACTAAGACTCCGTTCTCGGAACGATGGAGCGAGCAAGCGACTTATTGGAAATAATACATACTAATGTATGCGATCCAATGAGTGTTAAGGCTCATGGCGGGTATCGTTATTTTCGACCTTCACAGATGATTTGAGCAGATATGGGTATATCTACTTGATGAAACATAAGTGCGAAATAGTTGAAAGGATCAAAGAATTTCAGAGTGAAGTGGAAAAATCATCATGACAAGAAAATAAGGTTTCTACGATCGATCGCGGAGACAAATATTTGAGTTCTGAGTTTGGTCTTCAATTAAAACAATGTGGAATAGTTTCACACTCACGCCACGGAACACCACAATGTTATGGTGTGTCCAAACATCGTAACCGCACTTTATTGGATATAGTGCAATCTATGATGTTTCTTACTGATTTACCAATATCGTTTTGGGATCATGCATTAGAGACGGCTGCATTCACGTTAAATTGGGCACCATCTAAATCCGTTGAGACGACACTATATGAACTGTGGTTTAGCAAGAAACCCTAGTTGTCGTTTCTTAAAGTTTGGAGTTGCGATGCTTATGTGAAAAAGTTTCATCCTGATAAGCTCAAACCCAAATCGGATAAGTGCGTCTTCATAGAATACCCAAAGGAAATTGTTGGGTACACCTTCTATCACAGATCCGAAGGCAAGATATTCGTTGCTTAAGATGGATCCTTTCTAGAGAAGGAGTTTCTCTCGAAAGAAGTGAGTGGGAGGAAAGTAGAACTTGATAAGGTAATTGTACCTTCTCCCTTATTTGGAAAGTAGTTCATCACAGAAATCTGTTCCTGTGACTACTACACCAATTAGTGAGGAAGCTAATGATGATGATCATGTCAAGTTACTACTGAATCTCGTAGGTAAACCAGAGTGAGATCCGCACGAGTGATGCGGTAATCCTGTTACGGAAGTCATGTAACTAGACCATGATGAACCTACGAACTATGAGGAAGCGATGATGAGCCCAGATTCAGCGAAATGGCTTGAGGCCATGAAATCGAGATGAGATCCATGTATAAGAACAAAGTATGGACTTTTGTGGAGTTGCCGATGATCGGCAAGCCATAGAAAATAAATGGATCTTCAAGAGGAAGGCGGACGACGATAGTAGTGTTACTATCTACAAAGCAGACTTGTCGAAAAAGGTTTTGACAAAGTTCAAGATGTTGAATACAATGAGATTTTCTCACTCGTATCGATGCTTAAAAGTTTGTCCGAATCATGTTAGCAATTGCCGCATTTTATGAAATCTGGCAAATAGATAAACAAAACTGCATTCCTTAATGGAGTTATTAAAGAAGAGTTGTATGTGATGCAACCAAGAGGTTTTGTCGATCCTAAAGGTGTTAACAAAATGTGCATCTATGGACTGGTGCAAGCATCTCGGAGTTGGAATATACGCTTTGATAAGTTGATCAAAGCATATAGTTTTATACAGACTTACGGTGAAGCCTGTATTTACTAGAAAGTGAGTGGGAGCACTACATCATTTCTTATAAGTATATGTGAATGACATATTGTAGATCGGAAATAATGTAGAATCATTCTGCAAAGCATAAAGGAGTGTTTGAAAGGAGTTTTTCAAAGAAAGACCTCGGTGAAGCTGCTTACATATTGAGCATTAAGATCTATAGAGATAGATCAATACGCTTGATAAGTTTTTTCAATGAGTACATACCTTGACAAGATTTTGAAGTAGTTCAAAATGGAACAGTCAAAGAAAGAGTTCTTGCATGTGTTACAAGGTGTGAAATTGAGTAAGACTCAAAACCCGACCACGGCGGAAGATAGAAAGAGAATTAAAGTCATTCCTATGCCTTGGCCATAGGTTCTATAAAGTATGCCATCTGTGTACCAGATCTATTGTATACCCTGCCTTTGAGTTTGGCAAGGAGTACAATAGTGATCTAGGAGTAGATCTTTCGACGGCGGTCAAAATTATCCTTAGTGGAATAAGGATATGTTTCTCGATTATGGAAGTGACAAAAAGGTTCGTCGTAAAGGGTTACGTCGATGCAAGTTTTGACACCGATCTGGATGACTCTAAGTCTCGATCTAGATACATATTGAAAGTGGGAGCAATTAGCTAGAGTAGCTTCGTGCAGAGCATTGTAGACATAGAAAATTGCAAAATACATAACGGATCTGAATGTGAAAGACCCGTTGACTAAGATTCTCTCACGAGCAAAACATGATCATACCTTTGTACTCTTTGGGTGTCAATCACATAGTGATGTGAACTAGATTATTGACTCTAGTAAACCCTTTGGATGTTGGTCACATGGCGATGTGAACTATGGGTGTTAATCACATGATGATGTGAACTATCGATGTGAATCACATGGTGATGTGATCTAGATTATTGACTCTAGTGCAAGTGGGAGACTGAAGGAAATATGCCCTAGAGGCAATAATAAAGTTATTATTTATTTCCTTATTTCATGATAAATGTTTATTATTCATGCTAGAATTGTATTAACCGGAAACATAATACATGTGTGAATATATAGACAAACAGAGTGTCACTAGTATGCCTCTACTTGACTAGCTTGTTAATCAAAGATGGTTATGTTTCCTAACCATGGACAAAGAGTTGTTATTTGATTAACGGGATCACATCATTAGTTGAATGATCGATTGACATGACCCATTCCGTTAGCTTAGCACCCGATCGCTTAGTATGTTGCTATTGCTTTCTTCATGACTTATACATGTTCCTATGACTATGAGATTATGCAACTCCGTTACGGAGGAACACTTTGTGTGCTACCAAGCGTCTACAACGTGGCGGGTGATTATAAAGGTGCTCTCTGGTGTCTCCAAAGGTACTTGTTGGGTTGGCGTATTTGAGATTAGGATTTGTCACTCGAATGTCGGAGAGGTATCTCTGGGCCCTCTCGGTAATGCACATCACTTAAGTCTTGCAAGCATTGCAACTAATGAGTTAGTTGTGAGATGATGTATTACGGAGCGAGTAAAGAGACTTGCGTAGCGAGATTGAACTAGGTATTGGATACCGACGATCGAATCTCGGGCAAGTAACATACCGATGACAAAGGAACAACGTATGTTATTATGCGGTCGACCGATAAAGATCTTCGTAGAATATGTAGGAACCAATATGGGCATCAGGTCCGCTATTGGTTATTGACGGAGAGCGTGTCTCGGTCATGTCTACATTATTCTCGAACCGTAGGGTCATGCACGCTTAAGGTTTCGATGCGAGTTATATTATGAGTTTATGTATTTTGATGTACGAAGGTTGTTCGAGTCCGGATATGATCACGGACATGACGAGGAGTCTCGAAATGGTCGAGACATAAAGATTGATATATTGGACGGATATATTTAGACAGGAAAGGTTAGGAGAAGTTTGGAGCTCAGGAGGTTCTGGAACCCCGGAGGTATATGGGCCTTATTGGGCCCATGTAGGAGGAAGGAGAAGGAACAAGGGAGGCGCGCCCCATTAATCGAATTGGGAGAGGGCCCCCTTTCCTTTCTCCTTCCCCTCTTCCTAATACTACTACTAGTACTACTTCCTACTACTAGTACTCTTTCCTTCCCCCTCCAAATAAGATAAGGAAAAAAGGGGGGAAACCTACTTGGAGTAGGTTTCCCCCTCCCCTATGGCGCGCCCCCCTTGGCCGGCCACCTCCCCCCTCCCTCCTTTATATACGGGGGTAGGGGCGCACCCTAGAACACACAAGTTGATCCTTGAGATCGTTCCTTAGCCGTGTGCGGTGTCCCCCTCCACAATATTACACCTCGATCATATTGTAGCGGTGCTTAGGCGAAGCCCTGCGACAGGAGAACATCAAGATCGCTACCACGCCGTCGTCTTGTGGAACTCCCCTCGAGCCTCTCTTGGATTGGAGATCGAGGTGCGTCATCGAGCTGTCGCGTGTCAAGAACTTCGGAGGTGCCGAATGCGGTGCTTGGATCGGTTGGACCGGGAGGACGTCGACTACTTCCTCTCGTTGTGTCAGCGCTTCGCTTGGTCTCACGAGTGCGTAGACAACACTCTGCCCTCTCGTTGCTATGCATCACCATGATCTTGCGTGTGCATAGGATTTTTTTTGAAATTACTACGTTCCCCAACAGGTGAGACCAGCGAGGTCGAGCTTGAATTGGGTGAGGCCGATGATATTGACGCCATGGATGGAAGGGATCGAGGAGGAGGAGGCGTCTACAACGATGAATGTTGCAAGGGGAAGGGTGGCAGCGGGTACGACAGAGGTGGCAAGAGGAAGGCCGCCAGACATGGAGAGCTCAACCGTGGTGGGTGTCGGTGTCAAAAGCGGCGGATCTCGGTAGGGGGTCCCAAGCTGTGGATCTTGGATCAATGGGGAACAAGGGACGAAGGACATGGTGTGTACCCAGGTTCGGGCCCTCTCTAAGAGGTAAAACCATACGTCCTGCTTGATTATATTGATGTGAATAGGATGATTACAGAGTCGATCTACCACGAGATTAGATGAACTAAACCCTAGACTAGTAGGATGATGGTTGTTGGTCTAGCCTCCACGGACTAAACCCTCTGGTTTATATAGGCACCAGGGGTACTAGGGTTACACATGATTGGTTACAACAAGGGAAATAAACATGCCGAATCTTCTATCTTGACTTGGAGGACACACCAAGACTTCGAGGGTTTCCTGTCCGGACACGGAGTAACCTTGTAGCTCGGTCCCGTAGTAGTCATACAACAGCCCACCTGTCCGGCCCATAAGAAATAGTCCGGCAGCCCGAGGACCCCTTAGTCTAGGACTCCCTCAGTAGCCCCCGATTAGCCTCCAACGCTGGCATCTTGTAACTCCTGATCTGTAGTCTCTGGCTTGCAGTGAGTTCTTCTCTCCCCGTGTGTTCGGAAAAATCTTCCTCGGCTGAATCTCCAAAAAAAATGTTTGTTCAAGTTCGGTCATGCACTCAATTAAGTAGTATCATGAATCCGGATTATTGGTCTTATTAATCCTCGAAGTTCAACCACTCGAGTGTGAACAGTGCCTTTTCCTGACAACTTTCAGTGAAGGGTCACGTCCGGTCATAAACATTGAACTGTTGTGAGCACTTGATGCACGGTTCGAGGCAACCCCTTCATAGGCACGTCTCATCGAAGTGGGGATCATGCCCCGCTTTTTAAGGGATATGATCAATGATTCTGATCTTCCCACTCGCGCATAACGTCACGAGTATATCAGGAAGTGGAGAGGCCTGCGGTGCAGTAAAAGGACCTTTGGTATTTCGGCAACCTATAAAAGGGGAACGGCAATCGTTATCGGCGTACGCCTTCTCCTTCCTCTCGCCATCACTTTCCCAATCTTCGGAGCTCCATCACTCCGTGTCGTTCTTCCAAAGAGAATCCCTTCAAGCCACCCCTCACTCCAGCAATGGCCGGATCTGGTGCCAAAGGTGAGTGGGAGACCTCCACCGTCACAAACGATGAGATTGAGGATCTGAAGCGTGTCGGCTACCTCTCGGCCAACATCGCTCACCGGGCCCCAGAGGAAGGCCAGGCCATCCCCACGCCTCGATCAGGCGACAGGGTGATGTTCGTCCCTCACTTCATCCGGGGACTGGGCTTCCCGCTTCACCCTTTCGTGAGGGGGCTGATGTTCTTCTACAGGATGGATTTCCACGATCTAGCCCCGAACTCCTTCCTCCACATCTCGACCTTCATCGTCATCTGTGAGGCCTTCTTGCAAGTCCGGCCGCACTTTGGCTTGCGGTTGAAGTTATTCAACGTCAAGCCAAAGATAGTCAACGGCCAACAAGCGGACTGCAGCGGGGTGACGATCAGCAAGCTCGCCCGGGTCAAGTGGTCGGAGGGCACGTTTATTGATACTGTCAAAATTTGACAGAAGGAGTGGTTCTATATCACAGAACCACAGTACACGGCCTAGACGATGGCTCCCGAATTTAGATCCGGACCCCCGGCGAGGCTAACCTCGTGGACCAAGAAGGGTCTTGACTGGTGATCCACCACGAAGGTGGAGGCGCTGCAGAAGCGCGTCTCTAACATGATAAAGGCAGGCGCCAAGCTGACCAACGTGGTTCAGATGATGCTCTACCGCCACCTCCTCCCTTGCCAACAAAGGGCCACCCCAATGCGGTCTTACAAGCTCAAGGATCCGTCCACCATTCAATACTTTTACAGCACCACCCACGACAAGCTGTGGAAGGTGTTGTTCAAGCCTCAAAAGATGTGGCAGACCAAGGAGGAAGATATCGGCCTCGACGCCCCGCACCCTCCCAAAATGAGGTAACAAAGTTCTTATCAGTTTGGATGTTTGTATTCCAGGGAATTTATCCTCCATTCTTTTACTTCTACAGGGTTGGCTCGAGAAGGCCAAGAAGATCAATAGTACGGCATGTCGGTGTCAAAACCGGCAGATCTCGGGTAGGGGGGCCCAAGCTGTGCGTCTGAGGATCAATAGTAACAATGGAGAAGGGACACAATGTTTACCCAGGTTCGGGCCCTCTTAATGGAGGTAAAACCCTACTCCTGCTTGATTATATTCGACGGTATAGAGGTTACAAGAGTTGATCTACCACGAGATCGATTCGGCTAACCCTAGATAGCTAGCCTAGCAATGTTGTGGTCCTGCCTCCGATCTACCCTCCAGTTTATATAGACACCGGAAGGGCTTAGGGTTGTACAAAGTCGGTTTTACAGAAAGGAATAAGATATCCGGATACCTATACTTTGCATCCACGTATACGGGAGTCCTGATGTCTACTACACAACCTTATTCTTGTAGACGTTGTTGGGCATGCAAGTGCACAGGTTTGTAGGACAGTATCAAATTTCCCTCAAGTGGATGACCTAAGGTTTATCAATCCGTAGGAGGCGTAGGATGAAGATGGTCTCTCTCAAACAACCCTGCAACCAAATAACAAAGAGTCTCTTGTGTCCCCAACACACCCAATACAATGGTAAATTATATAGGTGCACTAGTTCAGCGAAGAGATGATGATACAAGTGCAATATGGATGGTAGATATAGGTTTTTGTAATCTGAAAATATAAAAACAGCAAGGTAACTAATGATAAAAGTGAGCGTAAACGGTATTGCAATGCTAGGAAACAAGGCCTAAGGTTCATACTTTTCACTAGTGCAAGTTCTCTCAACAATAATAACATAGATATATCATATAACAATTCCTCAACATGCAACAAAGAGTCACTCCAAAGCCACTAATAGCGGAGAACAAACAAAGAGATTATGGTAGGGTACGAAACCACCTCAAAGTTATTCTTTCGGATCGATCTATTCAAGAGTTCGTACTAGAATAACACCTTAAGACACAAATCAACCAAAACCCTAATGTCACCTAGATACTCCATTGTCACCTCAAGTATCCGTGGGCATGATTATAGGATATGCATCACACAATCTCAGATTCATCTATTCAACCAACCCAAAGTACTTCAAAGAGTGCCCCAAAGTTTCTACCGGAGAGTCAAGACAAAAACGTGTGCCAACCCTTATGCATAGGTTCATGGGCGGAACCCGCAAGTTGATCACCAAAACATACATCAAGTGGATCACGTGATATCCCATTGTCACCACAGATAAGCACGGCAAGACATACATCAAGTGTTCTCAAATCCATAAAGACTCAATCCGACAAGATAACTTCAAAGGGAAAACTCAATTCATCACAAGAGAGTAGAGGGGGAGAAACATCATAAGATCCAACTATAATAGCAAAGCTCGCGATACATCAATATCGTGCCATAGAGAGAACATGAGAGAGAGAGAGAGAGATCAAACACATAGCTACTGGTACATACCCTCACCTCCGAGGGTGAACTACTCCCTCCTCCTCATGGAGAGCACCGGGATGATGAAGATGGCCACCAGTGAGGGATCCCCCCCGTGAGGTTGGAGCAGGCTCCCGAGAGGTTTTGGTGGCTCTGAGAGGCTTGCGGCGGCGGAACTCCCGAACTATTGTGTGCTTCAATGTTTTTAGGGTATATGGGAATATATAGGCGAAAGAAGTCGTTCGGGGGAGCCTCGAGGGGCCCACGAGGGTGGAGGGCACGCCCAGGGGGGTGGGCGCGCCCCTATCTCGTGGCTTCCTCGATGCTTCCCTGTCTTGAACTCCAAGTCTCCTGGATCATGTTAGTTCCAAAAATCACGCTCCCAAAGGTTTCATTCCGTTTGGACTTCGTTTGATATTACTTTTCTTCAAAACACTGAAATAGGCAAGAAAACATCAATATGGGCTGGGCCTCCGGTTAATAGGTTAGTCCCAAAAATAATATAAAAGTGTATAATAAAGCCCGTAATCATTCAAAATAGATAATAAAATAGCATGAATGCTTCATAAATTATAGATACATTGGAGACGTATCAAGTCCCCACCGGACACGAGAGATAATCTTTTGTCTTGTGTCTTGACGGCCCACCAGTCCAGCCCACATCAATAGACCAGACGCCCGAGTACCCCCTAATCCAGGACTCCCACAGTAGCCCCTGAACGAGTCTTCAATGATGATATACTCGGCGCTCAGATTGTCTTCGGCACTGCAAGGCGGGTTCCTTAGAGAGTACACATCGGATTTCCTCTGCAAAAATAATTGTATCCGTATTTTCGCAATAAACACAACCCTTAGCCGCGAAGGCAATATATATAAAAAAGGAGAACAACGACTTTTATGGACAACTCTCTCCACGAAGCGTCAGACTGAACCCCTCGTCATTTTGAACCGTTTTCACGCCCCGCGTTCCATGCTTCGAGTTCACGCCTCATTGGCACATCCTGCCAAAATAGAGATCGTGCCCACTTAATACGGGATTGCATATCAATGATTTTTGGGTAATCCAACCATTTGGGGCGCACGTATCCATCGGGAATAAGCGAGATTCAAGGCATGAGTGGGGGCGGTTGGTATTTTCACTGCCTATAAGAAGGCTAGGGACCCCCACTTTCCTCCCCACGCCTTCACATCTCCTCAGCCTTCCAATCTCCCACGCTCTTCTGCACTCACAAAGTCTCCGTCTTTCTCACCACCACCACCACCACCTACTCTGACCATGTCCGGAGCTGGCTCCAAGGGCAAATGGGAGGCCTCCTCCGTGACGGAGGAGAACATAGCAGATCTCCGGAGTGCGGGGTACCTTGCCGCCGAAATCAAGCACCGGCTTCCCTCTGAAGGTCAAGTCCTTCCCACTCCGGAGCCCGACGAACGGGTTGTCTTCCTTCCCAATTTCCTTAGAGGGTTAGGTTTCCCACTCCACCCGTTCGTCCACAGACTTATGTACTACTATGGTCTAGATTTCCATGATCTAGCCCCAAACTCCTTTCTCCACATATCGGCGTTCATAGTCGTGTGTGAAGCCCTCCTCCGCGTCCAGCCACACTTCGGCTTATGGCTCAAGGTCTTCAATTAGAAGCCGAAGGTGGTCGATGGGCAGCACGCGGACTGCGGCGGGGCTATGATTAGCAAGCTGCTGAACGCCACTTGGCCCAAGGGGGCCTTCGTGGAGACCGTGAAGATCTGGCAACGGGAGTGGTTCTACATCGCCGAGCCACGCCGCCCCAACTGGGTGGCCATTCCGGAGTTCAGATCCGGAGCCCCCATGAGGCTCACTTCCTGGAACAAGAAGGGCATCGATTGGGGGTCCCAGACGGAGGTGCTGGCGCTGCAAACGCGCATCACCAATGTGTTGGGAAAGAACGTTGGTGTAGCCAACGTGATACAGATCATGCTTTTCCTCCGCATTCTCCCCTGCCAGCGTCGGGCTTCCCCCATGTGGGAATTCAAGCCGGAGGATCCGCGGACGCTGGAGCACTTCTTCGGCGCTACGCACGAAGGGATGTGGAAGCTGCTTTTTAAGGCGCAGAAGAGCAGCTGGCCCATGGAGACCGAAGACATGGGTATCACCGTCGTGTATCTGGCCTCTGTAGTAAGTGTTCGGTTCCTCCGAAGACATATCTAGTCACATGTTTACACACACATATTTGATCTATGCCGAACTCATCAACCCGTCTCTTGTTGTAGGGTTGGACCAAGAAGTCGGAGCGGATCAAGTGTTTGGCTCCGTTGCCCGAAAACCCAGTTACTCCTCAGCTGGAGAAGATGCTAGTTTCGGTGCCTTATCAGCCGCCGAAGAAGAAGGCCAAGAAGAAGAGCAAGGGGCCCAAGAATGGGCCCCGCCGCAAGGGCCCTCCATCTACAGTGTCCGGAGAGGTCGAGCCCGTCTCCTCTCGCGAGGAAGACGAGGATGAAGAAGAGGAGGAGTAGGATGAGGAGGAGGTGGAGAGCGACTCCCCCCTTAGGACGAGGAGGGGAAAGGACGGCCCCCGAGGACTTAGAGGGAGCGACGCCAAAGAAAGGGCGAGTGGCCCTCTCGCACAGTTCGGACACAAAGTTCGAACGTAGTCCGGGGCGGGCCCAAAGGGAGAGGCCCCTGACGGAGACGTAAGTTTTAGAAATTTTACTCGTTCAATTATTTTAGTCTGACTTCGTCGTGCTCATCCTCCTTTATACTTTTTAGCCCTCCGCGCGAGATCCTGATCCCCTCTTCTTCAATGAGGAACTCTTTAGCCACCGGGGAGGCAGAGAGTGACGGCCCAGCTCACACCCTCTCCCCCCCCCACCATGGAGGACACTGAGGTGTCGTACCAAAGGCCATCTCCTGGCCGGGGAGGGGTGGATAAGACAATCCGGAAGTCACCCAAGGACAACACCTCGGGAGTTGCAAAGCGGGGCATGGCGATCCCCACAACCATCGGAGGTGAAAGATTTCGGCAGTCCGGACCCTCGCCGAATACCGTCCCAAAGACTAGTACGGCACCAGGTTTGGATCAGCATCCCCCTTCGAAGGAGGGCGGGGGAGCAAGAGCTCCATCGGCGGCCTCTGCCGATCCGGAGGCCGCTGACAGTATGCGGGAGGCACTGGAAAATTTAGTCCGCAAAGAGCGGGCTGACTTAAGCCTTCCACAGCCTGCCAGCAGGCTTCAAGGTAGGCAGCGTAATGTTTTTCATAAGTATTCCATGTATGTACATGTGACGCAAAGCCCATATGTAGACAGTAGCCCCTAACACTCTGTCAGGATTAAGACAATCCGAACAGAGGATCATTATTAAGTATGTCACGCACTGTTTTTTATGTCTGGCCAGCTTCAAAGCTGGCGGCTACTGCCCAGGCCGCTGAAATTGCCAAGCTCAATAGGAAGCTCCGGCTGTCTATTGAGGAACTCGACCGTACCAACAAATGGTTCGAAGAAACCCAAGGTGTGCCAGTATATCCAAAAATTATGTTTATGTGTAGTCGGTTTGAAACGGGCTAAGGATGTTATGAATATACTCGCAGTTGGCACAGCCGAGGTCGAGTCCCTCAAGGGCGCCCTTGCGAAAGCCAAGAAAGAGGCAAAGGCGAACAAGGTGGTCGCGGACAAGGCGGCCAAGGCTCTAGAGGAAGAGAAAACCACCCGCCTAAAACACGAGGCACAGGTGGAAGAAATAGAGTAGGAGCTCAAGGACGCCATCACAAGGTGTGAGTCCTTGGAGCAGAAGAGTTCGGAGCAGGCCTTCGAGCTCACCAACGCTCTCGAGAGTCTCAAGGACGCCCGGGTTGATGCCCAAGGCGCTCGCCAGGAGATACAAGAGGCAAAGCAGATTGCTGCTGGTAAGGCCTTTATCATGCAGGGTAGATATAGTAGTAAGAGGTATATTTTACTGACCAGAGTTTGGAGTTCTCCAGGCGCCTTTGTTGATCTGCCGAAGAGCATTTCGGATGCCATCGCATTCTTTCGAGCCAAAGAGGGGAGCTCAATGGAGAAGTTATTCAGTCGCGATACCTTGCTTGAGAACTTCCGTGGCCTTGGCGACCGGTGAAGCGACTTTCGAGTTACCGCAGGGTGGCTGGACTGGCCATGAAGGATGTTATAATCCTCTTGTGGCCAGCCAATCCCATCCCGAATAGTCACTTTGGACTCGTGCAGCGGCTAGTGGAGGCGCTTCCTCAGATCGATGCCCTCAAGCGATCGTCCTATATTGAGGGTGCTCGGATGGCCTTTACCCGTGTCAAGGTGCAGTGGGCAAAGATGAAGGCCGCCGACATTGCTAGCGCAGGGCCGCCTGAAGGGAAAGAGCACCGGCGGCCAGAGAATTACTTTGACGAGGTCCTCGAGGGTGCCCGCCTTGTGGAGGGGTAGTGTTCAAAGAATGTCATCTTTGAGTAGTTGAGTCCGGTTTGTACAAGTCATGTAATGAAATCATTGTGTATGATATCAATGATTTAGTTTATCCTCCTATTTTGTTGTTTATATGTCTGAAAGTTTACTAGTCATCGGCTTCAGCCCCCATGTAAATATTACAGGGGTGTTCGTTATCGCATGACCGCACTTAATCCAACCTATTGGTCCAATGTGGGAGGCGTCTTGCGAGGTGAACTAGGCAATCAGACTATGCGGCTTTAGTACTTTCACTTAGCCATAAGAGTCCATTGGTGGCGCTAAGTACTAGCCCCTTGTTGCATGATCGGCGAGACGGAGTATGGCGCCTTTGCAACGCAGCTGGTCGAAAACCCAGCCCCTCGTATAACATGGCATAAATCGCGAGCAATTCGTAGTGTAACACTAAGTCACTGGATCGCTGACCCGCTCCCGCTTACCATGATAGTCAGTTTTTGGCTTTCTCTACTAAGGTATTTGATAGGACGAACCGGAAATACAATCGCTATCGGGTGGTAGGTGCGACATATGCCAGCGGATGGCTTATCATTGTGGGAGCCAATAAGACGTCGCCGGTGCCTGGAAACGGGATAAGGCGAAGACATGCACACCGGCGGATCTTACCCAGGTTTGGGGCTCTCCGTGGAGATAACACCCCTAGTCCTGCTCTGCGGGGTCTCCGCATGATCACTAGATCAACAAGTAGCTACAAGTGGCTCCTTGAGCTGTTTGGCGAGAGGAGGAAGAAGGGGAGAGGCTAGCTCTCTTCTCCTCTCAAAGTTGTGTCTAAAACTATCAAAGTCCAACCCTTTGCATGGGTGCCCTGGGGGGTTTATATAGGCCTACCCCCAAGGGTACAATGGTAATCCGGCTGGGCGCGGGCCCAACCGTCAGCGTCTACGTTCACTTGGTTGCATTCGATGCCGTGTTCGGAGACCAGGAAGCCTAGGAGCTGGCCGGCTGGTACTCCGAACACGCATTTCTCAGGATTGAGCCTTATCTGAAATCGGCGCAGGTTTTCAAATGTCTCCTTGAGGTCTTCCAGCAAGGTGCCACGCTTCTCCGTCTTCACCACAATATCGTCTACATAGACGTGGGCATTTCTGCCGAGTTGCTTGAGGAGGCATTTCTGCATGCAACGCTGAAAAGTGGCACCGGCATTTCTCAAGCCGAATGTCATAGTCAGGTAGCAGAAAGCTCCGAATGGTGTCATGAAGGCGGTCTTCAGGCGGTCAGCCGGGTCCAATTTTATCTTGTGGTAATCCGAGTAAGCATCCAAGAAACTCAGCAGCTCGCATCCGGCTGTGGAGTCTATCACTTGATCAATCCTTGGCAAGGCAAAAGGATCCTTGGGGTAGGCCTTGTTGAGGCTGGTGTAGTCAATGCACATGCGCCACTGTTTGTTCTTCTTCAATACCAGGACCGGGTTGGCAAGCCACTCAGGAAAGAAAACTTCCATAATGAAGCCGGCTGCCAGGAGCCGGGCTATTTCTTCTCCAACTACTCTTCTCTTCTCTTCTAACAGGCGGCTCAAGGGCTACTTGACCGGCTTGGCATCTGATCGGACATGTAGCTTGTGCTCGGCGAAATCCGTCGGAACACCCGGCATGTCCTTAGGAGACCATGCGAAGATGTCTCGATTCTCACGGAGGAAATCGGCGAGCTCGCTTTCCTATTTGCTCTCAAAGCCGGTTCCCATGACAACGTACCTCTCCGGGTGCTCCGGGTCCAGAGGTATCTTCTTCGTTTCTTTGGCCGGCTGGAAAGAACACTGAGCCTCATATTCCTTGGGGTCGGGGGACAAGGCCGGCTGCTTGCCGGCCATGGCCACGACTCGGTCCAGCATCTTCTTCTCTTCGGCGATCACGAGGGACTCGGCCAGCCGGCTGCTAGCTTCCGCACACTCAGAGGACTTCTTGTAATCTCCGGCTACGGTGATGATGCCCTTGGAACTCGGCATCTTCATTTTGAGGTAGGCGTAGTGGGGCACAGCCATGAACTTGGACAGAGCAGGTCGGCCAAGCAGTGCGTGGTAACGGCTCTCCAGATCCACCACTTCAAACCATATTGCTTCTCGGCGGAAATGATCTTTGTCTCCAAAGAGAACATCTATCCTGATCTTGCCGATTGGTGCACAAGACAGACCGGGTACGATGTCGTGGAACACAGTCTGACTCGGCATGAGCTGCCTTGCCTTGATATTCAGCTTCTCCATGGTGTCACGGTACAGTATGTTGATGCTGCTTCCGCCGTCTATTAGCACACGGGAGAATCGGGCAGCTCGCCTGTCTGTCGCGAGGGTGGCATCCAAAACCAGTGCGTAAGAGCCGGGCGACGGCATCACCTCTGGGTGATCGGCCTGGCTCCAACTGATAGGCTTCTCCGACCAGTGCATGAACTCGGGGTTGTTGGAGGCGACCGCGTTGACTTCTTGGTGTTGTCGGCGCCGGCTTCGCCGGTCTTCAGGCTGGCTTGTAAAGACGACATAGGCGGCATGCTCATCAGGGAACTCTTCTTGAACAGCTCCGACTGCTGGCCGAGCGGCCAGCTGCTGAGGAGCCGGAGGTGGTTGACCAGCAGACGGAGGCGGCACTAGCCCTTCACCCTGGGAGATTCGTGTGAGCCAATGGCACTTCCGAGTAGTGTGGTTGGAGGCCTTCGCGCTTCTGTGGAACTTGCAGGGGGCATCAAGGGATTGCTCGTAGGAGAAAGCCGGCTGCCAAGCCAGCCTGCCGCTCTTCTGCTTCTTGGGCGCGGGCCGCCCTTCGGGTTGTTCGTCTTCGACTGTGGCCACTTGCCGACTGGTGGAAGTCGGCATAGGAGCCTTGCTTTTGTTGTCGTTCTGGTACAGGCGTCGGTTGGAGTCTCCAGCCGGCGTCTTGGGAGCCGGCGTGAGCACCTTCCCGGAGGCGTCTACTCGGAGCTCGGTCTTCATGGAGGAGTCGGCCATGGCGTACTTGTCTGCGATGACAAGCAGCTCGTCGAGGATAGTTGGCTCGTCACAGAGGAGTCGGTGCTTGAGGAGGGTGCCCTCTCGGCACCCGGCGGTGAGTATTCTATGGCTTGAACCTCGTGCACCCCCTCGCAGGAGTTGCGGAGCTCGGCCCAACGCGTGAGATAGTCGCGGGTTGACTCGTTGGGCCCTTGTACGCACAAGGAGAGCTGTCGGGGCTTGGGAGCCCGTTTGTAGGTGCTGGTGAAGTTGCGGATGAAGGCTTCCATGAAGCCTAGCCAGCTGTTGATGTTGTAAGGCTTGAGGCTGTTGAGCCAGGCGCTCGTCGTGCCTTGGAGCATCAGGGGAACATATTTCACGGCAACACGCCTATTGCCGTTTGCTATGTGGACTGCGGTGGAGTAGTCGATCAGCCAATCTTCCGGCTTCACCGAGCCGTTGTACTTGGGCGTGTCTCTTGGGAGCGAGAACCCTTTGCGAAAGGGCTCGTCGCGGATGCGGGGGCCGAAGCAAGGCGGGCCGACATCATCTTCTTCTTCTAACGCCAGGGATTGCGCAAGGCGGTCAATCCGATGGCAGACATCGTTTTTGCCGACTCCTTCGCGGTGACCTAGTCAGCCGCTGAGAGTCGGATGCGTGACAGGCGGCGGGGTGGGATATCTCTCCCCGCGAGGCGGAGGAGGAGGCAAGTCGCCTCGTTGCTCCACAGCTCGAGGGCAGCCTTCTGCGTCGCGCTCGATGGTGACTCTAGTCCGACTGCGACTAGCAGTTTTCCTACCTTGTGCGGGCTCCACCCGTAGTCGGCGTACGTGACGTTGCGCCGTGTTCTCGGTGTGGGGGGGGGGCTTTCGGCGTGGACGCCGGCTTCGTGCCGCTTCGGAGCCGCGTCGATCAGCTGCTGGATTCGCCTGGTCATGTGGGGTAGCTCGTTGGCCCCTACTCCGTTCAGCTCGTCTACGACCGACTGTTCGGCGCGTAGGTTCTCAAGAGGCGTGGCGTAGACTAGGCGTTCTGCGCCCAGCATGTCGGCGATGGCCGCGCCGCGTTTCTGGACGACGCCGGCCCGGCTTGGCCCGTCAGGAGGCGGCGTGCCAAAGGCGGTGCGGTCGACTTCGCGCTGGTGAGCCTCGGTGAGGCGTCTCATGGTGGCTAGCTTCTGGCCCTCCGTGATGAGGGCAAGGCGGCGTGCCTCCAACGCCTCGGCGTCGGCGTCAGCCGGGATAGGGCAGACAAGTCGTGCAGCGCCACTTGCATGGCGTCGTGGGTGTTCTCGCCATAGGCGACTCCGTGGCTGATGACCAGCACCTCAGTGACGGTTTTGCCGCCACTGTCGGCTCGAGGGAGAGGATCATCGTAGACCACCACGTTGGTGGGGAAAGCGTCGAGCGATGCGGTGTCGGAGTCGACAAGCATCGGATCGGTGGAGCCAACCGACTCCGAATCCACAGCGGGCTCGCCGGAGACGTGGAGTTGGTCGAGGAGGCTGACGAGGCGGCTCTTGAGACATCCGGTGCCCGCGTCGGACCTTGGGCTCGTCGAATCTGAGCCTCGCCAAGAAGATCGGCGAGGCAGCTTCGCCGCCAAGAAGCGTCGTCGGCGCCTTCTGATCTTGTCGGGCAAAGCGCCATCGGGCGTGCTTGCCAGCTACGCTTCATGGGGAGGAAGAGGTTCCGTCGAGCAGTCTCTCGGACGGCGGTGCACTGCCCCATGGTGGGCGCCAAATGTCGGGTGGTAGGTGCGACATATGCCAGCGGATGGCTTATCGCTGTGGGAGCCAATAAGACGTCGTCGGTGCCTGGAAACGGGATAAGGCAAAGACATGCATGCCGGCGCCCTAGTCCTGCTCTATGGGGTCTTCGCATGATCATCAGATCAACAAGTAGCTACAAGTGGCTCCTTGAGCTGTTTGGCGAGAGGAGGAAGAAGGGGCAAGGCTAGCTCTCTTCTCCTCTCAAAGTTGTGTCTAAAACTATCAAAGTCCAACCCTTTGCATGGGTGCCCTAGGGGGTTTATATAGGCCTACCCCCAAGGGTACAATGGTAATCCGGTGGCCTGGGCCCCCCCGTCGTCGTCTCGTTCGCGGCTTCTCCGTCGACCGCTTGGGCCCGCTTAATTGGTGGGTCCGCGCGGCTGCCGGCTCCACAGTGAGCAGTGTAGGCCCCACCGCTTGGGGGTCTTGTCGGGGGCCAGTTCTGTTGCCTCACCCTTGATGACGAGGGCTTTGTCGAGGTAAGCGTGGCTCTGTGTCGCCGCTTTATGGGCGCCGCTGTGTTGTTTACCTCGTCTTGTCCCCTTAATGGTGCACACTCTTCAAGGGAGGAAGCGAGCCGGCTGGGGAAAGCCGGCTACGTCCCTGGCCGACTAGGGGAAACGGGGCCGCCTTCGGGTGTCTCTCTGACTGAAGGGGCCCGCCGCCTGCGGGCCGTACTAACAGCCTGCCGTGGGTGATGTCATGGTCAGCATGGCAACAGTGCCACGCCGGACGGGTCATGGCTGTCCCGTACGGCATACTGTAGCCATGCGTGTTCCGGGAGTCGGGGGTGGCATGTTTCACTGCTGCCATGCCCCGTCCCATCGCCATTACTTGGTGCAGACTTTGAGGGCTCGATCTGGGCCGCCTGTTGGGGGCCGGCTTCTTGGAGTCGGTCATATTGTGGCCGGCTTCCTGGAGTCGGCCATGTGGTGGCAAGCTTCTTGGAGTCGGCCATGTGGTGGCAAGCTTCTTGGAGTCATCCATGGTGGCCCGCTTTCTGGAGTCGGCCCTTTTGTATATTTCTTTATGAGGATTCTAGGGCAGGGCCGCCTTCCGGTAGTCGGCTTTCTGGAGTCGGCCAGGGGAAGGCGGCCCCGCGTCTTGGATGCTTGAAGGCTTGATCGGACCGTTATTTTTTTGAAGAGCCAGGGGGAGCCGGCTAGGCTACCCATGGTCATTTACTCCGACAATCGCAATAGGTCTCCCTTTACTACCTTAACCGAACTTGCGGAACGTAAGGTGGCAAACACAGGAGCCGGGCAACCCAACTATAGACCAAAGACATGATTCGGAGCAGATGCATATAACACAATATCCAGGACGTCGAAGAGTTCCCTATGGGTGTTCGGACTTAATCAATTTAGCGGGGCTGAGTACAACCCCTGGCACGTGTCGAACCACGTGTGTCACACGAATATGAGGAATAGCGCAGATGACAAGGAAAAATTCAACACCCAACCAAAAAGGTGGTAATCATCTGTGCCCTTTGTATTTCGATGACAGACAACGTCGTTCAACACTAAGGTCACACTACATACCTAAAGAAGAGAAAATTTTACATAAGGGAAAGTCTAACACAGGCCTAAAAACCATAGTTCGGAAAAGAAACTTTAATGATGCCCTGCCGCACGTCTGCGCCTTTCCTCCTTAGTAGTGAGTCCTTTGAGAGGAGTGTTTGATGGCTGGGACATGCTAGCCTTAAAAGGATCTCCTGTGACAACCATCCTGTAAGTAGGACTCTTGATGAACCTGCGTTAAAAGAAAAAGGAAGGGGGGTATGTGGTCCATTTATGGTCAAGCCGTGCAATGGACCTATTCCGCAGCGTGCCTCCGGCGTCGCCCCGGGTATTTTTAGTGCGTAATTATGTGTGCGCGGTACCTGAACCGCCACCTGGTGGGGCGATCGGTGGAGGCCGAACTGCTAATCAATGTCTGGATCTGTTGATGTATGCACAGATTGGACTCGTTTGGATGTGTCATTGGCTTTATTGGCCTATGAACTGCTCGGCTTCATAAGGCCGCTATACACTTCGGCTGCAAGGGTCGTGGTGTGTTCTTCGGTACGAAGTGAGCACTCCATACTACCATTGACTGTAATAACGCCACGAGGTCCGGGCATTTTGAGCTTCAAGTAAGCATAATGCGGGACTGCGTTAAAGCGGGCGAAGGCAGTTCGTCCGAGCATTGCATGGTAACCACTGCGGAAAGGGACGATGTCGAAGATTAACTCTTCGTTGTTAAAGTTATCCGGGGAGCCGAATACTACCTCCGGTGTGATTGAGCCCGTACAACAGGCCTCCACTCCTGGTATCACACCTTTAAAGGTAGTGTTACTAGGCTTGATTCGTGATGGGTCCATCCCCATCTTTCGGACAGTATCTTGATAGATCAAGTTGAGACTGCTTCCTCCGTCCATGAGGACTCTAGTGAGGTGGTATCCATCAATGATTGGGTCAAGGAACAAGGCGGATGAACCCCCGTGACGGATACTAGTTGGGTGGTCCCTACGATCAAAAGTGATCGGGCAAGCTGACCATGGGTTAAACTTGGGGGCGACAAGCTCTATGGCATAGATGTTCCGTAACGCGCGTTTGTGCTCCCTTTTGGGGATGTGAGTGACATATATCATGTTCACTATTTTCACCTCGGAGGGAAATTGTTTCTAACCCCCGATGTTCGGCTGATGGGGCTCATCATCGTCTTCGCTTGGGGGCCCTTTGCCCTTGTGTTCGGTATATTAAATTACCAGCCTGTTTGAAAACCCAGCAATTCCTGTTGGTATGATTTGCAGGCTTATCGGGTGTGCCATGAATCTGACAGGGCCTCTCAAGGATTTTATCTAAGTTGGATGGCCCGTCTTTGCCTTTGAAAGGTTTCTTCCGCTGACCGGACTTCGGACCGTTGAATCCTGCATTGACTACCATATCGTCTGCGTCGCCATTGTCGCTATTCCGATGTTTATTTTTATTGCGACGAGGTTTACCGTTGCCGTCCCGCACCTTAGAGGTGCCGGGGTCACCTAAGCTGTTGCTTCTACGAGCCAACCAACTGTCTTCGCCCACACAGAAGCGGGTCATAAGTGCCGTTAAGGCTGCCATGGTCTTTGACTTTTCCTGCTCGAGGTGCCGGGTGAGCCATTCGTCACAGACGCTATGCTTAAAGGCGGCTAAGGCTTCGGTGTCCAGACGGTCTACGATCTGGTTATTTTTAGTTAAGAACCGATTTGAAAGCTTGCGAGCTGATTCGCCTGGCTGCTGAATTATGTGACTCAGGTCATCGGCATCCGGTGGCCGGACATAAGTGCCTTGGAAGCTGGCCCTAAAGGCATCTTCCAAGTCTTCCCAGGATCCAACGGAGTTTTCTGGGATGCTGTTTAGCCAGTGTCGTGATGGTCCCTTCAGCTTTAAAGGGAGATATTTGATGGCATGGAGATCATCTCCTCGAGCCATATGAATGTGGAGAAGGAAATCTTCAATCAATATGGAGAAGGAAATCTTCAATCGAGACGGCCGAATCCGTTGTTCCATCGTATGGTTTGATGTTTACGGGTTTAAACCCTTCTGGAAATTAATGGTCCATAACCTCATCAGTGAAGCAAAGGGGGTGTGCGGCCCCTCTATATCGCGCAATGTCATGACGGAGATCGGCGGACATCTGAGTTCGGTATTGATCCCGAACATAGTAGCAGTCGTCACGACATTGCGCGATATAGAGGGGCCGTAGATTGATCTAGTTTGCCCAGCTTTATTGGCTAGATCACGTTGCAAGTCGTATGTATATCTCACGGCTATCATCTCCCTGCCTCTTCAGCGAGGGGGTGGGGTTGGAATAAGATATCTGGACACCTATACTTGCCATCCACGTATACAGGAGTCCCCACCGGACATGAGAGAAAATATCCTGTCTTGTCTTGACGGCTCACCAGTCTGGCCCACATCAATAGACCGTACGCCCGAGGACCCCCTAATCCAGGACTACCACACGGCCCCACTGCCCGAAGACCCCCGATCGGCTCTGTTGGAGGAGGAGGAGAAGAAGAAGAAGAAGAAGAAGAAGAAGAAGAAGAAGAAGAAGAAGAAGAAGAAGAAGAACCTTAGAGGGGAATTCTCCATCAGCCGAACTAGCGAAGACTGGATCTGCATCATGCTCTACTCCTCCCCCGATCATCGGGGAGACCGGGGAGTGAAGGAAATATGCCCTAGAGGCAATAATAAAGTTATTATTTATTTCCTTATTTCATGATAAATGTTTATCATTCATGCTAGAGTTGTATTAACCAGAAACATGATACATGTGTGAATGCATAGACAAACAATATGTCACTAGCATGCCTCTACTAGACTAGCTTGTTAATCAAAGATGGTCATGTTTCCTGACCATGAACAAAGAGTTGTTATTTGATTAACAAGGTCACATCATTAGTAGAATGATCTGATTGACATGACCCATTCCATTAGCTTAGCACACGATCGTTTAGTATGTTGCTCTGCTTTTATCCATGACATATACATGTTTACGTAACTATGAGATTATGCAACTCCGTTCTTGGAGGAACACTTTGGTACTACCAAGCGTCACAGCGAATCGGGTGATTATAAAGGAGTACTACAGGTGTCTCCAAAGGCAGATGTTGGGTTGGCGTATTTCGAGATTAGGTTTTGTCACTCCAATTGTCGGAGAGGTATCTCTGGGCCCTCTCGGTAATACACATCACTGAAGCCTTGCAAGCATTACAACTAATGAGTTAGCTGTGAGATGATGTATTACGGAGCGAGTAAAGAGACTTGCGGTAGCGAGATTGAACTAGGTATTGGATACCGACGATCGAATCTCGGGCAAGTAACATACCGATGACAAAGGGAACAACGTATGTTGTTATGCGGTCGACCGATAAAGATCTTCGTAGAATATGTAGGAGCCAATATGGGCATCAGGTCCGCTATTGGTTATTGACCGGAGGCGTGTCTCGGTCATGTCTACATTGTTCTCGAACCGTAGGGTCCATGCACGCTTAAGGTTTCGATGGTGTTATATTATGAGTTTATGTATTTTGATGTACCGAAGAAGTTGAGTCCGGATGTGATCACGGACATGACGAGGAGTCTCGAAATGGTCGAGACATAAAGATTAATATATTGGAAGCCTATATTTGGAGTTGAATGGTTCGGGTGAAATCGGGATTTCTTAGAAACCGGGGTTACGGAACCCTCAGGAGGCTATTGGGCCTTAGTGGGCCTCGAGGGAGAAGAGGAGGGGCCGGCCGGGGGTGGCCGCGCCCCTCCCCTAGTCCGAATAGGACAGGAGGCGGCGCCCCTTCCTTCTTCCCTCCCCCAATCCTACTCCAACTAGGAGGGGGAGTCCTACTCGGTGGGAGTAGGACTCCTCAGCAGCGCCTCCTCTAGGCCAGCCGCACCCCCTTGCTCCTTTATATACGGGGCAGGGGGCACCCTAGAACACACAAGTTTGATCTACGGATCGTTCCTTAGCCGTGTGCGGTGCCCCCTCCACCATATTCCACCTCGGTCATATCGTCGAAGCTTAAGCGAAGCCCTGCCGCGATAGAACATCAAGATCGTCCACGCCGTCGTCTTGTGGAACTCTCCCTCGACACTCGGCTGGATCGAGTCTGAGGGACATCATCGAGCTGCACGTGTGTCAAGAACTCGGGCGCCGAGATGCTTGGCGCCGGATTGGTCGGATCGCGAGGAGAGCGTCGACTACTTCCTCTACGTTGTGATCGCTTTCGCGCCGGTCTCACGAGTGCGTAGACAACACTCTCCCCTCTCGTTGCTATACATCACCATGATCTTGCGCGTGCGTAGGAAATTTTTTGAAATTACTACGTTCCCCAACAGTGGCATCCGAGCCTAGTTTTTTATGGTTTGATGTTTTGCACGAGTAGAACACAAGTGAGTTGTGGGCGATACAAGTCATACTACCTACCAGCATGTCATACTTTGGTTCAGCGGTATTGTGAGATGAAGCGGCCCGGACCGACATTACGCGTACGCTTACGCGAGACTGGTTTCACCGCTACGAGCACTCGTTGCTTAAAGGTGACTGGCGGGTGTCTGTCTCTCTCACTTTAGTTGAACTGAGTGTGGCTCGCCCGGTCCTTGAGAAGGTTAAAGCGGAGTCTATTTGACGAAATATCGTTGTGGTTTTGATCGTGGGTGAGATTGGTTCTTGCTTAAGCCCGTAGCAGCCACGTAAAATTTGCAACAACAAAGTAGAGGGCGTCTAACTTGTTTTTGCAGGGCATGTTGTGATGTGATATGGTCAAGGCGTGATGCTATATTTTATTGTATGAGATGATCATGTTTTGTAACGAAGTTATCGGCAATCTGGCAGGAGCCATATGGTTGTCGCTTTATTGTATGAAATGCAATGCATACTGTAATGCTTTACTTTATCACTAAGCGGTAGCGATAGTCGTAGAAGCATAAGATTGGCGAGGCGACAACGATGCTACGATGGAGATCAAGGTGTCGCGCCGGTGGCGATGGTGATCATGATGGTGCTGCAGAGATGGAGATCACGAAGCACAAGATGATGATGACCATATCATATCACTTATATTGATTTGCATGTGATGTTTATCTTTTATGCATCTTATCTTGCTTTGATTGACGGTAGCATTATAAGATGATCTCTCACTAAATTATCAAGAAGTGTTCTCCCGAGTATGCACGTTGCCAAAGTTAAATCGTCGAGACACCACGTGATGATTGGGTGTGATAAGCTCTCGTCCATCTACAGCGGGTGCAAGCCAGTTTTGCACACGCAGAATACTCGAGTTATACTTGACGAGCCTAGCATATGCAGATATGGCCTCGGAACACGGAGACCGAAAGGTCGGCGTGAATCATATAGTAGATATGATCAACATAAGATGTTCACCATTGAAAACTACTCCATCTCACGTGATGATCGGTTATGGTTTAGTTGATTTGGATCACGTGATCACTTAGATGACTATAGAGATGTCTGTCTAAGTGGGAGTTCTTAAGTAATATGATTAATTGAACTTAAATTTATCATGAACTTAGTCCTGGTAGTATTTTGCAAATTATGTTGTAATATCAATAGCTCGCGAAGTTGCTTTCATATGTTTGTTTTGATATGTACCTAGAGAAACTGTGTTGAAAGATGTTAGTAGCAATGATGCGGATAGGATCCGTGATCGAGGTTTATCCTCATTCTTTGCCGGAAGAATTATGTCCTTGATGCACGCTAGGTGACAAACCTATTGCGAGGAGCGGATGCGGCGTTATGAGCGTTTGGCTAGCTCAATATGATGACTACTTGATAGTTTTGTGCACCATGCTTTATGGCTTAGAATCGGGACTTCAAAGATGTTTTGAACATCATGGACCATATGAGATGTTCCAGGAATGGAAGTTAATATTTCAAGCAAATACCCGAGTTGAGAGATATGAAGTCTCCAACAAGTTCTATAGCTAAAAATGGAGGAGAATCGCTCAAACTAGTGAGCATGTACTCAGATTGTCTGGGTACTACAATTGCTTGAATCAAGTGGGAGTTAATCTTCCAGATAAGATAGTGATTGACAGAATTCTCTAGTCACCATCACCAAGTTAGTAGAACTTCGTGATGAACTATAGTATGCAAGGGATGATGAAAATGATTCCCGAGTTTTTCATGATGATGGAATCGATGAAGGTAGAAATCAAGAAAGAGCATCAAGTGTTGATGGTTGACAAGATCACTAGTTTCAAGAAAAGGGCAAAGGAAAAGAAAGGGGAACTTCAAGTAGATTGACAAGCAAGTTGTCACTCCCACGAAGAAACCCAAAGCTGAACCAAAGCTGAAACCGAGTGCTTACATCGCAAAGGAAATGGTCCTTTGGAAGCGGAATTGCCCTAAATATTTGGTGGATAAGAAGGATGGCAAAGTGAAAAAGGGTATATTTGATATACATGTGTTTTATGTGTGCTTTACTAGTGTTTATAGCAACCCCTCGGTATTTGGTACTGGTTAGGTTGCTAAGAGTAGTAACTTCGAACGAGAGTTGCGAAGAATAAGCGAAACTAGTTAAGGGTGAAGTGACGATGTGTGTTGAAAGTAGTTTCAAGATTGATATGATCATCCTCGCACACTCCCTATACTTTCGGGATTAGTGTTGAACCTAAATAAATGTTATTTGGTGTTTACGTTGAGCATGAATATGATTTGATCGTGTTTATTGCAATACGGTTATTCATTTAAATAAGAAAATAAACTGTTGTTCTGTTTACATGAATAAAACCTTATATGGTTACACACCCAATGAAAATGGTTCATTGGATCTCGATCGTAGTGATACACATATTCATAATATTGAAACCAAAAATACAAAGTTAATAATGATAGTGCAACTTATTTGTGGCACTTGCCGTTTAGGTCATATTGGTGTAAAGCGCATGAAGAAACTCCATCTTGATGGGATTTTGGAATCACTTGATGCTTGCGAACCGTGCCTTTTGGGCAAGATGACTAAAACTCCGTTCTCCGGAACAATGGAACAAGCTACTAACTTATTGGAAATAATACATACCGATGTATGCGATCCAATGAGTGTTGATGCTCGTGGCAAGTATCGTTATTTTCGACCTTCACAAGATGATTTGAGCAGATATGGGTATATCTACTTGATGAAACATAAGTGCGAAATAGTTGAAAGGTTCAAAGAATTTCAGAGTGAAGTGGAAAAATCATCGTAACAAGAAAATAAAGTTTCGTGATCTGATCACGAGAGATGAATATTTGAGTTCTGAGTTTGGTCTTCAATTAAAACAATGTGGAATAGTTTCACAGCTCACGCCACGGAACACCACAATGTTATGGTGTGTCCAAACATTGTAACCGCACTTTATTGGATATAGTGCAATCTATGATGTTTCTTCTTGATTTACCAATATCGTTTTGGGATCATGCATTAGAGACAGCTGCATTCACGTTAAATAGGGCACCATCTAAATCCGTTGAGGCGACACTATGTGAAGCTGTGGTTTAGCAAGAAACCAAAGTTGTCGTTTCTTAATGTTTGGGGCTGCGATGCTTATGTGAAAAGTTTCATCTGATAAGCTCGAACCCAAATCGAGAATACGTCTTCATAGAATACCCAAAGGAAATTGTTGGGTACACCTTCTATCACAGATCCGAAGGCAAGATATTCGTTGCTTGAGATGGATCCTTTCTAGAGAAGGAAACAGTTTCTCTCGAAAAAAGTGAGTGGGAGGAAAGTAGAACTTGATAAGGTAATTGTACCTTCTCCCTTATTGGAAAGTAGTTCATCACAGGAATCTGTTCCTGTGACTACTACACCAATTAGTGAGGAAGCTAATGATGATGATCATGTAACTTCAGATCAGTTACTACCGAATCTCGTAGGTAAACCAGAGTGAGATCCGCACTGAGTGGTACGGTAATCCATGCGGAAGTCATGTAACTAGACCATGATGAACCTACGAACTATGAGGAAGCGATGATGAGCCCAGATTCATGAAATGGCTTGAGGCCATGAAATCGAGATGAGATCCATGTATGAGAACAAAGTATGGACTTTGGTGGAGTTGCCCGATGATCGGCAAGCCATATTGTATAAATGGATCTTCAAGAGGAAGGCGGACGTTGATAGTAGTGTTACTATCTACAAAGCTCGACTTGTCGCAAAAGGTTTTGGACAAGTTCAAGGTGTTGACTACAATGAGATTTTCTCAAGCTGTAGCGATGCTTAAGTCTGTCCAAATCATGTTAGCAATTGCCACAATTTATGAAATTTGGCAAATGGATGTAAAACTGCATTCTGAATGGGTTTACGGAGGAAGAGTTGTATGTGATGCAACCGAAGGTTTTATCGATCCAAAGGAGCTAACAAAGTGTGCAAGCTCCAATGATCCATCTATGGACTGGTGCAAGCATCTCGGAGTTGGAATATACGCTTTGATAAGTTGATCAAAGCATATAGTTTATACAGACTTGCGGTGAAGCCTGTATTTACAAGAAAGTGAGTGGGAGCACTCTGACATTTCGATAAGTATATGTGAATGACATATTGTTGATCGGAAATAATGTAGAATTATTCGCAAAGCATAAAGGAGTGTTTAAAAGGAGTTTTTCAAAGAAAGACCTCGGTGAAGCTGCTTGCATATTGAGCATTAAGATCTATAGAGATAGATCAAGGCGCTTGATAAATTTTTCAATGAGTACATACCTTGACAAGATTTTGAAGTAGTTCAAAATGGAGCAGATCAAAGAAAGAGTTCTTGCTGTGTTACAAGGTGTGAAATTGAGTAAGACTCAAAACTCGACCACGGCAGAAGATAGAAAGAGAATGAAAGTCATTCCCTATGCCTTGGCCATAGGTTCTATAAAGTATGCCATCTTTGTGTACCGGATCTATTGTATGCCCTACAATTGAGTTTGGCAAGGAGTACAATAGTGATCTAGGAGTAGATCACTAGACAATGGTCAAAATGATCCTTAGTGGAATAAGGATATGTTTCTCGATTATGGAAGTGACAAAAGGTTCGTCGTAAAGGGTTACGTCGATGCAAGTTTTGACACCGATCTGGATGACTCTAAGTCTCGATCTAGATACATATTGAAAGTGGGAGCAATTAGCTAGAGTAGCTCCGTGCAGAGCATTGTAGACATAGAATATTTGCAAAATACATACGGCTCTGAATGTGACAGATCCGTTGACTAAACTTCTCTCACGAGCAAAACATGATCATACCTTAGTACTCTTTGGGTGTTAATCACATAGCGATGTGAACTAGATTATTGACTCTAGTAAACCCTTTAGGTGTTGGTCACATGACGATGTGAACTATGGGTGTTAATCATATACAGATATGATTATTGGTGTTCAATCACATGGCGATGTGAACTAGATTATTGACTCTAGTGCAAGTGGGAGACTAAAGGAAATATGCCCTCGAGGCAATAATAAAGTTATTATTTATTTCCTTATTTCATGATAAATGTTTATCATTCATGCTAGAATTGTATTAACCGGAAACATGATACATGTGTGAATGCATAGACAAACAATATGTCACTAGTATGCCTCTACTAGACTAGCTTGTTAATCAAAGATGGTCATGTTTCCTGACCATGAACAAAGAGTTGTTATTTGATTAACAAGGTCACATCATTAGTAGAATGATCTGATTGACATGACCCATTCCATTAGCTTAGCACACGATCGTTTAGTATGTTGCTCTGCTTTTATCCATGACATATACATTTTCCTGTAACTATGAGATTATGCAACTCCGTTTACGGAGGAACACTTTGGTACTACCAAGCGTCACAACGAATGGCGGGTGATTATAAAGGAGTACTACAGTGTCTCCAAAGGCATATGTTGGGTTGGCGTATTTGAGATTAGGTTTTGTCACTCCAATTGTCGGAGAGGTATCTCTGGGCCCTCTCGGTAATACACATCATTGAAGCCTTGCAAGCATTACAACTAATGAGTTAGCTGTGAGATGATGTATTACGGAACGAGTAAAGAGACTTGCGTAGCGAGATTGAACTAGGTATTGGATACCGACGATCGAATCTCGGGCAAGTAACATACCGATGACAAAGGAACAACGTATGTTGTTATGCGGTCCGACCGATAAAGATCTTCGTAGAATATGTAGGAGCCAATATGGGCATCCAGGTCCGCTATTGGTTATTGACCGGAGATGTGTCTCGGTCATGTCTACATTGTTCTCGAACCGTAGGGTCCGCACGCTTAAGGTTTCGATGGATGTTATATTATGAGTTTATGTATTTTGATGTACCGAAGAAGTTCGAGTCCGGATGTGATCACGGACATGACGAGGAGTCTCGAAATGGTCGAGACATAAAGATTAATATATTGGAAGCCTATATTTGGAGTTGGAATGGTTCGGGTGAAATCGGGATTTCTTTGAAAACCGGGGTTACGGAACCTCCCGGAGGCTATTGGGCCTTAGTGGGCCTCGAGGGAGAAGAGGAGGGGCCGTCCGGGGGTGGCGCGCGCCTCCCCTAGTCCGAATAGGACAAGGAGGGGGCGCCCCTTCCTTCTTCCCCTCCCCCAATCCTACTCCAACTAGGAAGGGGGGAGTCCTACTCGGTGGGAGTAGGACTCCTCGGCAGCGCCTCCTCTGGGCGGCCGCACCCCCTTGCTCCTTTATATACGAGGCGGGGGCACCCTAGAACACACAAGTTTGATCTACGGATCGTTCCTTAGCCGTGTCAGCGGTGCCCCTCCACCATATTCCACCTCGGTCATATCGTCGAAGCTTAAGCGAAGCCCCTGCGCCGATAGAACATCAAGATCGTCACCACGCCGTCGTCTTGTGGAACTCTCCTCGACACTCGGCTGGATCGAGTACGAGGGACGTCATCGAGCTGTACGTGTGTCAAGAACTCGGGGGCGCCGGAGTAACGGCGCCGGATCGGTCGGATCGCGAGGAGAACGTACGACTACTTCCTCTACGTTGTGATCGCTTCCGCCGGTCTCACGAGGGTGCGAGACAACACTCTCCCCTCTCGTTGCTATACATCACCATGATCTTGCGTGTGCGTAGGAAATTTTTTGAAATTACTACGTTCCCCAACAGGGAGGTGCTGTCCCGAAGGACCCCTCTCGGCCGGATACGGGAGGTGGTGGTGACGAGATCATGGATGAGGCTAACACCTCAGTCACCAAGGATCGGGAGGATGGATCCCTCCTAGTGAACAAAGATGGGGAGCTCGGCCAATCTGATCCCTCCCAAAAGAAAATTTCCGAGCCCCTAAGGCCCTCGGAGGCATCAATTCCACCCTCCACCGAGGAGGGAGCCAGGGCCCCATGGCCAGCACCAAACACCGATGATCGGGCTGCGGCAGGGTGGCCGGATGTGATGGAGGAGGTGGTGAACAACTCCTTCATCGCTGCAGAACACCGCACGCTGATGGGCTAAAGGAAGCCTTCGGCGGCCTCCTAACGGGTTTCGTGGTAAGCCATGTAATATTCTTTCCAAGAGTGGATTTGGCTAACAAATATTTATCAGTCCTTGTATATGGTAGCCCCCGAGACTCTACTAGGATTGAGAAACCTGTCGGAGGATCAAAAATCATTGAATCAAAAGTTTAAATGATGTGATTCTTTTGGTATTGCAGGCCTCAACCTTCGTAGTGGCTGCTAATGCCGCAATGCTGGATGAGATGTATCGGAATCTCAAGAGCTATGATGAGGAGATCAACCTCGTCAACAAGCGGTTCAACAAAGCGCAAGGTTAGCCCGATCGAGATTTTCCAGCCCTCGTGTCGAGCAAAGTGTTCAGGAGGATCCCTAAGAAAGAGATGCATAATTATGTTTGCAGCTGTCGCCGCGGAGGTCAAGGGCCTCAAGGCCGAACTGAAGAAGGCCAAGGAGGAAATGACCAAATAGAAGGCGATGACCGAGAAAGTGGCCGCTGAACTCAAGATGGTGAAAACTGTGAGTGGGAAGCACAAGGCCCAAGTAGATGAAGTGCAGTAGGTGCTCAAGGATGTCGTCATTAAATGTGAGGACCTTGAGCGGAAGAATAAGGATCAGTCCTCCGAGCTATCCAAGGTGAAGTAGGAGTTCCAAGATGCTAGGACAGAGATGCGAGGAGCCCAAGAAGAGCTCCACCAAGTGAAGCAAATTGCTTATGGTAAGCCGTGTTTACTACAGAGGGCCGGAGACGCAGTTGCATGACATTCTTTGGGCTGTCCATGATGAAAAAACCGTGGTAGAAGCGAGGGCGAGGAAAATATCGGGGAGTTCCCGGTTATGGTGGGTGGTCGGGGCCGAGCGATGCACAGAGGATTGCACGTTTCTCTCGTACACGTACGCGCGTGGGTGCAAGGCGTTGGGCTCTAACTGAACCCGAGAGAGGCGTTCGCCTACTGAACCCGAGCGATCGATCGATCCCTGGCTGTTAACTGAACCCAATCGAGTGATTCCTTCGCTAGTGCTGCTAACTGAAGTCGATCAAACCTGTTGCCTCTTGATGAATAGTGAGCATTGTTGGGGGTTGGATGAACAGGACCCCGTGGTAGGAGAGGTCGTTGCCGCTGGATGAACAGGACCCCGATCGAGCCGGTTGGGAGTGGATGAACAGAACCCCGTGGAGGGCTGGTTGAACAGTAGTCGGTGGAGGGCTGGATGAACAGTAGCCCATGGAGGCTGGTTGAACAGTAGTCGGTGGAGGCTGGATGAACAGGAGTCCATGGATGAACAATAGCTGGTAGAAGCAGGAGGGAGACGCCGTGCATGAACAGTCGCAGGTGGAGGCTGGAGGAGGTCGACGGTGGATGAACAGTAGCCCGTGGAGGTTGGAGCGAGGCAGTAGACAGTGGATGAACCGTAGCTCGTGGAGTCCCGTTTTGCGGTATGCCACACCCCTCCCGATGAACAGGACCCCTGTTTCGACCGTAGGATGATGAAGAGAAATCCGTTTCCTCCGTTTTACGGTACGCCACACCCTCTCGATCAACAGGACCCCGTTTCGATCGTAGGAGGTCAAAGAGAAGTTCGTTTCCTTCGTTTTGCGGTACGCCAGACCCCTCCTGGTGAACAGGATCCTGTTTCGACCGCAGGCGGTTGAACAGAAGGCTGTTTCCTCCGTTCTGCGGTACGCCAAGCCTCGTTTCGGCTGTTCCATCCAAGCCGGTTGGCTCCCGATGAACAGGACGCATTCCGTTGCCTCCCGATGAACACATTGCGCTTTCTCCGTTCCGACCTAGCAGGTTGGCTACCGATGAACAGGACGTCATTGTTGCCCTCCGCTGCATCTCCATGTACACGAGCTCTTGCCATACATATGCGCGAGTAGGCGTTCGAGACCCTGCCCATATGTACGCACGTACGTGTACATCATATAGACGGGACTGCCTGAACAGCTACCGCTCCTTACTAGGCCACGGTTCATCGTGGCAGAAAGACCAATGGACCAGTATGTACATACACATTTGCGACCAGAATGACAACGCTGTGTAGCTTCGACCGGGTGGGTCCCGGCTGTCAGGAAGGATAAGGAGACACTTCCTTGCGTGCGAAGATGTAGCTGGTGGGTCCGAGCTGATAGGGGCCCCCCACAATCCTGGGGTGCGCCCCCAGGCTTATGACTGCCAAGTGGGTACCCTTTTGGTAATTCTTTCACCAATAATTTTTATATATTCCAAAATAATTCTCCATCAATTTTGAGCTTATTTGGAGCTGTGTAGGAAAGGTGTCTCCTATATAGCCCTTTCAGGTCAGTTTCAGTTGATCTCCCGCTCCATGTGAAACTTGCAAAATAAGAGAGAACATGCATAAGAATTATATTATAAAGTGAAATAACATTCCATAATGCAATAAATATCAATACGAAAACATGATGCAAAATGGACGTATCATGGTGCATCTACAACATCGACGATGGTGGGTCTCGACGACGTGGTGTAGCAGAATCTCGCGCGATGGACATGTGATGATGGACACGTGCAGGGTGGTGTGGTTGTTTGGTGTCATGGCGGCGTGTCTACGACAAGCTTACAAGGGTTATATGTGGATCCGTGTCCTAAAGATGGGTCGGCGGAAGACGACGGCGACGGCTTCTGGAGCGTGCACTCTGAGGGTCTTTTGAACTGGTTTGTTCTCTCGGCTTGCTGTTGGGAGGCTTGATGATGCCTCCAGATCTAGATGGTGGGGCTTCATTGAAAGGTCGGGGCACTTGGCCCCTATCATGGCTGCCCCATAATTGAACTTGTAGGGTAGAGATAACGGTCACAATGGAATGTGGTTTTGAGTTTTTTTTAGAAAAGGAGGACGACCCCTGGCCTCTGCATATGGACGATGCATACGGCCATTTTATTAATTATTGACACCAGACCTTACAGAGTCATACAACAATAAGCCTAAAGCCACCGACTAAGCAACATCTATCGCTATCCCTATCCAGTTGATGTAGGGGCGCTGAAAGTCTGGGCCTAATACCAAACAGACCTCGCAGCCAAACCTAACATCTAAGACTTAAGGTCCCAACCAGGACGCCTGCCTGGTGTGGGCACCCACCAGTTCGACGTGCTTCTTAACTAGGACGCCTGCCGGGTATGAGGCCGCCACAGCCACCTGCCACCAATCCATCTTCAGAGCTGTACTGCTGCATCAACCTTGCCGGGTCGAGCTATCACGACGCCACCACGACGCCAGCGGCGTCACCCTCCCATGAGTCCATCTCCGCACATCAGGCACCGGGTCTCCACTGCGCCACGCCGCCGAGGTCCGCCGTCATCAAGGGACCAGATGAATCACCGCTCCTCCTCTTGTCCCCTCCAACCAGTACTTGCTCCAAAACGATGCCCCCATGAGGGAGAACCATACCGAAGGCACCGTCATTGTCCGATCTGGTAGACCCAGATCTAGGGTTTCCCCCGAAACTTCCCGATCAGGTTGATATGACCTGCAACGACAATGCCTCCAAAAGGGAACGACGTCTGAGACGCCGCCATCGTCCGCCAAGACCGCAGTCAGGCGTGGTTTTCACCGGAAGTCACGTCTTCCCGACCTCGCGACTGGCTGGAACCGAGCGGAACCTCGCCACGAAGATGTATGCCGCCGTCGGTACTCCAGCGGAGATCTGGCATCTCCTCACCGGTCCCTCCACGCGCCGTCGGTCGGCGGAAGGCCTCCCCGCGACGGATCCAAACGGGGCGTTGGATCCGCAGTGACCGCCGTCACCATCACGACCAGGACAGCCCACCCCGCCAGATGGGGCGCTGCCACCGTCGCCATCCACGCAGGGCCGCCACTCCGACGGCGATGGTGCTCCGCCCCCAAGACTGACCAGATTCGCCGTCCCAGCTGCCGTTGGATCTCACGAGGAGCCGCCCGTCGCCTCGAGATGGGATCCGCCGCATCCACCCGCCGGAGACCTTGAGACGAGACCCGCCGCCATCAAGGCCCTGCGCGGCGGCAGCGGCAGGAGGAGGCGGCAAGAGGGAGCTGGCGGCGCTAGGGTTTCGGGGCCCCTGGCGCCGTCCGGGGGGAGCTTTAAAATGGGAGAGATTCTCACTTCCCGGCCTCTGCACCAATCAGGGATGCATACGACCATTTTAGTATGAGTACCAAGATAAACATGGTCCTTAGAATTTTTTAAATGAATATCAAGATATTTCTTGATGCGAGGTTCCACCACACACCAAGCTTGATCCTCAGTAAACGGGGGAAAATCCCTGTGCATCACCTGTTAATTCTAGGAATTGAACTCGGGTCGCTAGGCTGCACAACCGCATGCCCAACCATTGAGTCAAGGCTGAAAAATGTAATAAAAATGACTGTGTGTATCATTGCTAATGCATAGACTCGGGGTTTAAACCTCCTTTTAATACTAGTAAATTGTACATGCTTTGCACGTCATTTAGATATATGCATTTCCTTTTCTAGAATCGTATTGGACAAGATCCAATTTGGTTCTTACCTCTTTAGAATTCAGATTGTTCTAGTTCCTTTTTATTAGAGTATCAAATAAGTATGTGGATAGATGCTTCTAGAAGACATAAGATGGTAGAGTTGGGAGTTTAATTACAAGGCCACGTGGCAGAATCCTATGAGTTGAAAACTTTACCGAACGGATGATAATGCTCGGATTTGCCATCTCTTGACCGTTGGATGGGCATATTCAACAACTAATATTTGAAGCTGTTTGCACACTATATAATGGTATAGAAAAAAGACACTATGTTGGGGAAATTTTGTTTCATTAAAGAGCGTGAAGCAAGGAAAGTATATGATGCTTCTCTATGAAGCAATCTTGCTCTCTTTTTACTAATGGGGCATTCCCTCGATGACGCAAGGAACAATCAAAGAATCGGTTTTGCTGCTCGCCTTAATCTGGTCACTTTGCTTTTGCTCATATGCTATTGTAAGCTTTAGTTCGTTGATTTCTTTGTGTTGCTAGACTTGGTTCTTTTTACTATCACAGCCCTACCGTACTATTGACATTATATACTCCCTCCATTCGTAAATATAAGATATTTTAAATATTTTAATATGAACTACATATGAATTGAAATGAGTGAAACACTCTAGTGTCTATAGTACTTCTGATTTACAAAAAGGTTAACATACTATTCCCCTCCGTTCCTAAATGTTTGTCCTTTTAGAGATTTCAAATGGACACCACATACGGATGTATGTAGACATATTTTGGAGTGTAGATTCACTCATTTTGCTCCGTATGTAGTCACTTGTTAAAATCTTTAGAAAGACAAATATTTAGAAATGGGGTGAGTATTATATTTGTGAACGGAGGGAATAAGTTTATATTGATCGCGCAAAAAAAGAAGATATTGATCACGCAAGAAACTATTGCATTCAGCACTTGAGTAGCTACTCAAATTGCATCATTGACTTCTCTATGGTAGACCCTCCCTCCAACCAACAAGTGGGCCGGTTTTGTAGTCTTCCTATAGCGGTAACGATAATGACTTCCAAAGCGGCATTTGCAAGTGTTATTTAGACCAGTGGCCATCGTTGTTCATGAGTGTCTGCCCAAAATGGAGACCCAGATGATGATCTCCATGGCCTCGCCACTGACCCGCACGAGAAAACTGCACAGCACGGAAACCAAGGGACGAAACCAGCCATACACGAGCGTGCCACGAAGCTTCACCGAGCTCCAGCCTCCACCCGCCCCCACATGCCATACCGATACCGCGGGCCCGGAAACGAACTCCCCTGGTGGGTCCCGCGTGTCATACAAACCAGTAAACTGTCGGTAGTCCGTGTCAGGCTCAGTGGCTCGCCCTCCCCTCGCGTCGTCGCCCCCCTTCAACAAAAGCCCTACCCTCGATCTCTGCTCTAGAGAAGCTTCTCCCTCCACTCCACCCCCACCCCCACCCCCACCCCATTGCCACCCCCCGGGATCCCGCCTCGCGCCGCCCACCACTTAGCCGCATTCCGCGCCGCGGCAGGCCAGCCCGCCGCGCATTGCTCGGCGCACGTCGTCGTCCGAAGAACCTGATCCCGCCTCGGATCTGACCCGGCCAGGTCGCGGGCCCGGAGGGAGCGGCGGGATGGCGCAGCCGCGGGGCGGGGCCGCGGTCGTGCGGCTGCCGGCGATGAACGCGCTGGAGATCCTGCGGGAGACGGTGCGCGTGCTGCGCGCCGACCCGCACGCCTTCACCTACGTGCTCTTCCTCCTGCTCTGCCCGGCCTCCGGCTTCCTCCTCCTGTCCGCCGCCGCGCTCGAGGGCGCCGTCGTGCTGCCGCTCGCGCGCCGCCTCCTCGTCGCCGCCGCGTCCTCGGGGGTCCCCGTCACGCATTTCGTCAAGCAGCTCGCGCACCACCTCGCCGCCACGCTCGTCGCCGCCGTCGTCTCCTTCCCGGCGCTCCTCACGCTGCTCCTCGCCGCCCGCGCCGCCGTCGCCTACACCGTGGCGGCCGTGTACGCGGGCAAGCCTCTCCCGGCCGCCGACCTCTCCCTCCTCGCGCGCCGCGCGTGGCCGCGCCTCGCCGCCACCTACGGCCTCTCGTGCGCCGCCGTCGCCGCCTGCCTCGCCGCCTTCCTCGCCCTCCTCGTCGCCGTCTGCTCCACGCTCAAGTCCATGCTCTACCCGCCGGACATTGTCGTCTGCGCCGGCCTCCTCACGGTCCTTGCGTTCTCCATCGTGTACGCGCACACCATCATAGTGTGCAGCCTCGGCGGAGTCATTGCCGTTCTTGAGGACGTGGCCGGGGTCAATGCGCTGCGCCGGTCGGTGCAGCTGATGCGCGGCCAAACCCATGTCGGGCTGCTCATCTTTCTTGTATCCACCATTGGTCTGGCCTTCGTCGAGGGGCTGTTTGAGCACAGGGTGAAGACCTTGAGTTATGGGGATGGTTCATCTCGGCTCTGGGAGGGGCCATTGCTGATCCTCATGTACTCTTTCGTGATGCTGATAGATTCGATGATGAGTGCAGTGTTCTACTTCACTTGCCGATCATCGAGCTTGGCAATTCTGGATGAGGAGGGCGGCTCAGTCGAGGAGATTGAGATGATGATGGATGACAAATCAGATGCAGTGAGGTGATTAAGAAGATTATAGGTTTCTTTCTCAAGGTGTATCTGTTCATATTCTGGTGGGAAATAAGTGAGGTGGGCAACATCCGGTTTTTGCCAAGATTGAAGGATGTGGTCATGTCGCCGTGATTACACGCTTAATGTGCCACGAATTGATTCATGTTCATGGTGAAAGAATCCTTTTGCAGTCATTTGGGGTTCTTCGAGGCTCATGTAATGGCGCGGATGCAAAAGAGAAGACCAGGGAAAACTTAGATTGGTGTATTCTTGATCTGTCTCAGCAGTGATCCGAGGACTGGCAATGTGTGTAGCATTCTTTTGAAACGATGTAACTAGTATATCAATTCAATTGCGGTGGAATTTTGTCATCTCAACACATTTTTGGTTATACAGAATGGAACATATTGTAATACATACGAAGGTACCGATGACTCTGAAACTTGATTCATGAATCTGCACTCGATCCGAATTTATTTTACAGTGATTTCAAGTCTGTCTTCTGAATGATGCTTGTTGGTAACCACATAAGATATGGATTTCATGCTTATTTTGTTGGCATATACTTGAACTGCACAAATCTTATGTGCCAACATTACAGATCACTGCCATGTAAGCTCCTTTGAGCTTGAGTCATGGTTAATTATTCTCCTTGCATCAGAACTGGAGTTCTCCATTTGCTTTGCTGGACTCTAGAAACCCAGGTTCAAGAAAAATGTCCATGATGATTCTTGTGTTCTATTTTCATTGTTTAGTAAAAACTTTGTCAACTCTCAAGCTTAGATTGTGCATATGAAGCATCTGTTATCTTGTTTATTTACTAACGATGCTTTCTCGAGGCGGTAGTTGAACTGGTAACCGCTGTTTTTATATGACAGATGTACTCCTTTTCCAACCTTAGATCAGGAACACGGTATATTGACTTCCATTTAGTACTACTGGATTGCATTATTCCCAAGATAAACTTGTGGTAGTATTCGTTGAATCAGGCGATTATATTTAGCAGAGAACCAAATGAAGCAGGACTGCAAGATTCAGCTTCGTGTCCGCCACCTGTCGACTGGATACTTCACACCGACAGCTACACTGCATTTTTTTGCCTCGAAATGACTATAAAACATTTGAATAACCCCTTCCTTTTGTTTTTTTTCCTGTGCAAGGTAATTGATAAATTGAAACAAAAAAATTGCAGGCGCAGTTTCGCTGAACTGAAGAAATATAGCACATAGTTAGCCTGAAAATCCCTCATTTTCCTTATGGCCAAGCATCTCCCTTCGTTTTCTTTAAGAATCTACTCTAGGTTCTGAATCTGACCAATCACAAGCTTGCGACACTGACGTGCTAGGGCTTGGTAGCATAATTTGATTTCCACTAGCCAAAGCAGAGTTGACTCAATTAGCTGACCTTATCTCATGTGCCGTCCAATATGACAGTATTTGTTACTTAGTCTGAGATCTACTTAGTGTGTCGGACACGTTTGACTTGGTTGTGACTAAAGGGTTAATCAGAGTACTTATATCAGGACGTTGTCAGATGGTACTTAACAGTGGGCTGCTAAATATGATTCAGATGACTGAATCTGCACGGCCGTAGCATTTCTTAATGCCTAAGACACCCTAGTTGCCAACTATGCATTGTTTTCTTCACACGCCACGTGGAAGGAAGCTAGCAAGTCAACCTCAGAAATAGTTGCTCTAAGATGTAATAAGAGCAGTTTCAAAAACCAACAAACCGAGGCCCTGATAGATACTGAAGATATCAACATCTTTGAAATTGTCATCTCACAGCAAAAGCTACAAGCACTTGAACCCCCGGCGAAACGAAACAATTCTACATTCCCTACCTTACCAAATTCCAAAAATGCATAGCTGAGACAACAGGATTCGAAACTACAGAACGGGAGGTGGCGTCAAACAAGTTAGGACACGCTGCGGGCCATTTACATTCTTGGGTCTGAAGGAAGCTGAGCATGGAAAGTCTAAGGCAATCTGTTCTTCGGCACAAGGGCGCCCGACGAGGGCACACCCTGATCGGTGCTGAGGATGATGCTTGCCCAGTTGGAGGAGCGGTGCACTATCCTTGATGGGATACGGTCGCTGTCTTCACCGCCTGATGCTTCATACCCGTCACTGGTTGATCTAGACAGCTGAATGCCGTGATGTGGAGTGCTTCCCGGGGCAGTGAGAGCTACCAGCTGCAGGTCTTCGGCTGCGGACGAGGAGACACCTGAGAACCGGTACAAGTGCAGATCAGGCGAATCCAGACTGCTATCTGGAGACGAGCCATCGACGTTTGCGGAAGATGCAGCTCTACTTGGATGAAAAGCACTCCGTGCCTCAAGTTGCAACGGTGCTAGGCTGACCATGTCATTGCCATTACTATCGATAGCATCTGTAGATATTTTCGCGACAGGCTTGAGAGAGAGATCACCATGGGGCCTTCCTCTCCTATTTGTTCTGGTCATGTTATCAGGTCCTAGATCAATCCTGCTGCTCATGCCTCCATAGCTACTGTCTGTTTCATGACCGAGTGAATACTCATCTCTTCTAATGGGCACTAAAACCTTGGACTTCTTCCTTGCTTCGGCAGCAACTCGAGAAACTTCTTCTGCATTAAGACGAGCCAGTGCCCATGGACTAATTTTCACAGCCCCTGAGGTTTTCTTCCTCCTTACTTCGTCGTCTTTTCTCTTGGTAGCGGAGTTATGTGAAGAGCCAGCCTCTGATGGAATAACGTCAAACTGCAAAGGAGTTTGAGTGCTTCAGATTTTTTGTAAGCTGAGGGGAAAATGCTGATGCAGAAAAGGGAATACGTCTATCTACTATAACCATGTGTGCGGAACTTATGACGGCACCTAAGTGCATTCGTTGCCATTTACAAATGCTAAATTATAACAGTTCAAGAAATTTCAAGATGTTCAAGTCATACCAACGATCAGCGTGACTGTTTAAATAATAATCAAACAGCTATGATTACTTCACTTCACATGAGTAATTACTGAGGCTATAAATGTAACACATGGTGTGCAAACAACCACCTTCACTTTTCCAGCAACAGCGCCAGTTCTAATGTTAAATTTTGTCTCGTTATTCATTAAGTTTGATGATTTAGGGTTCTCACCTGATCTTCAAGAAACAGTCTTGGAGGGGTACACCATGAACCACGACGGAGTGCACCAAAGGAACTAGTACTGCTAAGCCCACCATAGGAGCTTACATGAGACATCTGTGGACTCTGCTCCCCACTAACCTCTTCTTGTTCTTGCTCTCTCAGGGCAATGATGTAGTCGTATGTACTGATTCCCTGCATCAAATTGGTAAAATGGTACTTAGTTTAAAAATAGACAACCTTGAAAGGCAACAATACAAACTATCCATGATATCAAAATATATTTGCTAATTCAGAGAAAAACCAAGTAATCAGTTCATTTTTGCTGTTTTCTTTGCAGTTTATCAGTGATACGATAACATAAAAGTCATGGACCCGTGATATAACAGTTGTTCGCTCAATATTTACATGTATGTTATCAAATCAATGTTCCCAGTGTCAGGCTAAGTGTCACAAGTTCACGTTTTCCACAAAATATTTGAGTGAGGTGGTCTCAGAATTTGAAATATAACCTAATCGCCAATAGCACAGGGATAGTAATGGAATCGCTGGTATAACAATGGTGACAAATATAAGATGGTGAAAGGACTTGCCTTCTTGATGAGAAGGATGTGGAAAAAGAGAAGTTGAGCAATCGGCAGTAAAGCAATCATAGCTAGGATGGTACAGGATGCCTGCGTCAACAAAGATCAATCATTTTAGTACTAGTTCAAGTAAGATCGAGTAAAACACTTAGCACTTTCAACAGCAAATTAGAAAGAAGTAGGATGATTGAACATACCACCACAATGATGAAAGGCGCTACAGAGAAGCTGCTTCCTAGCTTTGACACAATCTGCATAGAGAATTCCTTTCGCTGAACAAAGCAGAGAACTAGCACCAATACTCCAGTTGCTGATTGCAGGATAAGCTGGTCCAAAGTGCACAAACCATGCAGACCTGTCAATGGTCAACTAGGATGAAAAGGACCAGGAATAAAATGCTCTCTCCAACAATGATGACCAAATTCGAATGCATAAGAACGACTGTGTTGTAGAATGCAGTTGATGCCTGGAAAATGCTTACATGATTATACTAAGATCAGAGCCATCTGCAGCATTTCTGTAAAAACAATCTACCAAAGCATGATAGAGAACATGAGCTTACCAAGAAAAGGGCTGTTGTCATTAGAAGAAAAAACCTCCTATAGTTTCTTTTTCCGATACAATTGTTGAGCCACTGTTGAGATTGAGCAATTCATGAGAGTTAATATATACTCGCTAATTAAAATAAGAAGACTTGCTCATGACCATATATAAAAAGAGATATATTTATTCAGGTGTATGTTACCCTGCAGTGATGATCAAAACCATCCACACATTTGTCACAAACTCTGCAATGCTTACTGTACTTCAACACCTACACAAAAAGCAACACGTTAAATACTTGCATGCAAAAGCATACTACATCAACACCAGCAGGTGAAAGAAACATACCTCAACTTCACAAAGGCTGCAGAAAAACATCCCATCTTCACTGTCTTGCTGCTCAGAGGACCATTCACGTGATTGGCAGCAGGAAAAAACAAAAGAAAGAGGGCGGAATATAAGGAGAAATGCAGAGAAAGTTGCACTGCAGCAAGATGAGCTTTTGTTCTTCAGTTCAGTCATTGACTTTTCATTAGCATCAGCAGCCTCATGTTCTCTCTTTTTTCCAGTTCCCTCTAGTTGTAATCCAACATCTGAAACACCTTGTATGGACTCCTTCAGACGCCTATGCTTGCAGCCTCCATACAATCTTTGGTACTTCTTTGATTTGAAGACCCCTGGATCTGCTGGATCCGTCGCAGCACACCAGATGTACAGAAAGAATACACATAAAACCTAAAGAAAAGAAGGTTACACGCTTTTATCAGATGTTAAGTTAAACAGCTGCTTTAACCATTGCAGTGCTAAGTAAATTCATAATCAGGTTCTGCTGAATAGATTATTTTCTATAATAATAAAGGGTATGGCTTGATAAAATAATCATATCACCATATATTCACAATAATTCCTAATCATAGTTTAGAATTTAACTGTAGTGAAAAGGTGTTATCAGGCAAAAAAAAGGGAAAGGTGCAGTTAGCATTAAGTGTGCCCCAAGAAGTGTATCTACGACAACCTCCAGGTGTTAAATCATGCTTTAGTGCCTTCCATCATCACAATAAATTTTCAGTTTTGTGAACTTAATCATGTAATGTTTTGAAGAAAATCAGATTTCATCCAGAAATGTACGCAGACCATGATTCCCTGATTTCTGACTGTAATAGCACATGGTTAATATTCGTCCCGAAGAACAAGAAATATACATGGTTAATCATGAAGAAAGGAAAAGCGTGCTGGCATGATGATGCATGCCACTCTGTAATACATGTATACAAATGTTAAAAAAGATGCCTGAAGACCAAAAAGGTGCCCTCATGAATATTACCAACTCATTACAGCATAGATACAACATTTTCCAAAGAACTTGGGCAGGACCATGATGTTGCTGCCACTCTGTGGGCTACAAAGAAGTAAAGAATAATGCAGGGATAGTCCATTTGCAGGATATAACATTACCTAATCCAAGGAAACTCCTTTCTCAGCTTGGCATGATTATAACAGGACAGCACCGAAACCATACCATGGTATCGGAAAGATAGGACCACAAGAAACAACTAATATAATTGTAGTAAATACAACTTAAATTACATCTCTCTCAATTAAACTGTAATGTGGGGATTAACCTATGGCCGGCGTGGCCCGGTTGGTTAGGACCTCAGGGTCTAGCACCTTTCAGTCTTTATGTTCTTAGGCAGGAACCTTAGTTAATTTTGAGTATGTACTGGGCAAGAGACAGTTCTATTTGCATTACAGACTTCCAGTACAGTCTTGTGTAGCCACCCATTATACAAGGAGGCAATCACGTTGGTTTCCGGAAACTATCAATATGTTGTATATCTTCTCACCAATATCTTTGTGGTTCTGTGCGCCGTTGACAGCGACACAGCGTCAGCCCAGAGGCTCCTCCTGGCCTGGGCTACGCCCTCGGATCAATGGATCATAACGTTAAACAGAGTTACAAAATCCTACCAACCAAACAGTGTACAAATTCTGAACTGCCCAAAGGTACTGCTAAATTGGATTGAACAAAGAAGCACTAAGAGTACAGAATGTATAATTCCTGATTGCCCTTAATAATACGACATTGTTTGCACCGCCATCACATACAGAAACTCAGAAAGCAGCCCTCATATACTGCTCCTAACCTTGAGAAGAAAGCAAAATTTACCAACCACGAATGCAGGACAATGACTTGCAGGGTTAGGCATGTCACATGACAATGCCAGAATTGGCCAGAAGACTACCCTCAAAGCCTTAGTATAGCTTGTAGCACCCTCCAACAAACAAACGAGCAAACACAGAAATTCAACCGCATATGGAAGACTGCTAAATAGCACATTTCAAGGTGGGAACTACTACTTTGTTTGGGCACTTCCCCCCAGTTTCAGCAACCACTGCTTAATGGGCCCATCATGCAGCACCAAGATTGGGATCCAAAATGTGCCAAACCACAGGGCACTCAGCCTCTCACTCACTCATTCACCCTGTCAGCAAGGAAGAGGGGGGGCAGGCAAGAGGATAATTACCAGAGGAGTGTAGAGCCCCATGGCGGCATCCTGGAAGACCTTCCTCCCAACGAAGGGTGCGAAGAAGACGTAGAACGCGAACGCCAGCGCCACGAACACGGACACGGCGACCACCTGCAGCAAGCAAGCAAGCATCCGTCCGTCGGTCCCTCGCCGCGGAAAAGAAGGGAAAATGCACAAAATTTCACCGCCGGGGAGGCAAGAACCGACCTGGAGAGGGTGGTAAGGGAGCTGCCACCCATGCCGCCTCATCGGCTCGCCCCTGACAACCAGCACGGCTGAGAGAAGACGGAAGAAACGCGTGACGGAGCGGAACCCTCCTCCCTTCTTATTATTATCGCATCAAAGGGCGCCGCCGATCAGTGCGAGAGGGAGAAAGGTCCGGCCTTCCCAGGAATCAAGAAGTCGCGCGGCCGGCCGGCGGCCGGCGCATGGATTTGATCTGTGGGAGGGGACGGGAGGCAGGAGGAGGGGTTTGGGAGGGAGACTGGAGGAGAGAAGGGGCATTAAATGCGGCGCTGCTCAGATTTACGGGGGGTGGAGGGGGAGCGAAGCGAAGCCAAGCAAATCAAGCAGCGAGGGAGGGAAGGCTGGTTTTCTTTGGGCGCTCACGTGAAGCTAGCAGCTATAGGCCATGGGGAAGACTGTGGCAGTGGCAGGGGACTCTGCATGCTGGACCGGGGTGACCGACTGACTCGCTGCCTGCCTGTCACTGTGGGGCTCAGTAGCACGGCCGCGCTTCTCAGTGACCTTTGGTGTAGCTGCTTGTTTGGTTCACGTGTTTGTTCCAGGGCATTTTGCGTACTCTCCCCGTCAAAAAAACTTGTCTCGATCTTGTCCCTCAAATGGATGTATCTAGCACTAGGGGACAAGCTTCTCCGGACAGAAAAAGTACTTATCTCAGTTGGATCTGTTTGAGCTAATGTATGTAATTTGCTTGCCTGCATCAGGCTTCATGCATGAGGGAAGCAATTTCTACCACGTTCTTTGCTTGACTGTGTCCTTGTTACACAAACAACACGTTGTTTGGTTGCAAACGACATCAGATGCGATCACTACTTCTCATTAGTAGTGACCTTACCACACACTGAACATTGTTCTGTCCTAACTAGGAAACAATTGACAGTTTATCCTAACTACTAGCAAATGGTGGTACAAGTTATTAAAAGCCAATATGGCTGAATAGGAGAAAGTTCAACTAGGTGGAAGTCCATCCTCTTCTGGTTTTGATTCCTCTTCCTCTTCTTCTTCTGCTGCTGCTGTTGTGCTGTTGCTGCTGCTTCTTCTTCTTCTTCTTCTCCTTCTTCTTCAGATTCTTGTCGGACCTCTGTTATCCCATATTGCCTAAACCCACACCAACCTTTTGTTCTTCCGCGCTTTGTTGCCAAACGCCTTCACACCATGGCCGGTGCTGATCACATCATCAGGTGTCACATCTTCCTCCTCTGGCACAAGTTCATCACAACCCCATTGTAGGATCCGGTTGTGAATGATGCAACATGCAAGAATAAGCTTAGTTTGGGTAGGGTAAGGGTGGAATGGCTTCTAATCCAGAATCTTAAACATATTCTTCAGAGCTCCAAATGCCATCTCAACCGTCACTATAAAGATGGAGTGTCTGATATTGAATAGTTCCCGAGGAGTCCTATGATAGTTTCTACCAGGGAACCTGTTCAGATGGTACCTGTTTTCCTGAAGGGTGGAAGAACACCTGACCAACATGCATAGCCAGCATCACCTAGGTAGGACTTTCCATCTGGTATGTTGATGCCATCAGGTCTACACATGTTGTCACTTAGAATGTTAGCATCATGTGCTGATCCTTAATATGTCTCCAACGTATCTATAATTTTTGATTGTTCCATGCTATTATATTATCTGTTTTGGATGTTTTATATGCATTAATATGCTATTTTATATTATTTTTGGACTAACCTATTAACCTAGAGCCCAATGCCAGTTTCTGTTTTTCCTTGTTTTTGAGCCTCGCAGAAAAAGAATACCAAACGGAGTCCAAACGGAATAAAACCTTCGTGATGATTTTTCTTGGACCAGAAGACACCCAGGAGACTTGGAGTGCAAGTCAGAAGAGCCACGAGGAGGCGACAAGGGGGGAGGGCGCGCCCCCTATGTAACACCCCGGATGTAACTTTCCATATTTGTAACTCCAACTCTTGCCATTTTCGGATATGTGCTATGATATTCCCTCCGTGGTTGGGTTTTGTTTTCGTTTTGCATTTTGTCCATGTCATGCATCTCATATCATCTCATCATATGCATCTCATTTGCATACGTGTTCGTCTCGAAGAGCACATCATTTCATTCCATTGCATCATTTGCATTTGAGCTCATCTTGATGCCCGAAATGCTGTTGGAAGATGGCTTCAGATCGTTAGTTCCAGAATCTTATCACCGAGCTCTTTTGTCATTTTCACCATGATTTATGTGTGCACCCTATGAACTTAAGTCCTACATGTGAGTTGAACTTTGCCATGCCATCTTTCCAGGGGTGTTTGCCATGTATTTTTGTGAGTTATGTGTTGACTAGAACAAGCATGCAAAGTAGGGATGATGATGTTGTTGATTTCGTGAACTTAGTGTTTTCACTAAGTCTTGTCCTGCTGTTAATTTTATGCCATATGTTCATGTTGTTACAGAGAGATCTATGCCCTTTTTGAGCATGATCAGTAAGGGTGTTTTGAATATATGGATGTGCTCTATTCATCCATGCCTTTGTTGGTATTTATGGAGTAGTCTAGCATGTCATTTTCGTGCTCTACTTTTGCTTGAAAATGTTTCCTGGCAGATTGTTTGCATGAGATTCAATTTTCACGAGGTCGTTGTAGTTGATCCCTGTATGCTATGATGTTGTTCTTGCTATGTATAGATCCTATGCCATGTCTTCTTGATGGGTGTATGCTTAGTTTATCATGAGATGCTCTGTAGTGAGTGCATCGAGCTCACGAACATGCCTACTCGTTATCTGTTTTTGCCATGCCCAGTTTTTCTGCTAAGTCTGAAATCTGTAATAAAACTTGCAATGTTTACATGGGTGCCATCATTTCTTAAGGTCCTTTTTGGCTTATGGTCAGTAAGGGACTATTGATATATGCTTTGAGTAGAATCATGTCATGCCTTGTTTTGCTATTATAAGTTCATGTAGCTTGTTGTTTGCTTGCTCTAAACATGCCTTCTCGATGTTAATTCTGGCATGTTAGTATTTTCACTAAGTCTGTGAACTCGATATTTTGAGCACTTTCACCATGCTTGTTTGAACATGTTATGATGTGATTTAGCCGTAGCTCAGTGTTCCTCTTTTGTTAAGCATCTCCTGTATTTCGCTGCCATATGCTTTGTTTTTATGTTGGGGTGCTGTAGCATAGTTTCGTGTTGCGTGCTAAGTAGCATCGGGCTGTTAAACGCAGTTTTGCGTCATTCTTGTTTTGCTTGTCATTTGCAAACCGTGCATCCGATTCCGGTGATCTTTATATCGATTTCAACCGAAATCACCCCATCTTTCCAGCGGCATACTTGGTTTGCCAAGTGGATGCCCGGTTCATCATTTTCCTTCCGGAGCATACATATGCATAGCATATCACATCTCGCATAGCATGTCATGTATTGCATCATATTGCTTGTGCATATGTTCCTTGTTTGATTGTGGTTCCGTTGCTTGTGTTCTTGCTTTGGATAGAGCCGAGAGACGAGTACGTGAACGAGGAACCTGTTGAGAACGCCTACGAGGATCAAGTCTTCGACAACTCTGAGAACCTTACAGGCAAGATGACCATACCTTCGAAATCACTTCTATCTTCGCTTGCTAGATGCTCGCTCTTTTGCTATGCCTATGCTGCGATACCTACCACTTGCTATATCATGCCACCCATATTGCCATGTCAACCTCTAACCATCCATGTCCTAGCAAACCGTTGTTTGGCTATGTTACCGCTTTGCTCAACCCCTCTTATAGCGTTGCTAGTTGCAGGTGAAGATGAAGTTTGTTCCTTGTTGGAACACAGATATTTTGGGATATCACAATATCTATTGTTTTAATTAATGCATCTATATACTTGGTAAAGGGTGGAAGGCTCGGCCTTATGCCTGGTGATTTGTTCCACTCTTGCCACCCTAGTTTCCGTCATACCGTGTTATGTTCCTTGATTTTATGTTCCTTACGCGGTCGGGTGATTTATGGGACCCCTTGACGGTTCGCTTTGAATAAAACTCCTCCAAAGAAGGCCCAACCTTGGTTTTACCATTTGCCACCTACACCCCTTTTCCTTGGGTTTTCGCGAGCCCGAGGGTCATCTTTATTTTAGCCCCCGGGCGGTGCTCCTCGAGTGTTGGTCCAAACTAGAGCACCGTCGGGACCATTCCTTGGCAACTTGGATTACGTCGGTACTGACGCTTAGCTTATCCAAGGTGCCCCGAGAACGAGATATGTGCAGCTCCTATCGGGATTTGTCGGCACAATGGGAGGTCTTGCTGGTTTAGTTTACCATTGTCGAAATGTCTTGATGTACGGGATACCGAGTCCGATCGAGTGTCTTGGGTGAAGGTTTATTCTTCGCTGATCGCGAGAGCTTGTTATGGGCTGTTGGGACACCCTCGCAGGTATTATCTTTCAAAGTCGTGCTCGCGGTTATGAGGCGATGGGAATTTATTAATGTCGGTTGTAGAAAACCCGAAGTTGACCTTAATTAAAATACATCAACCGTGTATGTAACCGTGATGGTCTCTTCTCGGAGTCCGGAAGTGAACACGTGTTGGAGTTATGTTTGACGCAGTTGTTTAGGATCACTTCTTGATCGCTACTAGCTTCGCGACCGTGCTTTGCTTCTCTTCTCGCTCTCTTTTGCGATGTAGCCACCATAAATGCTAGTCGCTGTCGCAGCCCTCCTTTTACACCAGCCTTCCCTTGCTTAAATAGTCTTGATCTCATGGGCGTGAGATTCTTTGAGTCCTCGTGGCTCACAGATTCTACCAAAACAGATGCACGGTATCGGTGATGCGGTACTGATGGCGAATCGAGCTGAAGTGGGAATATGATGAGGCCCTTGGTCGTTACTATGTTTCATTTCAGACGATTAGTAGTGGAGCCCAGTTAGGCGATCGGGATCTGCGTTGCATGTGGGGTATTCTTCTTTTATTTTGGTTTCGTAGTCGGACCTTGAGTGTAATCAATGATGGATGTTTATTTATGTATTGTGTGAAGTGGCATCGTAAGCCAACTATGTATCTCTTTCCTTATGTATTACATGGATTGTGCGAAGATTACCTCACTTGCGACATTGCTTTCAATGCGGTTATGCCTCTAAGTCGTGCTTCGACACGTGGGAGATATAGCCGCATCGAGGGCGTTACACCCTACCTTGTGGGCCCCTCAGCGCCCCCCTGACCTAGATCTTCCTCCTATATATTCACATATATTCCCAAACCACCAGAGGCATCCACAAAAACACTTTTCCATTGCCGCAACCTTCTGGTCCCGTGAGATAACATCTAGGGGCCTTTTTCCGGCATCATGCCGGAGGGGGATTCGATCACGGAGGGCTTCTACATCATCTCTATTGCCCTTCCGATGAAGCGTGGGTAGTTTACCACAGACCTACGGGTCCATAGCTAGTAGCTAGATGGATTCTTCTCTCTCTTTGATTCTAATACCATGTTCTCCTCGATGTTCTTGGAGATCTATCTGATGTAATCTTCTTTTGCGGTGTGTTTGTCGAGATCCGGTGAATTGTGGATTTATGATCTATTTATCTATGAATATTATTTGAATCTTCTCTAAATTCTTATATGCATGATTTGATATCTTTGTAATTCTCTTCGAACTATCAGTTTAGTTCGTGAAAGATCGAGGATGTCGCCTAGAGGAGGGGGGTGAATAGGCGCTTTAAAATAGTTAAGGTTTAGGCTTGAACAAATGCGGAATAAACCTAGCGGTTAATTTTTCAAGCACAAAACCTAAAACAACTAGGCTCACCTATGTGCACCAACAACTAATGCTAAGCAAGATAAGCAACTATGTGATAGCAAGATATATAACAAAGAACAATATGGCTATCACAAAGTAAAGTGCATAAGTAAAGGGCTCGGGTAAGAGATAACCGAGGCACGCGGAGACGACGATGTATCCTGAAGTTCACACCCTTGCGGATGCTAATCTCCGCTTGGAGCGGTGTGGAGGCAAATGCTCCCCAAGAAGCCACTAGGGCCACGTAATCTCCTCACGCCCTCGACAATGCAAGATGCCGTGATTCCACTAAGGGACCCTTGAGGCGGTCACCGAACCCGCATAAATGGCGGCCCTTGGGGTGGTCACCAAACCCAGACACTTTGGCAACCCTTGGGGCGGTCACGGTGCAGTCAAATTGCTCGGGGCGATCTCCACAACCTAATTGGAGACCCCGACACTTGCCCGGAGCTTTACACCACAATGATTGAGCTCTGAACAACACCAACCATCTAGGGCGCCAAGGCACCCAAGAGGAACAAGCTCTAGGGTGTCCAAACACCCAAGAGTAACAAGCTCAAGGGTACCAAGCACCCAAGAGTAATAAGCTTCTCAACTTGTAACTTCCACGTATCACGTGGAGAACTCAAATCGATGCACCAAATGCAATGGCAAGGGCACACGGAGTGCCCAAGTCCTTCTCTCTCAAATCCCACCGAAGCAACTAATGCTAGGGAGGAAGATGAGAGGAAGAACAATAAGGAGAACACCAAGAACTCCAAGATCTAGATCCAATGGGTTCCCCTCACATAGAGGAGAAAGTGATTGGTGGAAATGTGGATCTAGATCTCCTCTCTTTTCCCTCAAAAACTAGCAAGAATCCATGGAGGGATTGAGAGTTAGCAAGCTCGAAGAAGGTCAACAATGGGGGAAGAACACGGGCTCAAGGGATAAGGTTCATTGGGGAAGAAGACCCCCTTTTATAGCAGGGGAAAAATCCAACCGTTATGTGCTCATCCCGCACACGAGCGGTACTACCGCTCGGGGGGAAGAAGCAGGGAAAAAGAGCAACAAAAAATGAACCTTGGGGCGGTAGTACTACTTATAAGCTGTACTAGCGCTCATCCCAGCAGTACTACCGCTAGAGGAGCAGAACACGGGACCAAAGAAGGCAGGGCAGAGCAGAGAACGGCGGCAGTAATGCAGTAGCGGTACTATCGCCCGACCTGAGCGGTACTACCGTGCCTTTCTGCCGTGCAACTACTGCTCAACCCGACACGAAAAGTGCACGACCCAAAATCGAGGTGGTAGTAGAGCGGTACTGGAGCGGTACTACCGCTTGACGCTACAAGCGGTACTACCGCTGCCACCGCGGTACTACCGCAGGGAGAAAAAACAGAACTGCCATAACTTCTTCATATGAGCTCCGAATTGAGCAAACTCAAGCTTGTTGGATAGAGGAAGACGAGTAGCATCAAAACATCATAGAAGAGGCAGGGAGATATGCCTAAGAAATAGAGGAGTGAACACTCCATCAGAGAAAAATCGGCATAACCTCCAACATCAAAAACATCATAGAAGATGCATGTGAACTCTGTTTTCGATGAACTCGAGCTTGTCATCAAGATGACCATAAGCTCCAAAACTCACAAAGAGAACTGTCGGTGTCAAAACCGGCGGATCTCGGGTAGGGGGTCCCGAACTGTGCGTCTAGGCGGATGGTAACAGGAGACAAGGGACACAATGTTTTTACCCAGGTTTGGGCCCTCTCGATGGAGGTAAAACCCTACTCCTGCTTGATTGATATTGATGATATGGGTAGTACAAGAGTGGATCTACCACGAGATCAAGGAGGCTAAACCCTAGAAGCTAGCCTATGGTATGATTGTTGTAATGGTTGTTCGTCCTACTGACTAAAACCCTCCGGTTTATATAGACACCGGAGAGGGTTAGGGTTACACAGAGTCGGTTACAATGGTAGGAGATCTACATATCCATATCACCAAGCTTGCCTTCCACGCCAAGGAAAGTCCCATCCGGACACGGGACGAAGTCTTCAATCTTGTATCTTCATAGTCTTGGAGTCCGGCCGATGATGATAGTCCGCTATCCGGACACCCCTAGTCCAGACTCCTCAAGAGCCCTCGAACCAGGCTTCAATGACGATGAGTCCGGCGCGCATATTGTTCGGCATTGCAAGGCGGGTTCCTCCTCCAAATAATTCATAGAAGATTGCGAAATAAATTCCACATAGCACCGTAGAGAGAATAATATGTACACAAGTTCAATCTGCTGACGTATTTTGTGGCATGACGTCACACCACCACCAAGCCTTTACTTGAATCGTTTGTTATTATACCACCTCAGCGCATTTAGCGAAGCGGTTTCCTTGGCACGTTGTGTCGAAGCAGAGATCGTGCTCCCCTTATTCCGGATTCCCATCAATACGGACGTGGGTAACCCAACCGCGCTCGTTGCCACGCCTCCTCTATCGAAGGCGAGTCACGGAGACGGCCCTTGGTATTCTCCCTCTTTATAATGGGACCAAGGCTCGTTTCTTTTCTTCAACAATCGAATCTGCCCCTTGCCCCGAGTTCCAACACCCAGAGCCTCAGATTCAAGCGCCTTGGACCTTCAATGATGTCTGGATCCGACCTACAGGGCCGGTGGATGCCCTCCTCCGTCACGGAAGAGGACATGCAAAAGCTGAGAGAAGCTAAGTACTTGACCTACGAGATTTCGCATAGGCTGCCCGCCAAAGGGCAAGTCATTCCCACTCCGAGCCCGGCAAAAGCATCGTGTTCGTGTCCCACCTTCGTCGGGGTTTAGGCTTCCCGATGGATCCTTTTGTGAGAGGGCTCATGTTTTACTGTGGGCTGGAATTCCACGACTTGGCTCCGGAGTCCATCCTCCACATCTCATCATTCATTGTCGTCTGCGAGGCCTTCCTCCGCACTACCCCCCACTTCGGTTTGTGGCTCAAAACCTTTAACGTGGAGCCGAAGGTGATCGAGGGGCGCCAAGCAGAGTGCAGCGGGGCGGCCGTAAGTAGGAGGGCCGACGCTCCGTGGCCCGAGGGCTCCTTCCAAGAGGAGCTCGGCCAGGCAACAGGTGGTTTTATATTACCGCCCTGTGGGCAAGCAGCGAAGCCGCCGCCCATCTTCCGCCGGGACCCCACGATGGTGATGTCATGGGTCAACCAAGGGCTCAACTGGGGGTCGTCAAAGGACGTGCCCCTATTGTAGGGCCGGATTCGAGACCTCCAAGCGAGGGAGATCGATCTGGTCGTGGTGATGCAGTCATGCCGATTCTGCGTCTCCGCGCCTCGCAAACGCCGTCCTCTCTGGCTGTGGGAATTTAATCGGAGGGACCACGAATTCTCCAACACTTCATGGGTACGACACCCGTGGAGATGTATAAATTGTTCTTCGGATCACGAGAGGTGTGTCCGGAATTGACCGAGGACGCCGGCCTAAGCTGCAATCGCCCGGATACACAAGTAAGTAGCTTTGTGTCCGGACATACCGTTTGTTTGCCTTTCTATGATTCGCCTTTTAACCAATTGTCCTCTAAACAAGAGTGGATAGCGCAAGCAAAACTGATACGGTGTCCGGCCCCCCTCCCAGAGACCGCGCCAGATCCCGTGCTGGTCAGGATGCTGGAGGTTGCGCCTTCAGAGGAAGGCGAAGGGGAGAACAGAGGAACTACCGCCTCTACCGAGGAGGCTTTTGAGAAGGGGGGGATCGAGAATCCCTCCTTCCAAGGGGAGAAGAGGACGGCTTCGAAACCCGGAGGCCAAGGCCTCGAAGCGGGGGAAGAGATCCTCACCGGAGGGTCCTGCGTCCGGGGAGGGCCCGGCCGCACTATCTCCTCTACGGAATCAGCCCTCCAGCGAGCCGTAAGTAGAAAAAAGGGAGTTTTGTAATAAGGGACATCCCTATTTGTGCTTCTGAGGATAACTTAAGTTTTTACCTTGTAGTTCGGATCTCCGTCCTTCTCAGATGAGCTCGTCTTCGGGGGACCTTCGTCCGGAGATGATGGAGAGCGAGACGCCTCCATCCTCCACGCCGTCAGATGGAGCGGACGACCCTGAGGTGTCATCACGGAGGGTATCCCCGAGTCCGGCAAAGCCGAAGAGTTCGGCGCCAACTAGTGTACGACCGGGGGAGCTAAGGGATCTGCTTAAGAGGGCGTCTATCTCAGAAGATCACCATACATTGATGAGTATGGTGATTGGAAGAATTTCGTCCGCCGAAGGCAGGTTGCATGATGCCGTCAGAAGCTTGCTGGCGGGGTTTGAGGTATGTAAAAATGACATACCTTTTGACAGTTTTACACATAAAGTGCGCCCTGTATAGATAGTAGCCCCTCAGACTCGATAGGTTGTCGAGAGCGACAGCGTGCCGAGGATCAAAATCGCAGGTATTGATTTTCGCCTTTCCTATGCAGGTGGCGTATAGTCCGGTGGCTAGCCGGGCTGATGGAGTTGCTGAACTAAAGCGGCAACTCGATGTTGCGGATGCGGACATCGCGCTAGTCAACAAGCGACTTGACGAGTCTCAAGGTAGGTTTCTTCTCCGTGGTCACCTAGTAAGGGAGCCGAAGCCCACTCCTTACAATATGTGTGCTTGATGCAGATGGTGCCACTGCTATGGAGGACCTTCGAGCAGAGCTTGCTCGAGCCAAGGAGCAGACCAGGAGGAGTGATGTGGCTGCCTCGAAGGCGGCCGAAGAGCTAAAAGCCGAAAGGGCTGCTCACTGCCGAAGCAGGGAGGAGATGGCCGAAATGGCCGTGAAGCTGAAAGATGCTACCAACCGCTTTGCGGTCTCGAAAAAGAGCGCCGAGTGGAGCAAGAAAGCCTGAAGAAGGCCACCGCCGAAGCCAAGGATGCTCGTTCTGCAATGAGGGCTATAAAGGAGGAACTGCGTCAGGCCGGAGATATTGCGGTGGGCAAGCCTTTTCTGCTGCGCAGGAGGTTTACAGATCCGAAGTATGCTCAGCTTGGCCAGTTGTGGGGTCCGGAGGATCCTTATATGGATTTAGCGGCGAAAAGCGGCAGATGCCGCCAGCACTTCCGAAGTCAGAAGGATCACGAGACGAAAGAGTTGTTTTGGTCTCAATTCCATAGTCCGGAGCGTTCACTTCCGTTGACCGATCGGTTGGCTGAGTGGGCTGAGCTGAGTAGGCTGTCCGTACTTGCCATGACATATATCGTGGCTCATGTCTGGCCGGATAGGCCCAAGCCGAAGAGTTATTTTGGCTTATTGTAGCAATTTCTTGGGGCGGTGCCGCATATCAAGGGGATGAAGCGGTCGGCCTGCATAGAGGGTGCACGGATGGCCCTCGCCCGTGTGAAGACATACTGGACGGAGATGGATGCCACCGATGTTGCGACCCAAGGTTCGGACGAGAGCCGGTTACCCGCCGAGCACTATTTTGGGGAAGTTCTGCGTGGTGCTCGTGTAATAGAGTCGCAGTGCTCAAAAAATGTCATGTTCGAATGAACTCTATGGTTCGCAAGACGATATATGTAATATAAGTGCTTTTTATACTTGTGCGTTCAAGTATTGAAATATCTCCTGTGCGGCCGTTCATGTATACTTGTGTATAACCTGAAAGATGGCAGTCTTCAGCTTCAGCCCCCACGCACAAGGTGCGGGGGTGTTTGCAAAAATAGCGCATTTTCACACTTAATCCGACGTCTCGGTCCTGTGAAGGAGGTGGTAGCGTAGCAAACAAGGCAACCGGACTATAATGCTTTATCACTTTCAGTTAGCCATAGGAGTTCGAGGGTGGGGCTACGACATAGCCCCTAGGGGCACCGCGCTCTCCGAATTCGGGCGCAGATGTGCTCGACCGAAACGGTCCTTCGTCAAAGCGGAGGAATTCTAAACATTCGGTAGTCGATCGAGTGGTCGACCAGTCTCTTGTCAGATCATGACGATCGGTTTTGGCTTTCATCGAGGTGCTCGCCCACCAATCGGGGCACAATCGCAGAGTTCTCCGGTGCCGCGTTAGCCGATGATACGGAACGTAAGGCAGCAAAACACAGGAGCCGAGCAAACCCAACATTTGACCAAAGACATGATTCGAGCTGATGCATATAAGGCCTAACTCGAGACGCCGAACACTCCCTAAGATATTCGGTCTTTATGATAACGGGCGTAACAATGCCCTAAGCCCCTAGTGTCCGTGCACAGCGAGAATTTCGGCGCTGCCGATGCTAAAACGCCACCTCCTTGCTGGTTATGGTAAAAACCGTGGGATGTGAATCAACAAGAGACAAGAAGAAAGGTCTACGCAGGTCTTAATCAAAAGAATCCTTGCGACGGGTCCTCGCCGCACGCCTGCTACCAGGTCTCCGTTGCAGCCGATCTCGACAAGTGTACACGCTGTCCATCTGAAAAGAGAGGAACTTAGTTTGAAAACAAGTCGCAAAGAATGTATGAAAAATCGAAATATGAATGAATGAATAGAGCTGAGCTTTTATTAGCTCTTTATTGCTTATACGCACAGCCCCTTGTGAAGGGGTGTGCGGCTAGGGAGCCCCTAGTTTGTTTGTACCGGACTCGTCTAGCCGTGTCCGGGTCTTGAACGACCTTTTAATGAGATGATGCCGCGTGGACCGCATTTAAGTGTAAGAGACGCCAGAGTGCGGTATTGCGTTAAAGCGGATTTAAAGCCTCACGCCCCAACAAAGGCTTGATGGCTACTTTTAAATGGGGCGATATGGAAGATTAGTTACGACGGAAGTTGTCGGGCGAATTCAACACAACTTCTAGTAGTAAGGAGCCCGTGCACTTGGCGTAAGGGCCTGGCGTCACTCCTTTGAAGGAAGTGTGGCTATTGTGAATTTGAGTAGGGTCTATCCCCAACTTGCGGATTGTGTCCGGATATAGCAGGTTTAAATCGCTGCCGCCATCCATTAGGACTTGTGTAAATTGTAGTCCGTCGATTATAGGATCCAACATCAGAGCAGTCCATCCTGCGTTTCGAATACTTCTGGAATAGTCCAGGTGGTCGAAAGTCATTGGTTTTAACATCCAATCTCGGGGTTCCGCTGGGGTGGACCGTGCGGCACGTGCTTTAGCGGGTGCCGCACTATTGTTCAGTATTATCACATGAAGTGAGTTTACTATTTTGACTTCTTGTGGGAAAGTCTTTTGTTTTCCGGCGCTCTGCTGGTGGGGTTCGTCGTCGTCCTTACTTGGCGCGTTGAGCCCCTTGTGTTCGGCGTTGAGTCGGCCAGACTGTTTGAATACCCAACAATCTCGGTGGGTGTGGTTTGCAGGCTTCCCGGTGGTATTGTGGATTTGACATATTCGATCCGTAATTTTGTTTAGGTTGATAGCTCATCACCGTTGTCCTTAAGAGGCGGTGTTTTGTTGTTCGCCGCGAGCTTTTGAATCCGGCGCCGACCGCCATGTTCTTTGGGCTCTTTTCTTTATTCCGCGCTGGTCCTTTCTGCGCCGTGATTTTCCGCTTCCATCTCGATCTCGATGTACTGGTCGCTGGTGTCTGCATCTTGCTAGCCAGCTATCTTCCCCCGCGCAAAAGCGGGTCATTAGGCTTGTTAGCGCGGCCATTGTTCTTGGCTTCTCCTGGCTGAGATGTCGGGCGAGCCATTCGTCTCGGACGTTATGTTTGAAAGTTGCTAAGGCTTCGGCTTCCGGACGTTCAACTATTTGGTTCTTTTTGGTGAGGAACCTGTTCCAGAATTTGCGCGCTGACTCTCCGGGCTGTTGGGTTATGTGACTTAGATCGTCTGCATCCGGAGGGCGGACATAAGTCCCCTGAAAATTTGCTCTAAACGCGTCCTCGAGCTCTTCCCAACTTCCAATGGTATTTTACGGGAGGCTTTTGAGCCAAGGCCGAGCTGGCCCTTTGAGCTTGAGGGGTAGATATTTTATGGCGGAGATCATCTCCTCCGCCATGTGTATGTGCAGGATGTAATCCTCAATCCGCACTCCAGATCTGTTGTTCCGTCAGATGCCTCTATGTTTACGGGCTTGAACTCGCTGGGAATTCATGATCCAGCACCTCATCGGTGAAACATAGCGGGTGTGCGGCGCCCCTGTATTTAGGTGTGCCATTGTCTTCGAACGCTCGGTGTGTTGCGTTGCTTCCTGGGGCCCTCTTTTTTGGCCCATAAATGGACCTGACTGGGCCATCTGTTTTGCGAGGATCGTGTGTCGGCTTGTGTGCGGCGCTGCTTGTCGCTTTGGCACATCATCCGGTCGCCTATCCGCCAGCAGCCTCTTTGCTTTTTGATTGTGGGGGCTCTACGGCCTCCTCGTCGAATTCGGGCAGCAGCTTGCGCTTCGGGTAGCTCTTTGTTTGGTGGCTGTTGCCATATTTGTCCGCGGTTTTGAGTACTTTGCTCCATCTCATTCTCGAGTATGTCTTCCGCTGTTTTGAGCTTCCGTTTACGCTTCTTCGACTTCTTGCATGGCGACAAGTCTTTTGTGAAGGTTCTTATGTTCGGCGGTGTGTCCGGCGTGAGATCGTCTGGACTGTTGTTTTCGCCGGGGATGGATTGATTATCCAATTCGTCCTGTTCGGATGGTTGCTTGGTTGCGTGTTCATCGCCCACTGGTTTGCCCTGCTCTATTGCTGGGTCATTAGGAGTGCTGTTGTTGTCGAGGCGGGACTTAGGGCGGTGCCTGCGTCGCCGTTTTGGTTGTTTTTCGGCGGAATTATCCTTTGCTGCGTCCCGTTGTTCCTCGTTATCGCTTCCTTTTGGGGTGTCCACCATATATACATCATGAGTTGAGGTAGCCTTCCAGTGCCCCGTAGGTGCTGGTTCATGGTCGTCTCCGGCATCGTCGTCCATACCGTCGATGTCTTCGGAGTCGTAGTCTAGCATGTCGGTTAGATTGTCGACAGTGGCTATAAAGTGGGTGGTGGATGGGCTCTGAATTTCTTCGTCGTCCGCATTCCAACCATCCTGACCGCAGTCCGGCCAGGGCTCTCCTGATAACGAGAGATGCTTTAGCGAATTCAAGATGTCGCCAAAGGGTGAGTGCTGAAAGATGTCTGCAGCGGTGAACTCCATGATCGGCGCCCAATCGGATTCGGTTGGCAGGGGCGCAGGAGGTTTGGAGTCCGGCAAGGAGTCCGGCACCTCGGAGTCACGAGCTTTGCCAGGGACAAAGTTAATATCCGGCTCCATCGCCGTGGAAGTTGCAGCCCCTGAGGCGGTGTCCAGCCACCTGTCCTTGATCTGCGCAGTCGGCTTCGTACTAGGGGTCGAAGCGGGCTTATGTGCGGCCTCTAGGGCGTTGTCCGGCGGCAGAGCTAAATCATGCCCATCGTGACAGTGCGGCTCGCTCGGCTGTGGCTCGAGTCCATCGAAGATCAAGTCTCCGCGGATGTTGGCCGTGAAGTTTAAGCTTCCAAACCTGACCTGATGGCCAAGTGCGTAACTTTTGATCTGCTCCAGATGGCCAAGCGAATTGGCCCGCAGTGCGAAGCTGCCGAATACAAAGATCTGTCCGGGGAGAAAAGTCTCACCCTGGACTTTGTTGTTATTGATTGAAGAAGCCATCAAGCCTATTGATGACGACACAGAGGAACTCTCAATGAAAGCACCAATGTCGGTGTCAAAACCGGCGGATCTCGGGTAGGGGGTCCTGAACTATGCGCCCAGCGGATGGTAACAGGAGACAAGGACACGATGTTTTTACCTGTGTTGGGCCCTCTCGATGGAGGTAAAACCCTACTCCTGCTTGATTGATATTGATGATATGGGTAGTACAAGAGTGGATCTACCACGAGATCAAGGAGGCTAAACCCTAGAAGCTAGCCTATGGTATGATTGTTGTAATGGTTGTTCGTCCTACGGACTAAAACCCTCCGGTTTATATAGACACCGGAGAGGGTTAGGGTTACACAGAGTCGGTTACAATGGTAGGAGATCTACATATCCATATCGCCAAGCTTGCCTTCCACGCCAAGGAAAGTCCCATCCGGACATGTGACGAAGTCTTCAATCTTGTATCTTCATAGTCTTGGAGTCCGACCGATGATGATAGTCCAGCTATCCGGACACCCCCTAGTCCAGGACTCCCTCAAGAACCAAACAAGAACCAAGAAGGATGATGCAAGGATGCAATGGTTTGAGCTCTCTATGAATGATACGATCAAGTTACTCATTGAGAGCCCCCCTTGATAGTATGGCAATCGAACCTAAAACCCGGTCTCCCAACTACCATCATGAGACCGATAAAATGGAAAACCTATCAAGGGCAAACCTTTGCCTTGCACATGGTCCACTTGAGCTAGATGAAGACGATCTTGACTCCCTCAAGTTGGACCACCTTTCTTGACTGCGTTCGCTCGATGAAGACTAGTTGATTGCTCCCCCATACTCCACTATGGGTGAGCCACTCTTCCTCACATCTTCACAAGTCCATTGTCACCACAATGGACGGCAAGCTTCAAGCATTTGATCTCTTCGTGATGCTTCACTTGAACTTGCACACCACAACCTAACCCCACAAAGAACTCTCACGAAGATCATGGGTTAGTACACAAAGCGTAATTGACAATGCTTACCATACCATCGGATCGCTTGATCCCTCTCGGTACATCTTCTACGCTTTGTGTGTTGATCAACTTGATTCACTCTTTGACTTAGTCTTGATCAACCTCTCACATGACCAATCTTTAGGTAATTCCTTGAATGGCACCTTGGTCATCACAAACTCTCCTTGAAACCAACAAATGGACTCCAAGAAGAGCCTATGGACAAATCCTTCAAATAAAACTCAAGGCAACCATTAGTCCATAGAGATTGCCATCAATTACCAAAACCAAACATGGGGCACCGCATGTTCTTTCAAAAAGCCCATATTTCTTAAAGAGGGGGCGATCCCAGAAAAAACCTCCTTCCTCCTCGCTCCCACTTATACTACAGCTCGCTGGACTCTCCCGCTTCCGTTGCCCCCCAATTCCCCCCGCTACCCATCTTCCTCACTCGTATAGGAAACCCCCGCTCACCTTCTTCCTCACTCGTACAGAAAACTCCTGCTCCTCTTCTTCCACTCCTACAGAAAAACCCAGCACTCCTTCTTCCCCACTCGCATTACCACTAGGCTCATCTCTAGCTACTCTGCTCAAACCCGTGAGCTCGGCGCGACACCCGCAAGGAAACCGGAGTCGGCTGGCCCAGCGCCAAGAAGATGAGGCTTCCGCCAGCAGCCACGCCGGTTGTAGATCCCACACCTGGCAATGCGGGGAGAAGCGGCGAGCCCCCACCCGGATCTTAGGAACACATAGACTCTAGTGGACCGCATCAGCGATCTCCCGGACGACATCCTTGGGGAGATCATCTCGCTTCTTCCCACCAAGGATTGCTGCCGCACACAAGTCCTCTCAACTCGGCGGCGCCCTCTATGGCGCACCGCGCCCCTCAATCACGACTATCATCAGATATCTGTGCATCCTGAATTTGATCTCCTTAGAGCCATCGTCTCCTCTCACCAGCAGGGCCCCGTTCAACGCCTCTGCATCCCGACACGCTACCTGTTGTCCATACCCTGCACGGTGGACGCTTGGCTGACATCCCCTGAATTCGAAAAACTCCAGCAGTTTGAGTTCTACCATTACCACGAAAGTTTCATATCATGAACCGAACACCAAGAATTTGTGCCCACACCTCCGTTGTCAATCTCGTGGTTTTCCTCCTCTCTCCACACTGCCACCTTCGCTCGGTGCCATCTACCAGACGATCTGGTACAAATGCTTCAACTCCCACTACTAAAAAACTTTCGCTTGTGGTGGTTTATCTATCGGAGGCCTCACCGCACAACATCATCCACTCCATTTGCCCTGCCCTGGAGCACTCGTTGATTGTTTTGGGAATAGAAATCCCTATCAGTTGTCTCCAAATAAAGTCGCCTCACCTTAAAAGCATTGGAATTTGTTTTGAAGGACAACAGCTCATCATCGAAGATGCCCCTTCACTTCAAAGGTTGCTCCTTGATTATTGTCAAACCTTTGCAAATAACTATCGTCTGTGCACCCAAACTGGAGACCTTGGGTGTAATTTGTGATCCTTTTAATGATCACGACAAGTTTGTGTTTGGCTCCTCACTTTTTCAGGTACCGTATATTATCATCTAAACATTTGTAATCATAAGTTTCAATTTTCATTTGTGCACATAAGTTCTATATCATCTTGGAGTACAGTTTGGGTACTAATATTATGTTATATGCTCAATGAAGAGTTCGTCCATGGATAGCCTATCAATGTTACTGGATTTTGTCAAGATCTTATATATCAAAATGTTTAGTTGTGATCTGAAAATAATTATTGGCTTGCTGTGATGCTTTCGATGTCTGGAGAATTTATATATAGAGGTGATGATTTCATGCACATTGAACGCCTGTATTGTACTAGAATTAACCGTTCAGCTGTCGCTCTTTCGACATACTCTTTTTTCAGACCTTAACTATTGTCAATCTTCATGTCTACTTAGGCACTAACACATGAAGAAAAACATATAACCAATTGGTGGCGTAATAAGCACCAGGATTTTCTCAGTTCTCATGACATTTGTTTGTGGACAATAATGATGGAAGGATATGCATCCAACCAGGCAAACAGAAGCTTTGTCACATTCTTCTTGTTGAATGCGAGGTTACTATTGTCCATGAGGCTTAAGTTTTTCAACAAGAGATTTCTCACAGGCGGACATGTTGAACAAAAAAGAAGAAGTTTCAGGTGGACAAATGGGCTCCTGAACATGCTCGGCTTCTATTTACAACAGCTTGTAGTCATCCTCCAATAATTTTTTTGCACAAGATGTTGATTTTATGGATCAGACCGATCCATTTGTTTGTGACTGCGAAAAACAGTGGTTGGATTAGATGTTATTGCCATGTTCAATCCGAGTTTTGTCTAAATTTGATGAACAACTAATCCTTGGGTTTTTTATACCGTTTGTAAGCTTGAGTTACATGTTGTTGCCCTTGTACTCCCCTCTGCCTGCCAGTACACTACTGCATCTTCCACGGCTCCTATTCGTTCCCGTCCGAGGCCTCACCGTCGTTCTCCACCTTGGTTCGCTCGTTGTGCCCGCCGCCATCTGGTGTTGTCAACATGGTCAATAACCGAGAGGAATCAAGAGATGACTGTACGTGGAGGCTGACAGTAGGGACCCACCAGGGTCATTGCATTACACAAGCAGGTGCCTCGTTATTACAAGCCAAAAAAATACTTCCTCCTAATTGTTTTACAACTAGGTCCCATGCCATTTTCAATGTAGTCAATAAACAAGAAAATTACACAACGAGCGGATAACACCAGGGACCCAGCAGCTCGCCCAGTTGTTTTTTAGTTTCAGAGACGGAGCTCAACTGCGCGTTGTGCGGGGGCTGTGGCTCGTCTAGCCCACGCTTACGTTTTTATAAGCACATGATGATCCCAGCTGATATCTTTTTTCTTTCTGAAAATGGCTAGCCTAGTTCTTTTTTGGAGAATACCGAACCGAGGCCTATTTGCTTTTCTCAGCCCAGCTGTGCTGCAAACCTTTTAAGACGAGGAGGGTGTAAGTAGTAAGTAATGGGCTTCCCTAGAAAATAGGCTATAAGTAGTAAGAAATGGGCTGTAAATTTTTAAACCAAAGCCAACCGACAATTACATTCAAATATCATTTTTTCTGGATTTCTCTACTCTTATAAAAAGCAGGGCTGGTGATGATGGTGTGCCTGCCATCTGCAATATAGGCCGCCCGATCTATATCTAACGGATAGGAAGGAAACTATGACAATTTACCCGCACTCCTCTCCACATTTGCAGATAAGGCCTTCCCTCATTCATCCTTTTCTTCCACAAGATAAATACTCATTCAAATGCATCTTGATATTCCGTGCAACGCACGGGCATCTTGCTAGTCAAGATTTTAAATTTCATTCATTTTTTTGCGGAGAATTTTTTGAATTTTATTTTGATATTTTTAAAAATATATTTTTAACGTGACTCGATATTTCGTGATTAAAAGAGTTCAGACCCCACCGAAATATGCAAAATTTCATTGGATTTTTTAGCAGTGCCTAGAATATGGTTTGTAATGCTAATAAAAAGAATATGGGCTTCAAAATATACTTAAGAATTAGCAAATGGGCTGTAAATTATTGAAAATAATGGCTAATGGGATGTATGATGTTTTCCACAGATTTGGAGGCTGACTTCTGGGCCTGCTAGCTAGGTTGACGAAGATATTGTCCTAATTTTTTTTGATGCGTACGCAAGGCTTTGTCAACTTAGTCAACACAGGGCAGTGACTGTTGGATGTCCATCCAACGTCCGTCGTGCTTCTTCAATCTCTGATCTTCCTACTCCAGCCTCCCAAACTTGCGCCAGCGGGACTGCCTGCTCTCTCCTCTCGTGGCCGGCTGTGCTGCCGCCATGCCATCCCTCTACCCACCCGCACATCCTACTATTTTCCGGTGACGTCAGCCTCACCCCACAGCCGACCAGTCAGCCTCGTACTCCCCTCAGCGTGGGCATCCGCTGCTTTGTTTTCGTCGACTCCAGGTCATTTCCTTCTTGGGCCTCGCCCTCGTCCACCGCGTTTGTGCTGTCGGCGCGGCATGGTGAACATGATCAACAAACAACATCCATCAGAAGAGGGATGTAAGTGGAGCGGCTGACAGTAGTGACCCACACAAGCAAGTGCCTCCTTATTACACGAAAATAGTGGGGCTTCTCCAGATCGTTCCAATCTGGGCCCTCACCGTCGTCCACCACCCTAGTGCTCTAGGCGGCGTGGTCAATGTAGTCAATGAACGACATCCATTGGAAGAGGACTGGACGTGGAGAGGCTAACAGCTGGGTCCATGGCCGCACATAAGGAAGTGGCTCCTTATTATGCACAAAATAATGATTCCTCCACCTAACAGCGGGGACCCACCAGAAGGGCCTCTCTTTTTCACGAGAAAAAATGTTCCCTCCGCTGACAACTCGGATCCACCAGCTATATCTTCGCACGCAAGGAAGTGCCTCCTTATTACGCACAAAAAATGAATACCCCCCTGCTAGTTGGTACCCACCATAGTGGGAGGCTGACTTGTGGGCCTACTAAGTTGATGCGGACAGAGGGCTTTGCCAACTTAGTCAATATGAATGATTCTAGCTCCAGTGACCGTACGATGTCCATCCAACGGCCATACTGCTTCTTCAACCTCTGGTCTTCTTGCTCCAGCCGCCCAAACCAGCATCGGTCGTGCCACCTACTCCTGCCTCTCGTGGCCGGCTCACATCACAAGCAGCCCGACCGCCCCACCCTACTCCAACCTCTGGCCAGGCCATCCCTCTACTCACCCACAACCCCTGTTATTCTGCGGTGACAACAGCCTCACACTGCAGCCGAACCAGTCAACCCTTGTACTCCTCTCTGCGTGGGCATCCAATGCCGCATCTTCCCTTGCTCTGCATCGTCCCCTTCCTAGGCCTCACCGTCGTCCACCGCCTTGGTGCTCTCGGCGCGTCGTGGTCAATGTGGTCAAGGAACGACTTCCATCGGAAGAGGACTGTACGTGGATAGGCTGACAGCTGGGTCCATGGCCGCAGCAAGGAAGTGCCTCCTTATTACACGCAAAATAATGATTCCTCCACCTGACATTAGGGACCCACTAGACGGGCCACCGTATTTCGCGAAAAAAGTTCCCCCCTGACAGCTGGGACCCACCAGCTACATCTTCGCACGCAAGGAAGTGCGTCCATATTACAAGCAAAAAAATGATTCTCCCCCTGACAGCTGGGACCCACCAGCTATATCTTCGCACACAAGGAAATGCCTCCTTACCTCCCTGACAGCTGGGATCCACCCGGTCGAACCGCGCGTAGGGTTGTCTGTTTGGTCGTGAACGTGTATGCACATACTGGTCGATCGGTCTATCTGCGGGCTACAGCGATGAACCGTGGCCGAGTAAGGAAGGGAACGTGTCGTAGTAGAGGCGCGTACGTAACATGTCACGCAGTCCCGTCTATATCGTGTACATGTACGTACATCCAGGGTGCAAGAAAGTAAATACGACCACATACGTACATACGGGCGGGGTCTCGAACGCCCTACTCACGCATACATACGGCCAGGGCCGTGTACATGGAGAGACAACAGAGGGTAGCAATGGTGTCCTGTTCATCGGGAGCCAACCGGCTAGGTCGGAACGGAGAAACCGCGTCGTGTTCATCGGGAGGCAACGGAATGTGTCCTGTTCATCGGGAGCCAACCAGCTTGGACGGAACAGCTGAAACGAGGCCTGGCGTACCACAGAATGGAGGAAATGGCCTTCTGTTTGACCGGCTACGATCGTAACGGGGATCCTGTTCATCGGGGGGGGGGGGGTGGCGTATCGCAAAACGGAGGAAATGGACTTGTGTTGGAGCGCTACGGTCGAAACGATGGTCCTGTTCAACAGGAGGGGTGTGGTGTATCGCAAAACAGACAAAACGGACTTGTGTTGGAGCGCTACGGTCGAAACCGGGGTCTTGTTCATCGGAGGGGTGTGGCATACCGCAAAACAAGACTCCACAGGCTACTGTTCACCCACCATCGACTTCCTTCATCATCCACATGCATTGTTCATCCATCGTGTCTTCCACTTGCTGCCTCCACCAGCTACTGTTCATCCATGGGCTACTGTTCAACCAGCCCTCCATGGGGTCCTGTTCATTCACCCCCAACCAGCTGCTCGGCTGTGGCGGCCTCCTCTCGGGATCTTGTTCATCCAGCGGCAATGGCCTACTACTACTACCACGGGGTCCTATTCATCCAACCCCCACCGGGAACTGTTCATCCAACCCCAACCACGTATATCTCGACTCGTTCAACCAACCACTACGTTCACTATTCATCAAGAGGCAGCAGGTTCGATCGGCTTAAGTTAGCAGCAGTAGCGAATGAATCACTCTGGTTCAGTTAACAACAAGGGATCGACCGGGGTTCAGTAATGTAGCTAGTGCAATCGCTTGGGTTCAGTTAGAGCCCAATGCCTCGCTCGGGTTCAGTTAGAGCGCAGCCCTTTGCACACATGCGCGTACGTGTACGAGAGAAACGCGCAAACCTCCGTGCATCGCTCGGCCCCGACCACCCACCAAAATCTGGAACTCCCCAAAACTTTTCTCGCCCTCGCTTCTACCATGATTTTTTTGTCATGGATGGCCCAAAGAATGTCATGCAGGTACGTCTCCTGCCCGCCCTGGACAAAAAGCCCATTTTCAGTCATGAGTTTTTTGTCATAGAAGTAGGAGCCCACCACATTACCGGGTTTTCTCACAATTATTGTCGTAGAAGTGTCATAAGCATGACCAAAAAAAATTCGTTTGGTCCAAAATGTCACAGATGTGTCTTTTTTGTAGCGTTTATGCTAGCAGCGGGCAACTGATTCAACCAGGCCCTGGCCGAGCCTTCAAGCAACAAGGGTAGGTGCTTCATGGCCACTTCGTCATTGCCCCCACCAATCTGCACTGCCACTCGGTAATCCTCTAACCACGTGTCTGGCTTTGACTCGCCAGTAAACTTGCTCACTCCTGCAGCCAATTTGAAGTTGGAAGGAATCTTAGCAGCCCGAATGGCTCTACTGAAACACTCGGGCCTAGAGACGAATGCTCTGCTCCCACTCGGTTGATCCCTGTCCAAGCCTTCTTTGTTAGCTCTGCCTCTATCAACCAGGCCCTGCACGAGGACTGACCTTGCATCAAATCCAGGCTCTCGAGAGTTGACTGGAATCCTCCACTCGTCACTGTACAGGCGCCTATCATCATACCGCTGGGACGTGTACGAACCACCCCTTGGAGGGGTTGTAGGCACTCGACGACGGTCATCACGGTGGTATCGAGGGTCTAACTGCCCGTGGCCTCGACCCAGGTAGACGTCCTGGCGATAACCACGATCTTCACACCACAGAGGCGATCTTGGGATGTGTGCCGACTGAACTATGTCTGCCATGACAGACCTGCTGTGAATCCTATTGCGCGACTAGGAAACAGTCGAGTTTTGTTCTCGGGCCACCCTGAGCATTGCCTGAATCTGCTATAAGCCTCTACTAGCCTCAGAATGGGACGGCTGGATCGAATCTGCAATACATGCAGTTGTTGCAACATTTTGGATCAGAGTACGCTATACTTGACACTCATCCTGAGGTCCAGTCGAAACAATTGCCGTTGCCATCGAGTGGAACTTGGAATATGTCTGCGAGCGCGACCGTCGAGTGCTTACCGAAGATTCTCCAGGCGTGCACGCTCAGCCAGAGTGGCCACGCGCGCAGCCTCCAAGGCCTGAGCTTCGGGGGTCTCCCCAACATTGGGGTCTGGAGAGCTTGATCATTTCTGCGCTGCAGCTTTTCCCTCTGTTTCGCAGTGAGGGCTTGAGGATTTTACCCGTCATTGTCGCGCGAAGGATCCCCGCTATTGCCCCCGCCACGGGGAAATCCTGGCGGGCTGCGTTGGGGACCAACCATGAGGACTCCCGCCGTGGGGTTGTTGCTTTCGCACTCAGAGAGAGCATCCGAGTGGCCAGTCGACAGATCAAACAAGCCATAAATGGACTCATCGGGCTCGATTTTCGCGATTTGAGGTGTGGCCGACTGACGGGCCACCGCGTGCTTCACCCACAATCGGAGCCGCGAGCGACCGGATTGCTTGCGGCAATGGGCAGCAGGAAGCGAAGACGCCCTAGGAGCTGACCGATACTGAGTCGACGGCTGCCACAGGAGGACGCCACAAGCACTCACACGGAAGTGTGCCGCCCCACGGATGGGGAGTGCCTCAACATCGAGGGGGGCCTCTTGGAGCCAGGCTGAATCATCAGCGATGAAAGCGAGCGCGCCGAGATGAATCTCGCAACTCAAGGACAATCCACCGCCAGAAACCATGTTGACGAAGATCGAAGATTGCAACCTCACCGGAAGTCGCTTAGACGCCAACCCCATGATGGGCGCCAACTGTCGTGGGAACTTATCTGACAATAGAGATAGGGGGTACATAGGAGAGCATAAAGTCCTAGCTATGGCGAGGTTGTACACTCGGTTTTACGAGTTCAGGCCCCTCTCGGAGGAGGTAACAACCCTACGTCTCGGTGCCTCGGAGGCTTGTTGATTGGAGTGTAGAGTTACAGGGGGGTGCAAACTCTTGTGCCTGGGGGAGGGGTGGCTTATATAGAGTGCGTCGACCCCTTGTCGTCCTCAGTTACACAAGGGTTCAATGAGAGAATAATGACACAAACGTTACTGATAACGCCCGTGTTTAATGAACTTTAAGGCTACGGAGTGAATGCCCGATCGTTGCCATTCATAGGCGACTATAGGCCTTTTGTCCTTCAAGTGAATCCTTGTCTTCCGAGTGAACAATGACGGTTGAGTGGAATTGGGTATCCGAGTGGACCTATCGTCGAGTGGATTGCGTCTTGTGGTGATTCCAGTTGGTATCTTCTGTCTGTCCTTGTAGGCCTTGGCCTCTTGTGTGTTGTCCTTGGGTAGGGAATATAGGTCAGGCCCCAGACCCTACCCTAGGTACATGTAATCGTCACCCAACGAGGAGCAGAAGGAAATGGCAAGTGGTTTTCAGCAAGGTACTTTCCGCAAGCACTGAAATAGTCGGTAAATGGTAGTTTGATAGCAAGATAATTTGTAACGGACAAGTAAAGGTAACGGTAAATAAAGTGCAGCAAGATCGCCTAAACCTTTTGTGGCAAAGGACAGGCCAAAACAGTCTCATATAATAGGCAAAGCGTTCTTGAGGGCACACGCGAATTTCAACTAGTCACTTTCATCATGTTGGTTTGATTTGCGTTCGCTACTTTGATAATTGATATGTGGGTGGACCGGTGCTTGGGTGTTGTTCTTATTTGAAGAAACCTCCCACTTATGGTTAACCCCCTCACAAGCATCCGCAACTACGAGAAAAGTACTAAGATAAAATCTAACCATAACATTAAACATTTGGATCCAAATCATTCCCTTACGAAGTAGCGCATAAGCTAGGGTTTAAGCTTCTATCGCTCTAGCAACCCATCATCTGATAACTAGTCCACAATGTATTCCCTTGGGCCCAAATATGGTGAACTACCATGTAGTCGACATTCACATGACACCACTAAGGGAATCACAACATACATATCATCAAAATATCAAACACATATCAAATTCACATGATTACTTACAACGTGATTTCTCACGTGCCCAAACTAAAGTAACTACTCACAAATGATATTCATGCTCAAGATCGGAGGGGTATTAAATAGCATAATGGATCTGAACATATAATCTTCCACCAAATAAACCATACAGTAATCAACTACAAGATGTAATCAACACTACTAGTCACCCATAGCTACCAATATGAGGTTCCAGTACAAAGATTGAACACAAGAGATGAACTTGGGTATGAGAGGAGATGTTAATGGAGATTGGCCTCCCAAAGATGAGAGGGTTGTTGGTGATAACGCTGGCTTTGATTTCCCCCTAGGGAGGGAGTTCCCCCGATATAATTGCTCCATCGGAGGGCAAAAGTGCTCCTGCCCAAGTTTCGCCTCGAGACGGCGGCGCTCCGTCCCGAAAGTCTTCTCCTTATTTTTTTCTAGGTCAAAATAACGTATATACCAGAAGATGGGCACCGGAGGTGGGCTGGGCTGACCACAACCCACCATGGCGCGTCTGGGTGTCACCAGGTGGCCCTGGCCCGGTAGTTATTTCTCCAGTATTTTCATATATTCCAAAACAATTGTCCATGAAGCTTCAACTTATTTGGAGTTGTGCAGAATAGGTAACTCTGACGTAGCTTTTTCAGGTCCAGAATTCCAGCTGCTGGCATTCTCCCTCTTTTGTGTAAACCTTGCATATTATGAGAGAAAAGGCATTAGTATTACTTTGTTAAGCTTTACTATACATAAAAATATTATAAATAAACAATAGGAAATCATGATGCAAAATGGACATATCAACTCCCCCAAGCTTAGACCTCGCTTGTCCTCAAGCGAAAACCAATATCAAAAAACATGCCCACTTGCTTAGAGAGAGAGGTGACGATAAAAACAAAATACAAACATAGTAGCATCATGCTTATTAACATAACAACTATTTATCATATAACTTCAATCATATAACTTCTCATGAACACGTAACAATTCATCACAACATCGAAGTAAAAGCATAAACTCTATTGAAAATCAACAAACTGTGTTCTCAGTCAACTTTGAAACTACAATCCATCATATTTTCAGGAATGGTCCCGTATCGGAGCCTTTTGGCAAGTCCACATACTCAACCATCATTTAATCTTCTATGATTGCTAACACTCAGAACATACCCATGAGCAAAACGTTTCAACCGGACACAGAAAGATAGGGGCTTATAGTTTCGCCTCCCAACGTATTCACCTCAAGGGTGATGTCAACAATAATAACTCATGCTCACCCATATTAAACTAGATGTATGTGCCTAGATCTTTCCTCACCATATAATGCTTGCAAAAAGAGAAAATAAAAAGGAATAGGGAAGAATAATTTGACTCTTGCATAAAAGTAAATACACGAAAGCAAAAGATTGGCCCTTCATAGAGGGAAGCAGAGGTTGTTATGCTCTTTTTGGTTTGTATGCCGAATCCCTTAATGCAAAAGACTGTCATGTTATATTGCCCCTTATGATAGCAACCTTTATTATGCAGTCTGTCACTTTTATTATTTTGCCATCACAAGTTCATACAACGCTCAATTTTCGCTTACACTAAATGATCCAACACATTTATAAGCAATTTTCATTGCCTTGAAGGATCTTCCTCAATCCATAGGTCGGTATGGTGGACTCTCAAAGCATGAGTTTGGGTTTAGGGTTTTTGGATGCACAAGCAGTATCTCTACTTAGTGCGAAATTTTGGCTAGCAAAGATATTGAGCAAGCACCACATGTTGAATGATCTATGAAAATATAACTTCTATGTGAAAATGAACAAACATAAAACATTACGTTGTGTTCCTTGTCCAACATCAACAATTCTGACATATAATAATTAATGGGGGCTCACAATCATAAAATATGTCCAAGATACTGTATTTGCATGTGAATCTTCTCTTCCCTTATTAATTCTTTCCTGAGTTGCATCATTGACCAATGCTATGTTTGTCAATCCCTAATAAATTTTACCACTTATACTTTTCCTTATGCGATGTCATTACTTACCATAAGATTAGCATATGATCCTTTTTATTTATTTCCTTTTATTTGATTGCAACAAGAAATTAAAGAAGCAAAAACTCAAACTAAACTTTATTATATAACTCTCACTCGATTACAAAGATAGATAGATCACGAAACTAAAACTTGAAAATAAATCATACTAAACTTTTATTCAACTAACTCATGATATAACCAAAGATCGAACTAAAATAGGTAAAGGCAATAGGAGTGAGGGTGATACGATACCGGGGCATCTCCCCCAAGCGTGGCAAAAGCCAAGGGGAGTGCCCATTCCCATGTACTCAAGTCTCCTTTGTTGGAGAAGATGATGGTGGTGGTGGTGGTATTGTCATGTTCTTCTTCTCCAGCTTGCGTCGGAGGCTGAAATTATCTTCCCTAAGATCCTCATTTTCTAGCTCAAGCTTTAGTATCTTTTCGCATAATGCTGCCTTGCTAGCCTGTAGAAAATGAGATGGGATAGATTGGGTATTAGTTTTTTTTGGGAGGCTTGGCTTCTTGAGCCCCACATGTGTATCTCTGATAACCCACAAGTAGGGGATCACAACAGTTTTCGATAAGTAAGAGTGTCGAACCCAACGAGGAGCTAAAGGTAGAATAAATATTCCCTCAAGTTCTATCGACCACCGATACAACTCTACGCACGCTTGACGTTCGCTTTACCTAGAACAAGTATGAAACTAGAAGTACTTTGTAGGTGTGATAGGATAGATTTGCAAGATAATAAAGAGCACGTAAACATAAACTAGGGCCTGTTTAGATAAGAATCAATAAAGTAAATATAGCGAGTGTGGAAAGTGGTGGTAGTAGTTGTGAAATTGTCCCTAAGCAATTGATTACGTTACTATACCGGTAATCACTATTGCAATTCTATCTGAGGGAGATGCATAAGCTAAAATACTTTCTCTACTTGGATCATATGCACTTATGATTGAAACTGTAGCAAGCATCCGCAAATACTAAAGATTCATTAAGGTAAAACCCAACCATAGCATTTAAGTATCAAGTCCCCTTTATCCCATACGCAAACAACCTACTTACTCGGGTATGTGTTTCTGTCACTCACGCCACCCACCATAAGCAAATCATAAACATATTGCAAACTCTACAGCGGGAATCCCTCACGCTTGCGCGACACGGAGGGCACAATAGGACAGCACCAATAATAAAACATGCAACTCAAACCAATCATAGCAATTCATCAATCACCGATAGGACAACGAAAATCTACTCAGACATCATAGGATGGCAACACATCATTGGAAAATAATATGAAGCATAAAGCACCATGTTCAAGTAGAGGGTATAGCGGGTTGCAGGAGAGTGGACCGCTGTAGATAGAGGGGGGAAGGTGATGGAGATGTTGGTGAAGATGGCAGAGGTGTTGGTGTAGATCACGGTGATGATGATGGCCCCCGGTGGCGTTCCGACGCCACCGGAAGCAAGGGGGAGAGAGCCCCCTTTCTTCTTCTTCCTTGACCTTCTCCCTAGATGGGAGAAGGGTTTCCTCCGTCCTTGGCTCCCATGGCTTGGGAGGGCGAGAGCCCTCCGAGATTGGATCTATCTCTATTTCTGCGTTCTCGATCCTTCCCCTTCACCGTTTCTTTTATATTTGGAGATCCGTAGCTCCGATTGGGTGAATCTTTCGCCCAGATTTTTCTCGTAAAATTAGCTTTCTTGCGGCAAAAGAAGAGCGTCAACTGCCTTACGGGGTGACTAGGAGAGTCCAGGGCGCGCCTGCCTCCCTGGGGCGCACCCCCTGTCTCCTGGCCCCCTAGGGCACCGTCTCGCATTGATTTTTCCTCCCAAAAATCATAAATATTCGAAAATAATTCTCCGTCCGTTTTTATCCCGTTTGGACTCCATTTGATATTGGGTTTCTGTGAAACATAAAACTTGCAACAAACAGGAACTGGCACTGGGCACTGGATCAATATGTTAGTCCCAAAAATAGCATAGCAAGTTGCCAAAAGTATATGAAAGTTGAAGAATATTGGCATAGAACAATCAAAAATTATAGATACGACGGAGACGTATCAGCATCCCCAAGCTTAATTCCTGCTCGTCCTCGAGTAGGTAAATGATAAAAAAGATAATTTTTGATGTGGAATGCTACCTAGCAAAATCTTGATCATATGTATAATCATGGCATGAATATTAAGACACGAGTGGTTCAAAGCAATAGTCTATCATTTGACATAAAAAACAATAATACTTCGAGCTACTAATAAAGCAATCATGTCTTTTCAAAACAACATGGCCAAAGCAAGCTTATCCCTACAAAATCATATAGTTTGGCCATGCTTCATTTTCGTCACACAAAATGCTCCCATCATGCACAACCCTGATGACAATCCGAGCAATTGGTTCATACTTTTTAACGCGCTTAAGCTTTTTCAACCCTCACGCAATACATGAGAGCAAGCCATGGATATAGCACTATAGGTGGAATAGAATATAATGATGGAGGTTATGTGGAGAAGACAAAAAAGGAGAAAGTCTCACATCGACGCAGCTAATCAACGGGCTATGGAGATGCCCATCAATTGATGTCAATGCGAGGAGTAGGGATTGCCATGCAACGGATGCACTAAGAGCTATAAGTGTATGAAATCTCAAACTAAAAACTAAGTGGTGTGCATCCAACTTGCTTGCTCATGAAGACCTAGGGCATTTGAGGAAGCCCATCGTTGGAATATACAAGCCAAGTTCTATAATGAGAAATTCCCACTAGTATATGAAAGTGACAACATAGGAGACTCTCTATATGAAGAACATGGTGCTACTTTGAAGCACAAGTGTGGAAAAAGGATAGTAACATTGCCCCTTTTCTTTTTCTTTTTTTCTTTTTCTTTTTTTTCTTTTTGGGTGGGCTTCTTTGGCCCCCTTTTTTATTTAGGCTTCTTTGGCCTTTCCTTTTTTTTCTTTTCTTTTTCTTTTTTTCATGGGGCAATGCTCTATAATGATGATCATCACACTTTTATTTACTTACAACTCAACATTACAACTCGATACTAGAACAAAAATATGACTCTATATGAATGCTTTTGGTGGTGTACCGGGATGTGCAATGATCTAGCGTAGAAATGACATCAAAAAACGGACAAGCCCTGAAAACATCATGCTAGCTATCTTACGATCATGCAAAGCAATATGACAGTGAATGCTCAAGTCATGTATATGATGATGATGGAAGTTGCATGGCAATATATCTCGGAATGGCTATGGAAATGCCATGATAGGTAGGTATGGTGGCTGTTTTGAGGAAGATATAATGAGGCTTATGTGTGATAGAGCGTATCATATCACGGGGTTTGGATGCACCGGTGAAGTTTGCACCAACTCTTGAGGTGAGAAAGAGCAATGCACGGCATCAAGAGGCTAGCAATGATGGAAAGGTAAAAGTGCGATAATCCATGGACTCACATTAGTCATAAAGAACTCATGTACTTATTGCAAAAGTTTATTAGCCCTCAAGCAAAGTACTACTACGCATGCCCCTAGGGGATAGATTGGTAGGAAAAGACCATCGCCGTCCCCGACCGCCACTCATAAGGAAGACAATCAAAGAAACACCCCATGCTTCAAATTTGTCACACAACGGTTACCATACGTGCATGCTACGGGACTTGCAAACCTCAACACAAGTGTCTCTACAATCCACGACCACCCACTAGCATGACTCTAATATCACCATCTTTATATCGCAAAACTATTGCAAGGAATCAAACATATCATATTCAGCGATCTACAAGTTTATGTAGGATTTTATGACTAACCATGTGAACGACCAATTCCTATCATCTCTCTAAATTGATTTAAGTGAAGAAAGAGAGTTTAATTATTTCTACAAAAGATATGCCCACGCTCTAATAATTATAAGTGAAGCAAAATAATATTCTACAAATGGCGGTTTTCTATATGAAGAGAAACAAGAATCCAGACTTCAAATGATATAAGTGAAGCACGTGAAGCATTCTATAAAGCCATACTCAAAAGATTTAAGTGAAGTGCAATGAGCATTCAATAAATCAACCAAGGACTATCTCATACCAGCATGGTGCATAAAAGAAAAGTGAAAACTAAATGCAAAAGACGCTCCAAGATTCGCACATATCACATGAATGAAACGAATTTGAAAACATACCAATACTTGTTGAAGAAAGAGGGGATGCCTTCCGGGGCATCCCCAAGCTTAGATGCTTGAGTCTCCTTGAATATTTACTTGGGGTGCCTCAGGCATCCCCAAGCTTGAGCTCTTGCCTCTCTTCCTTTTCCTCATATCGAGACATCCTCGATTAGACACTTCATCCACACAAAACTTCAATAGAAAACTCGGTAAGATCCGTTAGTATAATAAAGCAAATCACTACTCTAAGTACTGTTGCAAACCAATTCATATTTTGTTTTTGCATTGTGTCTACTGTAACATAACTTTTTCATGGCTTAATCCACTGATGTAAATTGATAGTTTCATCAAAACAAGCAAACTATGCATCAAAAACAGAATCTGTAAAAAACAGAACAGTCTGTAGAAATCTGAACATCCACCATACTTCCCGTACCCAAAATATTCTACCAAAATTAGGAAAAATAAACAAGTTGTATATAAAGACATTGCAAAAGGAATAAGAACCAATTAACATTCCAGTTAAAAATGTAAAATCGCGCACTACAGCCGAAGTTTCTGTCCTGCACCATACAAACCAACAAGCATTGTAAACATCCTAAAGGCAAACCTTGGCACATTATTTTTATAATACAATGGAATTGTACAAGGGGATAATTATTTTTGTTGAAAAGTTTCTATAATCAAGATTCACAAAGTTTCCATGAGCACGAACAAAGTTCAAGGCTAGCTCCCACTTCAACAATGCTTGTCTCTCTCACTTTCACTTTCCTTTTTGAAAAGTTTTTAGGTTCCCCTATTTATTTATTTTTTGTTTTTAAACTATATGAAAGCACTCAACAGAAAAAAATGACCCTCTAAAACTTCCGGGTTGTCTCCCTGGCAGCGCTTTCTTTAAAGCCATTAAGCTAGGCATATAGTGCTCAAGTAATGAATCCACCCAGATCCCAAGGTATATCAAAGCCAATTTTAATTAACAATGATTTGTAATTTAGTAGTGAGCACAAAGTAACGTATATCATACAACAACAAAGTCTAACTCTCTTACTATGCATCGGCTTGTCATAAAAGAACAATTCATGCACACATAGTAAAGGCCAATGCATAGTATAATCAGTTTCTTGCAATTCTATCGTGTTGGAAACATAAAGAGGCGAAGATGTAGTTCCTCTCTCATAATAATTGCAAGTAGGAGCAGCAAGCACATGCATATTATATCTATCAAAATCATCATGTGCAACGGTAAAAGGCAACCCATCAATATAATCCTTAATAAGCACAAATTTCTCCGATATAGTGTAGCAGGGAGAATTCAAAAAGATAATAGGACTATCATGCATGGGTGCAATAGAAACAATTTCATGTTTAACATAAGCAACTAAAGCAAGTTCATCTCCATAAGCATAATTCATATTGGCATCTTGGCCACAAGCATAGCAAGTATCATCAAAAAGGGATATTTCAAGAGAATCAACGGGATCATAGCAATCATCATAGCAATCATCCTACGGTAAGCACGAAGGGGAATTAAACAATGTATGAGTTGAAGAGTTACTCTCATTAGAAGGTGGGCACGGGTGATCAATCCGCTCTTCCTCCTATTGTTCTTCGCTCTCCTCATCATCCTTTTCATCCAATGAGCTCACAATTTCATCAATTTCTTCTTCCATAGCTTCCTGCAAAATATTAGTCTCTTCTTGGACAGCGGAGGAGTCCTCAGTATATAGTTTAACATAGGTATTAGAAGCACTATTATCGTAGCAATATCTAAGTATAGCAAGATTTTCTGGTCTATAAACTGAATCATCAAAATCATCAAACACTTTAAACATAGATTCAACCTCATAAGCAGATGTGAACATTAGTGTTAGATCACATGGTGATGTGAACTAGATTATTGACTCGAGTGCAAGTGGGACACTGAAGGAAATATGCACAAGAGGCGATAATAAAGTTATTATTTATTTCCTTATTTCATGATAAATGTTTATTATTCATGCTAGAATTGTATTAATCGGAAACATAATACATGTGTGAATACATAGACAAACATAGTGTCACTAGTATGCCTCTACTTGACTAGCTCGTTGATCAAAGATGGTTGTGTTTCCTAGCCATAGACATGAGGTGTCATTTGATTAACGAGATCACATCATTAGGAGAATGATGTGATTGACTTGACCCATTCCGTTAGCTTAACACTTGATTGTTTAGTATGTTGCTATTGCTTTCTTCATGACTTATACATGTTCCTATGACTATGAGATTATGCAACTCCCGTTTACAGGAGGAATACTTTGTGTGCTACCAAACGTCACAACGTAACTGAGTGATTATAAAGGAGCTCTACAGGTGTCTCCGAAGGTACATGTTGAGTTGGCGTATTTCGAGATTAGGATTTGTCACTCCGATTGTCGGAGAGGTATCTCTGGGCCCTCTCGGTAATGCACATCACTATAAGCCTTGCAAGCAATGTGACTAATGAGTTAGTTGCGGGATGATGCATTACATAACGAGTAAAGAGACTTGCCGGTAACGAGATTGAACTAGGTATTGAGATACCGACGATCGAATCTCGGGCAAGTAACATACCGATGACAAAGGGAACAACGTATGTTGGTGTGCGGTTTGACCGATAAAGATCTTCGTAGAATATGTAGGAGCCAATATGAGCATCCAGGTTCCGCTATTGGTTATTGACCGGAAACATGTCTCGGTCATGTCTACATAGTTCTCGAACCCGTAGGGTCCGCACGCTTAAGGTTTCGATGACAGTTATATTATGAGTTTATGAATTTTGATGTACCGAAGGTTGTTCGGAGTCCCGGATGTGATTATGAACATGACAAGGAGTCTCGAAATGGTCGAGACGTAAAGATCGATATATTGGACGACTACATTCGGACTTCGGAAAGGTTCCGAGTGATTCGGGTATTTTTCGGAGTATCGAGAGTTACGGGAATTCGCCGGGGAGTATATGGGCCTTATTGGGCCATACGGGAATAGAGGAGAGAGGCCAAAAGGAAGGAGGCATGCACCCCCCTCTGGTCCGAATTGGACAAGGGGTGCAGCCCCCCTTTTCCTTTTCCCTCTCCTCCTCTTTCCTTCTCTCCTACTCCAACAAGGAAAGGAAGAGTCCTACTCCCGGTGGGAGTAGGACTCCCCCCTTGGCGCGCCCTCCTCCTTGGCCGGCCTTCTCCCCCCTTGATCCTTTATATACGGGGGGCACCCCATAGACACAACAATTGATCTCTTGATCTCTTAGCCGTGTGCGGTGCCCCCCTCCATCATAGTTCTCCTCGATAATATTGTAGCGGTGCTTAGGCGAAGCCCTGCAATGGTAGAACATCAAGATCGTCACCACGCCATCATGCTGACGAAACTCTTCCCCGACATTCTGCTGGATTTGGAGTACGGGGGACGTCATCGAGCTGAACGTGTGCAAGAACTCGGAGGTGCCGTAGTTTCGGTGCTTGATCGGTCGGGCCGTGAAGACGTACGACTACATCAACTGCGTTGTGCTAACGCTTCCGCTTTTGGTCTACGAGGGTACGTGGACAACACTCTCCCCTCTCGTTGCTATGCATCACCATGATCTTGCTGTGCGTAGGAAATTTTTGAAATTACTATGTTTTCAAACAGTGGCATCCGAGCCTAGGTTTTATGCGTAGATGTTATATGCACGAGTAGAACACAAGTTAGTTGTGGGCGACACAAGTCATACTGCTTACTAGCATGTCATACTTTGGTTCGGCGGTATTGTTGGATGAAGCGGCCCGGACCGACATTACGCGTACGCTTACGCGAGACTGGTTCTACCGACGTGCTTTGCACACAGGTGGCTGGCAGGTGTCAGTTTCTCCAACTTTAGTTCAACCGAGTGTGGCTACGCCCGGTCCTTGTGAAGGTTAAAACAACACTAACTTGACGAACTATCGTTGTGGTTTTGATGCATAGGTAAGAACGGTTCTTGCTCAGCCCGTAGCAGCCACATAAAATTTGCAACAACAAAGTAGAGGACGTCTAACTTGTTTTTGCAGGGCATGTTGTGATGTGATATGGTCAAGACGTGATGCTATATTTTATTGTATGAGATGATAATGTTTTGTAACCGAGTTATCGGCAACTGGCAAGAGGCATATGGTTGTCACTTTATTGTATGAAATGCAAGCGCCCTGTAATTGCTTTACTTTATCACTAAGAGGTAGCGATAGTCATAGAAGCAATAGATGGCAGAACGACAACGATGCTACGATGGAGATCAAGGTGTCGCGCCGGTGACGATGGTGATCACGATGGTGCTTCGAAGATGGAGATCACAAGCACAAGATGATGATGGCCATATCATATCACTTATATTGATTGCATGTGATTTTTATCCTTTTTGCATCTTATCTTGCTTTGATTGACGGTAGCATTTTAAGATGATCTCTCACTAATTATCAAGAAGTGTTCTCCCTGAGTATGCACCGTTGCGAAAGTTCTTCGTGCTGAGACACCACGTGATGATCGGGTGTGATAGGCTCTACGTTCAAATACAATGGGTGCAAAACAGTTGCACACGCGAAATACTCAGGTTAAACTTGACGAGCCTAGCATATACAGATATGGCCTCGGAACATGGAGACCGAAAGGTCGAGCGTGAATCATATAGTAGATATGGTCAACATAGTGATGTTCACCATTGAAAACTACTCCATCTCACGTGATGATCGGACACGGTTTAGTTGATTTGGATCACGTGATCACTTAGATGACTAGAGAGATGTCTGTCTAAGTGGGAGTTCTTAAATAATATGATTAATTGAACTTAAATTTATCATGAATTTAGTCCTGGTAGTATTTTGCAAATTATGTTGTAGATCAATAGCTTGCGTTGTTGCTTTCATATGTTTATTTTGATATGTTCCTAGAGAAAATTGTGTTGAAAGATGTTAGTACCAATGATGCGGATTGGATTCGTGATCTGAGGTTTATCCTCATTGCTGCATAGAAGAATTATGTCCTTAATGCACCGCTAGGTGACAGACCTATTGCAGGAGCAGATGCAGATGTTATGAACGTTTGGCTAGCTCAATATGATGACTACTTGATAGCTTAGTGCACCATGCTTAACGGTTTAGAATCGGGACTTCAAAGACGTTTTGAACGTCATGGACCATATGAGATGTTCCAGGAGTTGAAGTTAATATTTCAAGAAAATACTCGAGTTGAGAGTATGAAGTCTCCAACAAGTTCTATAGCTAAAAGATGGAGGAGAATCGCTCAACTAGTGAGCATGTGCTCAGATTGTGTGGGTACTACAATCGCTTGAATCAAGTGGGAGTTAATCTTCTAGGTAAGATAGTGATTGACAGAGTTCTCTAGTCACCATCACCAAGTCAGTAGAACTTCGTGATGAACTATAGTATGCAAGGGATGACGAAAAGGATTCCCGAGCTCTTCATGATGTTGAAATCGACGAAGGTAGAAATCAAGAAAGAGCATCAAGTTTTGATGATTGACAAGACCACTAGTTTCAAGAGAAGGGCAAAGGGAAAGAAAGGGAACTTCAAGTAGAATGACAAGCAAGTTGTCACTCCTGCAAAGAAGCCCAAAGCTGGACCAAAGCCTGAAACTGAGTGCTTACACTGCAAAGGAAATGGTCACTGGAAGCGGAAATGCCCTAAATATTTGGTGGATAAGAAGGATGGCAAATTGAACAAGGGTATACTTGATATATAGGTTATTGATGTGTGCCTTACTAGTGTTTATAGTAGCCCCTGAGTATTTGATACTTGTTCGGTTGCTAATATTAGTAACTCAAAACAGGAGTTACAGAATTAACAAAGACTAGTTGAGGGGGAAGTGACGATGAGTGTTGGAAGTAGTTCCAAGATTGATATGATCATCATCACACACTCCCTATACTTTTGGGATTAGTGTTAAACCTAAATAAATGTTATTTGGCGTTTGCGTTGAGCATGAATATGATTTGATCATGTTTATTGCAATACGGTTATTCATTTAAAGTCAGAGAACAATTATTGTTCTGTTTACATGAATAAAACCTTCAATGGTCATACACCCAGTGAAAATAGTTTATTGGATCTCGATCGTAGTGATACACATATTCATAATAGTGACACCAAAAGATGCAATGTTAATAATGATAGTGCAACTTATTTGTGGCACTGCCGTTTGGGTCATATCGGTGTAAAGCGCATGAAGAAACTCCATAAAGATGGATTTTCGGAATCACTTGGTTATGAATCATTTGATGTTTGTGAACCGTGCCTTTTGGGCAATATGACTAAAACTCCGTTCTCCGGAACAATGGAATGAGCTACTAACTTGTTGGAAATAATACATACTAATGTATGCGGTCCAATGAGTGTTGATGCTCGTGGCAGGGTATCGTTATTTTCTGACCTTCACAGATGATTTGAGCAGATATGCGTATATCTACTTAATGAAGCATAAGTCTGAAGCATTTGAAAAGTTCAAAGAATTTCAGATTGAAGTGGAGAATCATCGTAACAAGAAAGTAAAAGTTTCTACAATCTGATCATAGAGAAGAATATTTGAGTTACAAGTTTGGCCTTCAGTTTAAACAATGTGGAATAGTTTCACAGCTCATGCCACATGGAACACCACAGCATAATGGTGTGTCCGAACGTCGTAACCGCACTTTATTGGATATGGCGTGATCTATGATGTATCTTACCGATTTACCACTATCGTTTTGGGGTTATGCATTAGAGATAGCTGCATTCACTTTAAATAGGGCACCATCTAAATCCGTTGAGACGACACCGTATGAACTATGGTTTAGCAAGAAACCTAAGTCGTTTCTTAAAGTTTGGAGTTGCGATGCTTATGTGAAAAAGGTTTCAACCTGATAAGCTTGAACCCAAATCGGAGAAGTGCGTCTTCATAGAATACCCAAAGGAAACTGTTGGGTACACCTTCTATCACAGATCCAAAGGCAAAAAATTCATTGCTAAGAATGGATCCTTTCTAGAGAAGGAGTTTCTCCCGAAAGAAGTGAGTGGGGGGAAAGTAGAGCTTGATAAGGTAATTTGTACCTTCTCCCGAATTGGAAAGTAGTTTATCACAGAAATCAGTTCCAGTGATTACTACACCAATTAGTGAGGAAGCTAATGATGATGATCATGAAACTTCAGATTAAGTTACTACAAAACCTTGTAGGTCTTCCAATACAGATCCGCACTGAGTGGTACGGTAATCCTATTCTGGAAGTCATGTTACTAGACCATGATGAACCTACGAGCTATGAGGAAGCGATGATGAGCCCAGATTCCACGAAATGGCTTGAGGCCATGAAATCTGAAATGAGATCCATGTATGAGAACAAAGTGTGGACTTTGGTGGAGTTGCCCGATGATCGACAAGCCATATTGTATAAATGGATCTTCAAGAGGAAGACAAATGCTGATAGTAGTGTTACTATCTACAAAGCTCGACTTGTCGCAAAATGGTTTTTGACAAGTTCAAAGTGTTGACTACAATGAGATTTTCTCAACTGTAGCGATGCTTAAGTCTGTCCGAATCATGTTAGCAATTGCCACATTTTATGAAATCTGGCAAATGAATGTCAAAACTGCATTCCTTAATGGATTTATTAAAGAAGAGTTGTATATGATGCAACCAGAAGGTTTTGTCAATCCTAAAGGTGCTAACAAATTGTGCAAGCTCCAGCAATCCATCTATGGACTGGTGCAAGCATCTCGGAGTTGGAATATACGCTTTGATGAGTTGATCAAAGCATATGGTTCTATACAGACTTTTGGAGAAGCCTGTATTTACAAGAAAGTGAGTGGGAGCTCTGTGACATTTCTAAAACTATATGTAGATGACATATTGTTAATTGGAAATGATATAGAAATTCTGGATAGCATAAAAGGATACTTGAATAAGAGTTTTTCAAAGAAAAACCTCGGTGAAGCTGCTTACACATTGAGCATCAAGATCTATAGAGATAGATCAAGACGCTTGATAAGATTTTTCAATGAGTACATACCTCGATAAGATTTTGAAGTAGTTCAAAATGGAACAGTCAAAGAAGGAATTCTTGCCTGTGTTGCAAGGTGTGAAGTTGAGTAAGACTCAAAACTTGACTATGGAAGAAAATAGAAAGAGAATGAAAAGTCATTCCCTATGCCTCAGTCATAGGTTCTATAAAGTATGTTTCTCGACCTATTGTATACCAGACCTATTGTATACTCTGCCCTAGTTTGGCAAGGGAGTACAATAGTGATCTAGGAGTAAATCACTGGACATTGGTCAAAATTATCCTTAGTGGAATAAGGATATGTTTCTCGATTATGGAGGTGACAAAAGGTTCGTCGTAAAGGGTTACGTCGATACAAGTTTTGGCACTGATCCAGATAACTCTAAGTATTAATCTGGATACATATTGAAACTGGGAGCAATTAGCTAGAGTAGCTCCATGCAGAGCATTGTAGACATAGAATATTTGCAAAATACATACGGCTCTGAATGTGATAGACCCGCTGACTAAGCTTCTCTCACGAGCAAAACATGATCACACCTTAGTACTCTTTAGGTGTTAATCACATAGCAATGTGAACTAGATATTGACTCTAGTAAACCTTTTGGGTGTTGGTCACATGACGATGTGAACTATTGGTGTTAATCACATGCAGATGTGATCATTAGTGTTAGATCACATGGTGATGTGAACTAGATTATTGACTCTAGTGCAAGTGGGACACTGAAGGAAATATTCACAAGAGGCAATAATAAAGTTATTATTTATTTCCTTATTTCATGATAAATGTTTATTATTCATGCTAGAATTGTATTAATCGGAAACATAATACATGTGTGGATACATAGACAAACATAGTGTCACTAGTATGCCTCTACTTGACTAGCTCGTTGATCAAAGATGGTTGTGTTTCCTAGCCATAGACATGAGGTGTCATTTGATTAACGAGATCACATCATTAGGAGAATGATGTGATTGACTTGACCCATTCCGTTAGCTTAGCACTTGATCGTTTAGTATGTTGCTATTGCTTTCTTCATGACTTATACATGTTCCTATGACTATGAGATTATGCAACTCCCGTTTACCGGAGGAACACTTTGTGTGCTACCAAACTTCACAACGTAACTGGGTGATTATAAAGGAGCTCTACAGGTGTCTCCGAAGGTACATGTTGAGTTGGCGTATTTCGAGATTAGGATTTGTCACTCCGATTGTCGGAGAGGTATCTCTGGGCCCTCTCGATAATGCACATCACTATAAGCCTTGCAAGCAATGTGACTAATGAGTTAGTTGCGGGATGATGATGCATTACATAACGAGTAAAGAGACTTGCAGGTAATGAGATTGAACTAGGTATTGAGATACCAACGATCGAATCTCGGGCAAGTAACATACCGATGACAAAGGGAACAACGTATGCTGTTATGCGGTTTGACCGATAAAGATCTTCGTAGAATATGTAGGACCCAATATGAGCATCCAGGTTCTGCTATTGGTTATTGACCGAAAACGTGCCTCGATCATGTCTACATAGTTCTCGAACCCGTAGGGTCCGCACGCTTAAGGTTTCGATGACAGTTATATTATGAGTTTATGAGTTTTGATGTACCGAAGGTTGTTCGGAGTCCCGGATGTGATTACGGACATGACGAGGAGTCTCGAAATGATCGAGACGTAAAGATCGATATATTGGACGACTATATTCGGACTTCGGAAAGGTTCTGAGTGATTCGGGTATTTTTCGGAGTACCGGAGAGTTACGGGAATTCGCCATATGGGAATAGAGGAGAGAGGCCAAAAGGAAGGAGGCCTGCGCCCCCCTCTGGTCCGAATTGAACAAGGGGTGCAGCCGGGACCTCCTATATGCCGCTTATTGCGGCAAGAAGTCGCCGTTTCACACAGGATGCGGTTCACGTGGGCCAGCCCATTCGCTGTCCATCGCTGAATGAAAAAGATGCCAAAAAAGGCGCCAGTTCTGGAATCGAACTCGTGATCTCTACATGCGCCCGCTATGCGCTAGCCACTCCGCCAGGCTAGCTATTTGTGAAAGAGTGGCAGCGTCAACGTAAAAAAACCAAACATAAGCAGCAAAAAAAAAACAAATTCACAAAATTCCATAAAAACTTGTGGGCGTTGTATCGAACACAAAGTCCTCCCGCCATGAAAGCGCGTCCATAGCCACTGTATAACTGAGATTTAGTGTGTAAAGTGGCAGCCCGGTATATATGAACTATAATACGTGGTAGATTAAAACTGTTTACAAAAATGCCAAAGAAGATTTTTTTTTTTAAAAGGAAACACTTTTTGAAATGAAAACATTATTTGGGACACTCAAAAAAGTTAAAAAATGAAACAAAAAATTAAATATGAATTTGAATAACATGAAGAATTTTCGAAATTCCTGAACAACTTTGAATTTATGAACAACATTTGGAACATTTTTTTTTTGAAATTCCCATACATTTTTGCATTTGCAAACAAAATTTAAACATGTGAACAGTTTTTGTATTTGTGAACAAATTTTGGAAATGGGAATTTTTTTTGAAACATTTTTTTTGTTTTGTGAATAAAACATTAAAAAGTGAACAGTTTCTGAAACGATGCGAACAATTTTTTAAAGCACGAACAATTTTTGAATGTTGAGAACAAATTTTGAAATGGAGAACAAATTTGGAAGCTCGAACAATTTTTGAAAGCACGAACAATTTTTGAATGTTGAGAACAAATTTTGAAATGTATAACAAATTTGGAAGCTCGAACAATTTTTAAAAGCACGAACAATTTCTGAATGTTGAAAACAAATTTTGAAATGGAGAACAAATTTAGAAGCGCGAACAATTTTTTAAAGCATGAACAATTTTTGAATGTTGAGAACAAATTTTGAAATGGAGAACAAATTTAGAAGCACGGACAATTTTTTAAAGCACGAAGAATTTTTGAATGTTGAAAACAAATTTTGAAATGGAGAACAAATTTGGAAGCGCGAATTTGAAATGGGAAGATTTTTTGAAACTCCCAAACATAATTTGAAATGTGAACAAAAAGAAAACAAAAAGAAGAAAAACGAATTGAAAAATGAAATAAAGAAACAGAAAAATGAAGAAAGAAAAAGAAAAAACAGGAAAAGCAACAAAGAAAAAGCAAACAGAAAAAACTAGTGAAAACCCGGTTCAAGAACCTTCTAGAAGGTTCCCAAAATCGTTCAGGAACCCTCCAGAAGGTTCCCAAAACCGGAAGCTACAGCGCCAGCGCTATCTCCTAACTGGGCCGGCCCATCTTGATCGCTATCGCTAGCTCTCTGTGCGAAGCCTCGACAAGTCGACGCAGCGAGCGTCCAATAGGATTTTCCGGTGCAGCCCCCTTTTCCTTTTCCTTCTCCTCCTCTTTCCTTCTCTCCTAGTCCAACAAGGAAAGGAGGAGTCCTACTCCCGGTGGGAGTAGGACTCCCCCCTTGGCGCGCCCTCCTCCTTGGTCGGCCGCCTCCCCCCTTGCTCCTTTATATACGGGGGCAGGGGGCACCCCATAGACAGAACAATTGATCTCTTGATCTCTTAGCCGTGTGCGGTGCCCCCTCCACCATAGTTCTCCTCGATAATATTGTAGCGGTGCCTAGGCGAAGCCCTGCAACGGTAGAACATCAAGATCGTCACCACGCCGTCGTGCTGACGGAACTCTTCCCCGATATTCTGCTGGATCGGAGTACGGGGGATGTCATCGAGCTGAACGTGTGCAAGAACTCGGAGGTGCCGTAGTTTTGGTGCTTGATCGGTCGGGCCGTGAAGACGTACGATTACATCAACCGCGTTGTGCTAACGCTTCTGCTTTCGGTCTACGAGGGTACGTGGACAACACTCTCCCCTCTCGCTGCTATGCATCACCATGATCTTGCGTGTGCGTAGGAAATTTTTGAAATTACTACGTTCCCCAACATAAACACCCATAAAAGCAACAAATTCTTCTATTTGTTCCACATCATAGTAATCATAGATACCATTAGCATAAGAAGCTAAGGTGTCATTATCATTGAATTTTCATGAAAAGGGAAGGTGTGGAGCCTTCATCCTAGAGCAACAAGTATAATCATGTATCACGCATAGTTGATGAGCATACCAACGCAACATAGAAATTTGATCCCATAATAGTTTCCCTTTTTGTGTCAAGCAATAATCCCTAAAGTATTCACGTTGATCCAACGTGTCTCCCATAACATAACGGAATGGGGTTTTCTCAGGATTATTAAACTAGTACATAATTTCTTTCACATAACGAGCATCGAGGGTTTTAGGAGGTTCCCCATCTCCATGAGTAGCATCTACACCAAATTTTTTTGGCATTTCATGTTCCATATCCATAACTAAAGATAGAGAAAAACTAGGAACAGCAAATAAAAATTACTTCGTGATAAAGCAAACAAGCACACACGAGAACATTCACACCACGCTATGACTCCCCGGCAACGGCGCCAGAAAAAGGTCTTGATAACCCACAAGTAGGGGATCGCAACAGTTTTCGATAAGTAAGAGTGTCGAACCCAATGAGGAGCTAAAGGTAGGATAAATATTCCCTCAAGTTCTATCGACCACCCATACAACTCTACGCACGCTTGACGTTCGCTTTACCTAGAACAAGTATGAAACTAGAAGTACTTTGTAGGTGTGATAGGATAGATTTGCAAGATAATAAAGAGCACGTAAACATAAACTAGGGGCTGTTTAGATAAAGATGCAATAAAGTAAATATAGCAAGTGTGGAAAAGTGGTGGTAGTAGTTGTGAAATTGTCCTAAGCAATTGACTACGTTACTAGACCGGTAATCACTATTGCAATTCTATTTGAGGGAGAGGCATAAGCTAACATACTTTCTCTACTTGGATCATATGCACTTATGATTGGAACTGTAGCAAGCATCCACAAATACTAAAGATTCATTAAGGTAAAACCCAACCATAGCATTAAAGTATCAAGTCCCCTTTATCCCATACGCAAACAACCTACTTACTCGGGTCTGTGCTTCTGTCACTCACGCCACCCACCATAAGCAAATCATAAACATATTGCAAACCCTACAACGGGAATCCCTCACGCTTGCGCAACACGGAGGGCACAATAGGACAACACCAATAATAGAACATGCAACTCAAACCAATCATAGCAATTCATCAATCACCGACAGGACAACGAAAATCTACTCAGACATCATAGGATGGCAACACATCATTGGAAAATAATATGAAGCATAAAGAATCATGTTCAAGTAGAGGGTACAGCGGGTTGCGGGAGAGTGGACCGCTGTAGATAGAGGGGGGAAGGTGATTGAGATATTGGTGAAGATGGCGAAGGTGTTGGTGTAGATCGCGGTGATGATGATGGCCCCCGGCGGCGTTTCGGCGCCACCGGAAGCAAGGGGGAGAGAGCCCCCCTTCTTCTTTTCTTCCTTGACCTTCTCCCTAGATGGGAGAAGGGTTTCCCCTCTGGTCCTTGGCTCCCATGGCTTGGGAGGGCGAGAGCCCCTCCGAGATTGGATCTATCTCTCTGTTTCTGCGTTCTCACATCCTTCCCCTTCACCGTTTCTTTTATATCTGGAGATCCGTAACTCCGATTGGGTGAATCTTTCGCCCAGATTTTTCTCGTAAAATTAGCTTTCTTGCAGCAAAAGAAGAGCGTCAACCGCCTTACGGGGTGACCAGGAGAGTCCAGGGCGCTCCTGCCTCCCTGGGGCGCGCCCCCTATCTCCTGGCCCCCTCGGGCACCGTCTCGCATTGATTTTTCCTCCCAAAAATCACAAATATTCCAAAATAATTCTCCGTCCGTTTTTATCCCGTTTGGACTCCGTTTGATATTGGGTTTCTGCGAAACATAAAACATGCAACAAACAGAACTGCATGAGCCTTTGGATCAATATGTTAGTCCCAAAAATAGTATAAAAAGTTGCCAAAAGTATATGAAAGTTGAAGAATATTGGCATGGAACAATCAAAAATTATAGATACGATGGAGACGTATCAATCTCTAGGAGGTAGTGCAACATCATCTTCATCCCACGATGCATCCTCCGGATCGGTGTCCTCCTCCTCATTCGTAAACCAAAAATATGGGAAGGTCTTCTTAAAGACATTTGGATCAAGATGTTGGTAAGAAACTGGGCTCTCTTCCTCCGAATTTTGAGACGACATGTTTTCATATTTGTCAGGAAAATAACAAGAAACAAGAACAGAGGATTTTTTTGCAATGCGGTGGTCAAATCGATCAGGGGTATATATAAAGATCTTTTTATCTTGGGAAACAAGAATATGGAAGGAAAACAGAGTCGGGAAGGTGCCCGAGGAGGGCATAACCCACCAGGGCGCCAGGAAGGGCAGGTGCGCCCTGGTGTATCGTGCTCATCTTAGTTGCTTTCCTATTTATTTCTTATTTTCCTATTTTTTGTAAAATTCTAAAACCGACAAAAAATATTTTTAGGGATTTTTCGAAGTCCGTTTACTTGCCGTATCACGTGCCTCCTCTTTTTCAGGATTCTGGAGCGTTCCGGAAGGTTTCTTTTATGTGTACCTCTAGTGTCATTGTTTGGATAATATTGCTTTCAACATTAATAGGCATACCTGAGATAGAGTGTTCAACTCTTTGTTCATTGACCACCTTCGGGTTAGTACCTTCGGAATTATTAATCTTGATAGCTCCAGAGCGATAAACCTCTTCGATAATATATGGTCCTTCCCATTTGGAGAGATGTTTTCCTGCAGAGAATCTAAAACGAGAGTTGTACAAAAGAACATATTCTCCAACTTTAAATTCCTACTTTAAGAATTCTTTTGTCATGCCATCTTTTAACTTTTTCTTTGAATAGTTTGGCATTCTCATAAGCTTGGGATCTTGTGAACTAATATCAATAACCTCTTATCACCAGCAAGTTTGAAATCATAGCTGAGTTCTTTAATTTCCCAATATGCTTTATGTTCTAACTCAAGAGGCAAATGACAAGCTTCTCCATCAACCATTTTATATGGAGACATACCCATAGGATATTTATATGTTGTTCTGTAGGCCCAAAGTGCATCATCTAATTTCTTAGACCAACTCTCACTGCCTATTGACAATTTTTTGTAATATTAGTTTTATTTCTCTATTGCTAAGTTCTACTTGACCACTAGATTGAGGATGATAAGGTGATGCAATCCTATGGTTAACATCATATTTAGCAAGCATTTTATGGAAATCACCATGAATAAAGTTTGAACCACCATCAGTCATTAAATATCTAGGGACTCCAAACCTTGGGAAAAGAACTTCTCTAAGCATTTTAATGGAAGTGTTATGATCAACACTACTAGTTGGAATAGCTTCTACCCACTTAGTAACATAATCAACATGAACCAAAATATGTGTATACCCATTAGAAGAAGGAAAAGGTCCCATATAATCAAAACCCCAAACATCAAATGGTTCAACATCAAGTGAGTAATTCATAGGCATTTGCTGACGCTTACCTATATTACCAATTCTTTGACATTCATCACAAGATGAAACAAACTTACGGGCATCCTTGAAGAGAGTAGGTCAATAAAAACCAGATTGCAATACCTTGTGAGCAGTTTTATCTCTTGCATGATGTCCTCCATAGGATTTAGAGTGACATTTACGTAGGATTTATTCCTATTCATGCTCAGGTACACAACGTCTAATAATACGATCTACTCCCTCTTTATAAAGATGCGGGTCATCCCAAAAGTAGTGTCTTAAATCATAGAACAATTGTTTCTTTTGTTGGTATGTGAAGCTATGGGGTATATATTTAGTAACAATATAATAAGCATAGTTAGCATACAAAGGAGTGTTCTGAGAAACATTTATTGTAGCTAGTTGTTCATCAGGAAGTATCATCAATAGGTAGTGGGTCATCAAGAATATTTTCCAACGTAGACAAGTTATCTGCTACGGGGTTCTTAGCTCCTTTCCTATCAGTGATATGTAAATCAAATTCTTGTAGCAAAGAGAACCCATCTAATGAGTCTAGTTTTAGAATCCTTCTTTTCCATAAGATATTTTATAGCAACATGATCAGTGTGAACAATTACTTTGGAATCAACATGTAAGATTTGAATTTATCACAAGCAAATACAACTGCTAAAAATTCTTTTTCAGAAGTAGCGTAATTTCTGTGGGCACTGTCTAGAGCTTTGCTAGCATAATGGATAACGTTTAATTTCTTATCAACTCTTTGTCCTAGAACAACGCCAACAACATAATCAGTAGCATCACACATAATTTTAAAAGGCAACTTCTAGGAGGTTGAACAATAGGTGCAGAAGTTAAGGCTTTCTTAAGTGTTTCAAACGCTTCTGCACAATCATCATCAAAAACAAATGGAACATCCTTACGTAAGAGATTTGTAAGAGGCCTAGAAATTTTAGAGAAGTCTTTAATAAACCTCCTATAGAAACCAGCATGACCAATGTCTTTAGGACACACTACTATAGGATGCTGCTAACACGACACTACAATCAGAAACCCTTCGACAAAACTATGTGTGATGCATTAATCACAAACAATGATGTAAAAAACCATCAAAAAAGATGCAAAACGTTTGTGATGGTGGATAGATAAAACGTGGTTCAAATATTAGATGTGTGTGCAATGCGGCGCATACGATTGATCAACAGAAATGGGCAGCTAGAGCAAGGTGTGTGCGATATACGGCATATAGTTCACCCCGATAAACTGTTTGTGATGAGGCGGAACAACAGAAACGGGCAGCCAGATGAAGGTGTGTGCGATATATGACATACAGTTCACTCGGATGAACTGTTTGTGATTAGGTAACACAAAAGAAACGGTCAGTCCGATGAATTAGTGTGCGATATACGACATACAGTTCACTCGGATGAACTGTTTGCGTTGAGCCAAGAGAACAGAAACGGTTCAACTTAACAAGATGTGTGTGATATGCGACAAACAGGTCTACAATCGAAAATGTGTGGGAAGACCGACAACAACACAAATGATTCCCGTTAACAAGCAGTTTGTGTTGTGAGCAAACGATTGCTAGTATAGAATTGTGAGTGATTGATGAAACATCACGGACGGATTCCATTGTTTAGTTCGTGTGCAATGTGATTTGCTCTGTCCGCACAACATCTACACTCTGTCCAAAGAGCATCAACATATATACTGAAAAAGACAGCATTGCATAACCAAATTAAGCATACAATTACACAAGTGACTACACACATAACATTTCCACACACCAAAGTAAGCAATTACATGCATATTAAACTAGGATAAATGAGGATCTAATCATCTACTTCTTGTTGCGACGATGCTTGCCATTGCTCTGCTTCCGGCTGGATCCCTGGCTGTTTTGGGGAAGGAGGAACTTCCTCATGTCAACGATCCGCCTGTACATCTTGTAACTCATGTACACCTCCTTGGCCGCTTACACGAGGTGAGCTTTGTCAAGTTTCTCCATCCAGGCCGAGTGCCAGGCACGCTTGTCCTTGTTGCAGGAATCCTTCATGTCTCTATAGTAGGGATCGATGATGGCCTCGGCGAGGTGAACTAATGAGTCCTTCTCATGCTCGTTGCTGCCCCAGATCTTGTATTGGTCCTGGATGTCGACAAGATTCTGGCAGGCGATGGCCGAATTCTTGAGATCCTTTACATTGTTGGTGATGTCCACTGTAGTGAAATGTAGTGGGGGCTGTTGACAAACCTGGCGAAATGCTCGCAAGGCCTTGTGGCCAGGCAGTAGTGGTAGATGAGGACATGATTGCGCATGCACATCTAGGCGACGACGACCTTGGGACGAGAGCCAACACGAGCACGGGTGTACTCGAGGTTGAAACCGACCACCTTGTACTTCTCCTCAGCAAGCAACAACTCCATGATGTGGATGGAGTGCTCCACCCAGACCGAGTTGTTTGTGTACACCACCAAGAGCTCCGTGAACCTTCTATGGGTGTCCACCATGGCATGCATGGTGAACTGCTGCTCGTCGTCGGCAGCCGCTCAGAGCGCCATCGGAGCTGTGCAGGATGCCCTCTAAGAATTTGTCATGGTGGGTGTGCTTCTTGCAATAGTGGGGTGCGATCGAAAGGTTGAAGAGACACAAGGGTTAAATGGCCGCTATAATAAATGGGGGCCAGCCGGCCTGTAATCGTCATGTCTTGCCACCGCGTTCATAGCGGAGGATTCGAGTGCACGCTTGAGAACACCACACACGTTTCGTTTGACCATGCGTGGGCTCGAAGAGGCACGAAATGCATCGTTGGTGAGCCTGTTCCCAAGCAACCGCACAAGCTTCCCGCCCGGCTAGTTTGGCCATGCGCCGGCTAGAAGAGGGACAAATCATGGGCATTTATTGGCAAAAATCTTTGTCAAAACAATGTGTGTGGAATGACTTTGGTCATAAGTTTACCCGTGGGTGATGAGGTCAAAGTTACACAGAAGGGTAATGATGGACACTCGAGTGTGATAATTAATTCTGCGCTCTACAGGGCACATGGTTGAAGAAACCAATTGTGTGCAATAATGTCGAAGATCGCAATCGATTTAGATATACAGATCGTGTGCTATGAGATCGACAAGGTAAACACATTCGAGAATGGTAAATAAAATCTAAGTCCATTGCATATTAAGGTCAAAATAGTGCTCCAATATACGAGTCTCATACTATGCCATTTCAATGATTGTACCACAAAAGCTCATAATTTTACAATGTTCAAATTCGAGAGTTATATGGCTCAAATACGAAGATTACAAGGTTCAAACTGATATTAGAAATGAAATTTGGCTCATCAGCTGCAAACGCCTGCGCTGATCCGCCGAACATGGATATAAGAGAGGTTCAAACAAATATTACCACTTGTAAGGCTGGTTTCGAAACCTCATAATTTTTGCAAAGGGGTCAGTCAATAAGAAGTCATGTATGGGGTTGACACGATGACTTCCGACTACTCTGTCATCTGAAGTTCCAAAATGAAATTCAGCATTTTTGGAGCCTATTCCATTCTGCCGCAGCCACCGGTGCTGATCAACAAACCATTCAATTTTGCAAAATAAATGTAGGGCAAACCTCATTACCTTCAGCACCCTTGCTCTAACAACAAAGAATCTGGCGAATATAATCTCCGGTAAGGTCCCTCGGTAGGAGTTCAAAGTAATTTCTGAGAGATGCAGATCCAGGCATTCGATGTGATTGTTATATTGTATCACATTATCCACCACCAGGCCTAATCTTATCTGCAAAAGAAAACATGTTAGTGCCTACATGCAATTTTGAACACTACTAAAGGCCTATTTGGTTTGCAGGATTTGTAAAATGCACTAACGTGCCATCTTCGGTCTGACATGATTAACATGGGCATTTGATTACAATCTAGAAAAATGTAGCCTTCTTCATAAGAGGTTGGAGTGGATGAAAAGTTCCCTAAGAAAACTAGTACAGATTAATCCAAAGGAGAAATGCTTATGGATTGTAACCATATGGATCAAGCAACCAATATGGGGGGATGTATGTACTGAAATCCTCCAAAAATCCTTCAAAAATCGTAGTACATTGTCATTGTAAACTTGGAAAAAGATGTAAAAAAAAGATGTAAAAAATTGAACTCCATTATGGTTAACATTTAACAGGAAAGGAACATCACCTCGATATATAGCTTCTCCAGGCACGGAAAGCATCTCAAGAAACTGACAACTTGGTCCAGCTTGGGGCTGATAGATTCTAGTGCCAAGACCTTAACTGTGTGTAGTTTCAGGGTCAAGCTTGTCATAATCATTTTCTGGACGACAGACGAACATACATCTTCAAAATTAGAAATAATGTTAATTTCTAGAAGGAGAGGTAGAAGGTGGCTGTTGTACCTGAACGGGTGTGGATCCAATAACAACTTCGGAGTATTTGTCAGACGAGTAGCCCACCACTGTCAATCTCGGTGCAGAAATGGCATTGATTCTTGTTGGACCTTCTTGATCAACTACAAGTAATCTCTTAAGTGAAGGTGTGTCCTCAATGACCATACCGTGGTACACATCTTGTGATGTCTTCTTGCAACACTAGCAACACACATAAATAGTCCGGAGAGTCATGGAGGTGATGTGGAAGCTACTCAACCCATTGACCTCCTGAGGACGAAGGTACTTGAGTGCAGTACAACCACGAAGCAGGCACTCCATGTCACCGTTTTGGAGGCAGACGACGATGAGCTCGAGGTGCTTCAGTCACGGTAGAATAAGAGCGGGCGCGTCATTAAGGAGGGATGGCACTTCCTGCACTTGGAGACGCGCAGCATGGGTGCGAGGCGGAGCACAGACATTGGCAGCAAGCGCATATGCCCATCCTCAAAAGTGAGCTCCTCGAGCTGATCTAGGGCGGGGAATCGGAACCACTTGAGCATGGAACGGAACTTGCCCATGCTACGGCCTTTGGTTGGGCCATGGTGACTGCCGAGGTTCTAGGAGAATTCATCCAAGCTTTTGCGATAGCCATGGTAGAGCTCGTGGGTGTCGATGAGGTCGAGAGGGGTGGAGTGCCATAGGGGGCGCCACCGCTGGGAAAGGACTATCAACATATCTTCGGGGAGGCTGTTGATGAAGTCTAGGCCTGCTGGAGTCGCTTGTGGTTTTTGCTCGACCCGCCTCTGCTTGTTGGCAACCCTGTTCTCCACCTCCAGAGTCTCCTCATCAGTGGCTTTGGTATCGGCCCAGATGGTTTTGGTATCCGCCTCTGTCGGCCCTTGTCCTATCTATGATTCAGATGTGGTATATATTATCTTCTATAACTATTCATTTCATTTAGTGTTTATGACAATTATGTCGACCAACCTGACATAGTTTTTTTTATCTAGGAGGTATGTGAACCGGAAATTCCAACCGACCCTCTTGTTGAGAGGTTAAATTTAGTTGAAAAAGAGAACAATTACTTGAAGAAAAATTTGAAAGGAATTGAGGAGGAGAAGATGAAATTGGAGTTGCATGTTGCGGATGTCGTCGATGATCGCAAGATCAAGATGGATGCAATGCGCTTGAAGATTAGAAAGATTAGAAAATATGCCATTCATACAGAGGCTTGGTATCATTATGCCGTTGGATCAATTGTTACCTTAGTTGTGATTATGATTGCATTTGTTGTTTCATTGAAATGTTTTACATACTTTTAATGTATGGTTTAATTAGATGCTCTAGAGAACTATATGTTGTTCAATGAGAACTATCTATGAACTTTATGTATTTATTTATTTAGTAGTACCATTTGATCACTACTGTACTTTGGTTTTAATGTGATGATGAACTTCTATTAATTTGGTCACTTCTCTATTCATGATGTTCTCTAATGGTTTTTGACACACTTAATTATATATAATGCACGCAGATGAACCGACAATGGATGTACGGTGACCGACGCACTTCTGAGTACATGAAGGCCGTGCATAATTTTCTTGAAGTGGCTGAGGCAAACAAGCAGAATGGTTTTATGTGTTGTCCATGCCCTATCTGTGAGAATACGAAGTCTTACTCTAACCCGAAAACCCTTCACATCCACCTGCTTGAGAAGGGTTTCATGCCACACTATAATGTTTGGACCAAGCACGGAGAAAGAGGGGTTATGATGGAAGACAAGGAAGAAGAAGAGGATGATGACAACTATCTACCCCCTAAATACGGTGATACTACAATGGGGGAAGCTGAAGATCAAGAGGAACCATACGATGTGCCCGATGATGATCTTCGCCAGGTCATTGTTGATGCAAAGAGACAATGCCAAAGTGAAAGGGAGAAGTTGAAGTTCGATCGCATGTTAGAGGATCACAAAAAGGGATGTACCCAAATTGAGAAGATGGCAACACAAAGCTCAGTACTACACTGGAATTGCTGCAATGGAAGACAGACGATGGTATATTTGACAACAGATTTGAGAAGCTACTGAAAATATTGAAGAAGAAGCTTCCAAAGGATAACGAATTGCCCGACAGTACGTACGGAGCAAAGAAGGTTCTATGCCCTCTAGGATTGGAGGTGCAGAAGATACATGCATGCCCTAATGACTACATCCTCTACCACTATGTGTATGAGGATTTGAACGCATGCCCGGTATGCAGTGCATTGTGGTATAAGATCAGATGAGATGACCCTGGTGATGTTGACGACGAGCTCCCCAGGAAGAGGGTTCCTGCCAAGGTGATGTGGTATGCTCGTATAATACCACAGTTGCAGAAACAAAGAGCATGCCAAGTTGATGCGATGGCACAAAGAGGACCGTAAGAAAGATGGGAAGTTGAGAGCACCCGCTGACGGGTCGCAGTGGAGAAAAATCAAGAGAACATGGGGGGACTTTGCAGGTGACGCAAGGAACATATGGTTTGGTTTAAGCGCGGATGGCATTAATCCTTTTGGGGAGCAGAGCAGCAATCATAGCACCTGGCCCGTGACTCTATGTATGTATAACCTGCCTCCTTGGTTGTGCATGAAGCGGAAGTTCATTATGATGCCAGTGCTCATCCAAGGCCCTAAGCAACCCGACAGCAACATTAATGTGTACCTAAGGCCATTAGTTGAAGAACTTTTACAGCTATGGAATGGAAAAGGTGTATGTGTGTGGGATGAGCACAAACAACAGGAATTTGACCTACATGAGTTGATGTTTGTAACCATCAATGATTCGTTTGCTCTCAGTAACCTTTCAGGACAGATAAACAAGGGATACCACACATGCACGCACTGTTTAGATGACACCAAAAGTATATATTTGAACAAATGCAGGAAGAATGTGTACCTGGGACATCGTTGATTTCTTCTGACTAACCATCAATGTCAAAGAAAGGCAAGCATTTCAAAGGTGAGGCAGATCACCGGAAGAAGCCCGCTGTCCGTACTGGTGATCAGATACTTGCTATGGTCAATGATTTACAAGTAATCTTTGGAAAGGGTCCCAGCAGACTATCTATTCTGAATGACATTGAGGGACACACACCCATGTGGAAGAAGAAATCTATATTTTGGGACCTACCCTATTGGAAAGACCTAGAGGTCTGCTCTGCAATTGACGTGATGCACGTGACGAAGAATCTTTGCGTGAACCTGCTAGGCTTCTTGGGCGTGTATGGGAAGAAAGAAGATACACCGGAGGCATGGGAGGACCAACAATGTGTGCATGAAACTACGATAGACCTCCAAAGTAGTATGAAGGTCCTGCCAGCTGCGCTCTTACCAAAGAAGAGAAGGAAATCTTCTTTGAATGCCTGCTAAGTATGAAGGTCCCGTCTGGCTTGTTGTCGAATATAAAGGGAACAATAAATATGGCAGAGAAAAAGTTCCAGAACCTAAAGTCTCATGACTGCCACATGATTATGACGCAGCTGCTTCTGGCTGCATTGAGGGGGCTTCTACCGAAAAATGTTTGATTAGCCATTGTGGAGCTATGTGCATTCCTCAATGCAATCTCTCAGAAGATAATCAATCCAGAAATCCTACCAAGGTTAAGGAGTGATTTGGTGCAATGTCTTGTTAGTTTCGAGCTGGTGTTCCCACCATCCTTGTTCAATATCATGATGCACGTCCTAGTTCATCTAGTCGACGAGATTGCCATTCTGGGCCCTGTATTTCTACACAATATGTTCCCCTTTGAGAGGTTCATGGGAGTCTTAAATAAATATGTTCGTAACCATTCTAGGCCAGAAGGAAGCATCTCCACAGGCCATCAAACAGAGGAGGTCATTGGGTTTTGTGCGGACTTCATTCCTGGCCTTAAGAAGATTGGTCTCCCTCGATCGCGGTATGAGGGGAAAATAACTGGAAAAGACACGCTACGAGGGGACTCAATAATATGTAGGACGAGCATTTTTGGTCTCAAGCACACTACACAGTTCTACATAATTCTACCTTGGTGACCCCGTATGTCAATGAACACAAGAATATTCTGCGCTCCAAACACCTGGAGCAGTGTGACGACTGGATTACATGTGAACACATTAGGACTTTCAGCACTTGGTTGCAAATACATCTCATGGCTGACACCACTCTTTCTGATGAGCTGTACTCGTTGGCCATGGGACAATCTTTGACTGTATTAACTTACAAAGGGTACGAGATAATGTCCCATGGCCAACGAGTACCAACCAAAAAGAACTTGGGCACACTGTTTAAGTTAATACAGTCAAAGATTGTCCCAAGATCAAAAGTTAATACAGTCAAAGAATGAACTAGCTGTTTAAGTTAATACAGTCAAAGATCGTGTACTAGAATGAACTTGGCGGACAGTGATCGTGTACAGTATTAACTTGGGCACACTGTGCCCAAGTTCAAGTTCATTCTAGTTCATTCTAGTACAGTATTAACTTAAACAGTGTGCCCAAGTCCAAGTTCATTCTAGTACGATTTGACACCACAAGAATTTCAAGGTCATTTAGCTCAAAGAATGAACTAATAGCAAAAAGAATGAACTAGAAAACTTTTATAAAACTCTACACTACAAAAAAAGACACATCCGTGACATTTTGGGCCGAACGAATTTTTTTTCTGTCATACATATGACACTTCTATGACGATAATGGTGACAAAACCGTGGGCTCCTACTTCTATGACAAAAAATCATGACAGAAAATGGGCTTTTTCGTCCTGGGCGGGCTGGAGACACAGCTGCATGACATTCTTTGGGCTGTCCATGACGGAAAAAACCGTGGTAGAAGCGAGGGGGAGGAAAATTTCGGGGAGTTGCCGGTTATGGTGGGAGAGCGATGCGCGTTTCTCTCGTACAGGTACGTGCGTGTGTGCGAGGCATTGGCTCTAACTGAAGCCGAGCAAGGCGTTGGGCTCTAATCGAACTCGGCGATTACCGCTGCGAGCTATGCGTTCTCGAACCCGAGCGATCGATCGATGGTACGTTAATCGAACTCGATGGAGCGATTCGCCGCTATCGCCGCTAATGAAGCCGATCGATTGGATGAGCAAATGAGCGTTGCGGGGAGTTGGATGAGCGGTGGCGGTGGCATTGCCTTTGGATGAGCAGGAACCCATGGTGTGGAATTTGGATGAGCGATGAGCGGTGGAGGGGTGGCCATGGAGGGGTGGTTGAATAGGACCTCGTGGTGTGGAGGGCTGGATGAATAGTAGACGGTGGAGGGGTGCCCGTGGAGGTGTGGTTGAACAGTAGCCGGTGGAGTAGCACGCGGGGGAGGCTGGAGGAGGTCGACGGTAGCCCGTGGGGGCTGGAGGAGGTCGACGGTGTAGATGAACAGTATCTCGTGGAGTCCCGTTTTGTGGTACACCACACCCCTCCCCCCTCGTTTTGACCGTAACGCTCCAACACAAGTCTGTTTCATCTATTTTGCGGTACGCCACACCCCTCCCAATGAACAGGACCCCTGTTTCGACCGTAGCACTCCAACACAAGTCCATTTCGTCCGTTTTGCGGTACGCCACACCCCTCCCGATCAACAGGACCCCCGTTTCGACCGTAGGAGGTCCGTTTCCTCTGTTTTTTGATGACGCCAGCCCTCCCGATCAACGGGACCCGTTTGACGTGGTCGGTCGAACACAAGGCCGTTTCCTCCGCCAGCGGCGACGCCAGCCTCGTTTCCATCACCTATTCCATCCAAGCCCTCCCGATGAACACGACCACGCATTCCGTTCCGACCCAGCCGGTTGGCTCCCCATGAACACGACGACGACGCTGTTTCTCCGTTCCAACCCAACCATGTATGTATGTGCAATAGGCGTTAGAGACCCCACCCGTATGTACGTACGTGGCCATATTTTCTTTCTTGCACCCTCGCCACTGTACGTACATGTACATGCTACGTGCGCGCCTCTACTACGACACGTGCGCGCCTCTACATCCACCAGTATATATGTACATACACGTTCGTGACCAGAATGACAATGCTACATACGCTCCGACCAGGTGGGTCCCGACTGTCAGGCACTTCCTTGCGTGCGAAAATGTAGCTGGTGGGTCCCAACAGTCAGAGGGGCGAATCATTTTTTTTTGCCCGGACGCACTTCCTTGCATGCAAAGGTGTAGCTGGTGGGTCCCAGCAGTCAGGGGGGAAACGTTTTTTTTTGCAAAATACGGTGGCCCATCCAGTGGGTCCCCGCTGTCAGGTGGAGGAATAATTATTTTCCGCGTAATAAGGAGGCACTTCCTTGCTGCGGCCGTGGACCCAGCTGTCAGCCTCTCCACATACAGTCCACGTCCGATGGAAATCGTTCCTTGACCACGTTGACCATGCCACACCGAGAGCACCAGGGCGGTGGACGACGGCGAGGCCTAGGAAGGGGACGACGGGGAGCCGGGGAAGACGCAACAGTGGAAGCCCGCGCCGAGAGGAGTACGAGGGTTCACTGGTTTGGCTGCGGTGTGAGGCTGCCGTCGCCGCAGGGCCTGGCCAACAGTGGGAATAGTAGGGGGCGGTGAGGCCTCCGCGGTAGCACATCCGGCCACGGGAGGCAGGAGCATGTGGCACGAGCGGCGCTGCTTTGGGCGGTTGGAGCAAGAAGACCAGAGGTTGATGAAGCACTACGGCCGTTGGATGGACATCGTACGGTCACTGGAGCTAGAATCATTTATATTGACTAAGTTGACAAAGCCCTCCGTCCCCGTCAACTTAGTAGGCCCACAAGTCAGCCTCCCAGCAAGGTGGGTCCCAGCTAGCTGCCGGGGGGGGGGGGTATTCATTTTTTTGTGCGTAATAAGGAGGCACTTTTGGTGGGTCCGAGCTGACAGCAGGGGGAACGTTTTTCCGCGAAATACAATGGACTGTCGGGTGGGTCCCAGTAGTCAGGGGCAAACGTTTTTTTCGCGAAATACTGGTGGCCCGTCCGGTGGGGCCCTGGTATCAGGTGGAGGAATAATTATTTTCCGCGTAATAAGGAGGCACTTCCTTGCAGCTGCCGTGGACCCAGCTGTCAGCCTCTCCACATACAGTATTCTTCCGATGGAATTCGGTCATTGACCACATTGACGATGCCCCGCCGAGAGCACCACGGCGGTGGACGACGGCGAGGCCTAGGAAGGGAACGACGCGGAGCCGGGGAAGATGCGGCAGTGGATGCCCACGCGGAGAGGAGTCTGACAGTTCATTGGTTGGCTGCATTGCCGTCGCCTTGAGAATAACGGGGGTGTGGGTGAGTGGAGTGGAGGGATGGCCTGGTCGGTGGGAGTAGTATGGGGCGGTGAGGCCTCCATGGCAAAGCCTGACCGACCACGAGAGGGAGAAGCGGTGGCACGACCGGTGTTGCTTTGGGTAATTTGGAGCAAGAATACCAGAGGTTGAAGAAGCACTACGGCCATTGGATGGACATCGTACGGTCAGTCGAGCTAGAATCGTGCATATTGACTAAGTTGAGAAAGCCATTCGTCCCCGTCAACTTAGTAGGCCCACTATACTGGGTCCCAGCTAGCAGGGGGAGTATTCTTTTTTTGGGGCGTAATAAGGAGGCACTTCCTTGCGTGCGAAGATATAGCTGGTGGGTCCGAGCTGTCAGCGGCGGTAACATTTTTTCGCGAAATACAGAGGCCCTTTCGGTGGGTCCCAGATGTCAGGTGGAGGAATCATTATTTTGCGTGTAATAAGGAGGCATTTCCTTGCGTGCGACCGTGGACCAAGCTGTCAGCCTCTCCACGTACAGTCCACTTCCGATGGATGTCATTCATTGACCATGTTGACCAGGCCATGCAGAGAGCACCAGGGCAGTGGACAACGGCGAGGCCTAGGAAGGGAACGACACGGAGCCAGGGAATACTCGGTAGTTATTTCCCACATGGAGGAGTACGAGGGTTTACTGGTTCGTCTGCCATCGCCGGAGAATAACAACATGTGTGGCACTGAGGGTGAGTAGAGGGATAGCTAGGCCAGCGATGGGAGTACGGTTGGGCAGTGAGGCCTGCGTGGCAGCATAGCCGGCCGCGGGGAGGAGGGAGCAGGCAGTCCCGCCGGCGCTTGTTTGAGCGGCTGGAGCAGGAAGAGCAGAGATTGAAGAAGGATGACGGCCGTTGGATGGACATCCAACGAAGATCTGAGCCATCTGTGGAAAGCCTCAAATCTGTGAAAAAAACATACAACCCATCGCCATTATTTCAAATAGTTTACAGCCCATTTGCTAATTCTTACGGGTTTTGTTGGAGCCCATATTCTTTTGTTAGCATTCTGCCCATATTGTGCCACGGTTAAAAATTATCTGAAATTTTGCATATGTCGGTGCGATCTGAACTGTTTTAATCCGAAATTTCGAGTCACATTCAGACTGATTTTAAAATAAATGTATATCAATATAAAATCCAATAAATTGTCCATGCATAAAAATCAATGCAATTTAAAATCTTGAAATGAAAAAAGATATTTGAAACTAATTGCGGTGTGATGTGTTTTAAAATGTACTGCCCATTTCTCATTCTTGATAGGCCATTTTCTCGCCAGCCGAATGAAGCTCTCCTCGTCTAGCCCAACGGCCCGATAAAGTGACTTACTTGACAAATCACAAAAAACTGGGCTAGCCATTTTCAAAAAAAAAAAAAACTCTTGGGCTGGTCTGTGGTAAACATAAAAGAAAAGGCTGTCTAGACAGGCGAGTGTCCCTTGCAGCCAGTTGACACCCCTTCCGTCTCAAAAACATATTAGATAAATGCCACTCCAATTATGGCGATTCATAAAAATGCCACTACAATTTCCAAACTTTGAAAAATGCCACTACAATTTTTGCAAACTTTGAAAAACGCCACTCTAGACTTCAAAAAATGCCACTAGAAATGGCATGAAATGGCATTTTTCAAAGTTTGGAAATTGCAGTGGCATTTCTCGGAGGCATTTATCAAATTAACCCAAAACAAAATAACTGGGCGAGCTGCTGGGTCCCTGGTGTCAGCCGCTCATTGTGCAATTCTCTCGTTTATTGACTACGTTGACAATGGCATGTGACCCAGATGTCAGAAATCCACTAGGAGGAGCCATTTTTATTGGCTTGAAATAAGGAGGCACTTGCTTTCGTACTGCCATGACCTTAAGCAGGTCGCTGCTGTCATCCTCGCCACGTACAATCATCTCCTAATTGTGTGCGCGTCAACTTGCTAGGCCCACAAGTCAGCCTCTAAACCCGTGGAGGACAAATACAACCCGTTTAAAAAAATAACAGCCCATTCCATACGTTCAAACAGAAAGTTCAACATTCAGAGCAAAGTAACAGGTCTGATCCACATAGAGTACTGAAATTCCACGTTGACAACCATCATAGCCAAGTTAACTATCTACTCCCACTAGACAAGTACTAACTTACTCTTAGGTAACTAGATGATGCCGGCGGTAAACGCTAAACGCCGGCACCGGCGTCCTGCGCCTCGCCTCGGACTTGCCAGAGGTGCGACAGGGCGCGTTGCTCACGCGCGTTGGCCCTTTCCATGCCGGCGTGGTCCACCGAAGCTTCGGCTTCCAAGTGGGAAACCAACTTGACGAGCTGGTAGTAAAAATCGGCGTCGCGAATGCGTGCATGCCCGACAGCGTCCAGGGCTATTTGCCGGGCACCGGCCTCGACGTAGTCGGCCCAGTTGCGGGCGCTCTGCTCGGGACTCAGAGCGTCGGTGCGCTGCTGCTCCATGTCCCGCTGGCGGCGCAAATCGGCAATACGCTGCTCCTCCGCCAAGCGGTCGCGCTCCAACAACTCCTGCTCCTTCACCATGCGGTCGCGCTCCAACAACTCCTCAATCTGCGCATTGCCATCTAAAGACAGATAGAATGCCTCCTCCCTCTGTCTGCCTTCCGATGAAAAACCGAACACTACTTCCGGCGGTGACCACCTCCGGCGTCGCCTACCGCGGACGGGCGGGGGCATGGCGGACGTGGTGAGCGACGTCGGGCTGGTGGGGGCTTATGAGGATATGGCGAGTTGGGTCACGGTGGCACTTGAGAATGCCGGGAAATAGTACTTATAGGGGGAAGGTAGCGCGACGGTCATCGGAATTCAATGCATAATGGCTTAGCGCGCCAGCTTGCCGTGGAAAACTAGGGAAACTGAAATTATGACTGTGCCATCCCGTCCCGTCTGGGTCACACGCCGGCATGGCGGTCAAACGAGTGCACTCGAATCATCTCCCTCCTTGTCAATAATGATTTCACGGATTTAAAAAGCCCGCAACAATTAAAGCGTATCTTTTTCGCATCAGTTAGCTGCCTTAATTACGGCCGGCTGCATGTAGGCACTCAGAATCGCTCGCAGGCAGTACGCGAAGCCGCATGCAACGAGTCGCAGTCGAGGGCACGCATGCATCCACTTAAATCGTTGGAATTAATTAGGCTTAAACTTCTGCATGCTGTTAATTATTGCCATGTCTTGGTCTTGTCGCTTTGCTCACGTGACTAATAAACTCGGACGGAGGGAGTACCTTGGTTGGTGAGAGGTTTGAATTAAGCCATGCAAACCGGGAAGGAGATACTAGTACGTGTGTGATCCGCTATTTATTCGTGTAGGATCGAGTAGGCCGTTTCTTGAATTGAGCCCTGCAAACCGGAAAGGAGGTAGTACGTGCATGATACGTTATTTATCCGCGTAGGATCGATAGTGTAGCTTGTCAGTTTCTTCAGAGGTAGGCATTTTTATCCGTGTCGGATCGATAGTGTAGCTTGTCAGTTTCTTCAGAGGTAGGCATTTTTATTCAAAAAACTGCCACTTTGCATCTTGCGTCGCAAATAAAACTGCCAGGTGCGCATTTGTAGGCTAGCTAGTGATCGATCAGTGACTTGTAAACACTGAGCAAACAAAAATAAGTAACTGTTAATGCATCTCAATGATTCACTGATCATATACAAATATGTAGCTCCAAAAGCAAAGATCAGCCACTTTGGATCTTGCGTCGCAACTAAAACTAACTAGTACGATTCCCATACATAAGATCAACATGTTAATGCATCTCAATGATTCACAGATCATATACAAATATGTAGCTCCAAAAGCAAAGATCTAGAAAAACATTTGTTCTTCCTACTAACATGGATGCTTCTCTTGGCCAACATTCAAGATGCAATGAAAGACAAATTTGTTTGTGAAGTCTACAATTCCTCTTGCAAACGTAAGTGGTTTCACCAACAATTTGGAACCATGAGAATGAACCACACATGATGGAGGAACATCCTTTGCAATATGATTTGGTCTTCTCTCGATCACACCGCGAGACTATTTTTGGAATACAAACTTTAACTTAGGGAAAATGATGCCCATTGTATAATCAGACCAAAGCAATGAAGCACCAAGTGTTGGCCAATAAATAGTACAGTACTACTTTTCTGCAGTCCATGAAGTGACTATCCAATCTTTGTGTCTATTTTCAAATGGCACTGCATGCAGTGACTATACTATTCTCTTGTGCAGTTCAACCAAAATTGCGGACACTTTGTTTGTTTGCCAAATAGCAATGGGCAGACATCTCTATCTGCACAAATATCAAACAGCTAGTAAACATATACTACACCATGTTCGCAGTGATGGAAGAGGTGAAATCGATACAACCGAAATTGAGCATCCAATCATTGAAACCTATCCTGCACCTCCAATGTAGGTCCACCCTGCCAATAAATTCACATGCAAACCACTAGTATTACTATCTAATGATAGTACAAAAAGAGTAGCAAGATAGTAGCAAACCATGTACCTTCGTAATGAACAGCTCATAGTGCCACCAATTGGATATAAAGGTTTGGGAAAAACATGCTCCTAATGTTGAACCAGTTGGACTTTTTGTGCAGCTCCACAAAAATCGAGCATCCCTGTTTGCATAGATATTGAAAGTGTGATTACTATAAAAGTGGCACTAGTTGAAGCATAGACTAACAAATATAAGCATTCCAATTTCTTAATGGGAAAAGGTAGCAAGACTGTTTCTAACCACTTGTTTGAAGGAATAAATAAAGCAACAACGGCTGATGTCAGGAAGGCATACATAGTTTTTTTCTGAAAAACTGAGCCATTCCTGACCTTTCCTCTTCTTTTAAGCAAATTTTGTGTAGTTCTACTAAAATAAAATGCCATCACCGCCTTGACAATTTAGTTACACTGTACAAAAGGAAATGACTTAACATTACATCATGATGTCGGGTATGTAGTAGACAGGCATTAGAGACAAACATATCAGACCTCCTCCGATAACATAATGAACATTAATTTTAACAAAGGTGTGACTAGCTTTACCGGGATAATTTGAGTGAACTCTACACCCTCTGTTCCTTAATATAAGACGTTTTCGCGGTTCAATTTAAAGTACCCAAACGTCTAGTATTTAGAAAAACAGGTAGTAGTTTTCTTGAGCACATATCTGGGAAAGCTTGCCACACTTTATTTATGTCCATACGCTAATGCAACACCATTCGAATACTACAAATATACACTAATCCGTTGGCTAGTGCAACAAGAGAGTAGTTAGTTTATTACGAGTGCAGTACAATGGTTTTCTTGAGCAGATTTCAATAAACTCTAGCACTGGAAGGTTTCTATAAGAATTAACAATACAAAATGTAAAGGTAACAAGTTTCAACATTGGTATACTAGCTGTGCATGAGCATTAAACCAAATACAAAGTCTGAAGGTAACTAGCATTATTAACTAATGACAGTATAAAAAAATTGCAAACCATGTACCTCCAAGGTAAATATCATTTCGAACTCGGGGGGACCTTAAAAATTGCTATCCCAATCTTGATAATCGATCAAACATAAAATCTTGATCGAACGAATCAAGAGAACATGGGAGGAGGAGGTGCCCTCTTGACCTTTCCTCTTGTCTTCATAATTATGCATGCGGTTTAACCAAAATAAAATGACATCAACGCCTTGGCATTTTGGTGACACTGTACAAAAAAATTAACTTATCTCATGAAAGTGAGGTATGTAATCTATAAGCATTAACAGTGCAAAAATCTGAAGGTAGTAACTAGTTTCATCGTTGGTATACTGGTTGTGCAACATCATTAGAATGCCTTAGCTGAAAAATCTTTAATACATCCACAATCAACAGCTAACCCTGAAATGATCAAGTGACATTAAATAGCACTGCTTAAATTTATCTGTAGTATTAGACTGAGAGCGGCATTAGTTAAATGTGGCATCACTTTAGCAGTAGCATTGCTTGACTTGACTGCTGGCGTTATACTTACAGCAAAAAAAGTGGCAATAAGAGCACGGGAGGCCCATTAGGACGATAGGGCCAAGATCGATGTACCTCCATGGACGCAGAGTGGTGAGGGAGGTATGGTTGCCTAGAGCAACAAATATCCAGGCAGCATATGTGGATTAGGTCCCATTTTTGTTCTCTTTAGCCACATTTTTCCTATGCGAGGACAACAAACCGATCGACCTGGTCATTCTCTATTGTGTTGTCATGCCTTTCTACCCTTCTTCAACCAAGAGACACGAGACTCGTTCCTTAGCTACTGATTTCCCCCTTTTCAACCTAGATGCGGGTTCGATGCCTACTCTCTTGGACAGTACAGTCTCCCTTCTTTTCCTTATTCAACCCAGACATGCATTAGTCTGCATGAAGTAGGGTTTTGTGACGCCCGGATAATTAAGCTACAGTGATCCCACGCTAATGATGTCGGATCACCTCGGTTACTGCTGCTAATCTCGCGTTAGTTCGAAACCGGTTCGAGTCCAAATTAAAAATCAAACAAACAATAAAAGTTTTCAAAAATTAAACTAAAATGTTCGGAGTGAACCAAATAATGCATAGGTAATCATGGTGGAGAAACCACATCTTTATAAAATGTTTAATACTATAAGCTGAATAAAACAGTTGGGGAAACTATTATTTAAGTACTTTTAAATATCAAATAATTACGAAACTATTTTAACTTGGGTAGCAAATTAATGTGGCTGTGATATATTTTATGATACTAATTTAGGTGCTAACTTGGTATTAAAAAAAACTAACCAAAATAACACAAACTAAAATAAAACGAAAAGACAATAGAGCAAAACAAAGGACCTAAATCTACTGTGCACTTTGGCCCATCTAGCAATTTACCCAGGCCTAGCCCATCTATCTCTCCTTCAACCTCACCTACAGGAGCATGTGCGTGGCACACATCCAGGGCACCATGGCCATGGATGCCCTCCACGTCACCCCTCCGGCCCTATATGGGTGCCCCAAACCCTAACTCGCACTCATCCATTCCCCCTCTTTCCCCATCGGGCCCCTCCTCTTCTTTGTGAATTAGATCTCAAATCACTCACGGTCACCGCTGCATCTCCATCATTAATCGTCCACCGCCCCTCCGGCGTGCGGGAGTACGTCTGGAGGTCCACCGCCTCGTCTTCATCCGTTCAGGCGCCTCATCAGCCTGTGGAACCGAGTGGCGACACGGTCTTCGTCTTCTTCCTCGACCGCCGCATCTCGCCATCACCATCGCCTCACCGACTCGTCGCTGGCCTCCCGAGAACGCCTTCCGCCTCGTGGTGAGCTCCTCTCCCATCCCCTCTTTCCCTGTCTCGACCGGTCATTATTTGGTCTTCCCTGCGTTCGCCGCCATGATGGAGCTCGCTCCCAGGCCACGCACGCCCGCCTGCCGCGCCCTCCTTGCCTAGGGCGTGCCACAGCCACGCTTAGCACGCCCTGCCGCGCTCGCGACATCGCCGTGTGTGCCCGCGCTCCGCCGTGGACCTGCGCTGCTGCCTACTCTGCTTGCCTCTGCTGTCGCCGTCCTTGCTAGTGCCCGCAGATGCTCGGCACACCCCCCTCATGTGCTGCCGCTGTTCTGCGGTGTGCTCAGCCGCTCACCGCTCACTACCATCCGCGCCGCTTGGTCACGCCGCTTCCCGTCTTGTGGCGCCGCCTCGCTAACCTCGGCTGGTGGAACGAAGGCCACCATGGCCAAAGGCCACCGCCACTGGGCCCAACCCCGTTAATTAGGAAGGCACCAATTAGTTTAGCCCAAAACCCCTAATTAAGCTAAGTATATTTAGTCAAGAACACATTATTTAAGATGAGTCCATGACAATTGGGACCGCATACACTTGTTCACTTTGGACTAGTCAAAATATTGGACTGGTCAACCCAGCCCGCCCCCCGTGTCGACTTGACCGATCAATGGTCAGAGTTGACTGGTGATGTCATGCTGACGTCTTGATGACGTCATAATGGCATTTTCAAATTAAATTAATTCTGTTAATTCTAGAAAATGATTAAACCCTTTTAAAATTAATATAAAATAAACCGTAGCTCGGATAAAAAAGCTTTGTACATGAAAGTTGCTCAGAACGACGAGACAAACCTGGATACGCAGCCCGTTCGTCCCCCACACACCCCTAGCATACCGAACATGCAACTTTACCCCTCCGGATCACCTATCCGAAAACGTGGAACACCGGGGATACTTTCCCGGATGTTTCCCCCTTCACCGGTATCACCTCATACCGCGTTAGAACACGTCTAGCTCTGCTTGTTGTCCTGTTATGCACTTGCTTGCTATGTATTTACTGTTTCTCCCTCTCTTCTCCCCGATAGACCCGTGGCGATCTTTGATGCCCACGTGGTCGACTCACGCCACCGACGACCCCTCCTTGTCTGAGCAACCAGGCAAGCCCCCCCTTTGATCACCAGATATCGCCTATTCTTCTCGATACTGCTTGCATTAGAGTAGTGTAGCATGTTACTGTTCGGTTACTCCTATTCTGATGCATAGTCTGACATTGTTGCTACATCTGTTGATACCTAACCTGCAATCCTAAATGCTTAGTATAGGATGCTAGCTTATCATCATTGGCCCTACATACTTGTCAGTCTGCCTTGCTATACTATCGGGCCGTGATCACTTGGGAGGTGATCACGGGTATATACTACATACATACATACTATCTGAGATGGTGACTAAAGTCGGGTCCGCTCGTTGAGTACCGCAAGTGATTTCGATGTGGGGCTGAAAGGACGGTGGCTTCATCCGGTAGAGGTGGGCACGGGTTCCCGACGGCCCCGATCGTTACTTTGTGGCGGAGGCGGCAGGCAGGTTGAGACCACCTAGGAGGCAGTGGGCTGGCCTGCTCGGGCGTTCGCGGATACTTAACACGCTTAACGAGATCTTGGTATTTGATCCGAGTCGGCCATTTGGTTTATACGCACTAACCATCTACGCGGGAGTAGTTATGGGTATCCGGCGTCGTGGTATCACCGAAGCCTTCTTGGCGTCACGACAGGCGGCGCGCCGGATTGGGCGTAAGCTGCTCTTGTATTAAGGGGCTAGTTACGCTTCCGGCCGCCCTCATAGCGTCGGCAGGAGTGCAATGGGCGATGGGCCCGGACCCTGGCGCATAGGATTTAGACGGCGGGCTGACCTCTCTGTTGTGCCTAGGTGGGGCTGCGGCGTGTTGATCTTCCGAGGCGGGCATGACCCAGAAAGTGTGTCCGCCAAATGGGATCAAGCGTGTTGGGTTATGTGGTGCACCCTGCAGGAAGTTAATCTATTGAATAGCCGTGATCTTGATAACAGGGCGACTTGGAGTTGTACCTTGACCTTATGACAACTAGAACCGGATACTTAATAAAACACACCCTTCCAAGTTCCACAGACAACCCGTGATCGCTCTCTAACAGGCGACGAGGAGAGGATCGCCGGGTAGGATTATGCTATGCGATGCTACTTGGAGATGCTTCTTGGAGATGCTACTTGGCGATGCTACTTGGAGGACTTGATCTACTCTCTTCTACATCTTTGCAAGGCGGAGGCGCGAAGCGTAGTCTTGACGTGATTAGCTATCCCCTCTTATTACGGCATTCTGCGATTCGGTCCATCGATATGGCCTTTTACACATATACCCATGCATATGTAGTGTAGCTCCTTGCTTGCGTAGTACTTTGGATGAGTACTCACGGTTGCTTTCTCCCCTTTTTCCCCTTTCCTTTCTTTACGGTTGTCGCAACCAGATGTTGGAGCCAGAGGCAGACGCCACCGTCGATGGCGACCCCTACTTCATCGGAGGTGCCTACTACTACGCAGCCGGCCCGGCGGACGACCGAGGAGTAGTTAGGAGGATCGAGCGGGAGGCTGCGCCTCTTCGATCTGTATCCCGGTTTGTGCTAGCCATCTTATGGCAACTTGTTTAACTTATGTCCGTACTCAGATATTGTTGCTTCATTGACTCGCCTATGATCGAGCACTTGTATTCGAGCCCTCGAGGCCCTGGCTTGTATTATGATGCTTGTATGACTTATTTTACTTTTAGAGTTGTGTTGTGATATCTTCCGTGAGTCCTCGATCTTGATCGTTACACGTTTGCGTGCATGATTAGTGTACGATTAAATCGGGCGCCAAGTTGGTATCGAGCCATCGCTGTGAGAATCCCCTTTCTAACTCCTTGGCCGAAGTTGAGTCTAGTCATTGCAAAAACTTTTACTAACATGGCTGTGTGCCTTACGGGCCCACGTCGCCATTGGGTGGTACTAGGATCTTTTACTCCTCGACCTTTACTCTGGGACTCTGATCTCTCTTCTATTCGGGTTAAATGAATTTTGCTAAATCTAACATTAGGATCTCGTTATCACTTTCACCGGAGAGCCCTTATTATCGATGATAAATCGGCTGCACGAAGACCACGAAGATACTCTCCGCTGTTAACTCGAGAACTTGTGTTCATCGCGTTTGCAATTCCCCTTCCACCATAAACCATTATGGATAACTACTTGCAGTTGTTATTCTTATCTTCATCCCCAGTTGGTCTTGTTATTACAAGATACCCTGAAAAACTCGTCGTTGTTTCGATAATCCTTTGAGCTTACAGCCTTGCTGTTCTTTGTCACCTGAGTACCCCTACGGTTGATTCTCGCACTTATCGAGTATCCGCTCATCCCCTAGTTGATCATGTGTTACACAAAAGTCTTCGAAATACCATTCGATATTCCGAAAATCCTCAGCAACCTGTTGCTCTGGAATTTCTTGTTTGCTTTCATTATGATTAATCCCATAAGTATAGTAATCATATTGGCATCCTTTGTCACCATCATTTTTGAGTCCGTTGATTCAATACGTTGTGAATGTTCACAATCATCGGTTGATCCTTTTAAATTATCTTTCTGGCTCAGATGTCATTTTGAACATGAGCTGGATCTCGACCAATCAAATTACCATCGATGGTATCGCTAAGCATACTCAACTTATCCATCCTTAAAACAAAGCGTTTGCTTCTGATCCCTTGATTTGAAAATCATAATCCCTTTGTTATTTAAACATTGAATTATTCAGATGTTCTATAAACCGATGCATTTGCATTCTTCTTCCTCTGATTGGGTATCGATACTCACATCAGCTCCATTGTGGGTCGCCATATCCACTATTGGATTATTATCCGACAGTGTCCTTCATAATTAATCACCTTGTGAGTTCTCTCCCATGATACATAATGCCTTTGGTACATTGTATCCTCTGCTTGACCAACCATGCTCTGCTTTCGAGCTGGTGGTATTTACTATTGAAGCTTGGGGTATATGTTTCCACGATACCCTAACGGGTTGAACCTATGCCTTCCTTTATATGTGTGAACTCGGAAGTTTTCACGAGTCATACTCATCTGGTATTTCACCAGGTAAAACTTTCAACACTAATTCCTTTATCAAGGCGAGAAGTGAATGGAAGGTTATACATTGAAGAAGTGGGAGTCGACCTTGAACTTTGTGTTCATACCCATGGACACGATGTAGATCCTATCATGGAAACTTCTTGTAATAATAACTATTTTCTTGATAAATATCATCTGGTATTTGTGAATTGATCCTTCGCAACCGTGGTTCCGACCATGTTTGTTCTCCCTTGATTCTATTTCTCGGACAAGTTAGAGTACTTGTCTTCTGCAGAGCATTACCCTAGTCCAACCTCTACTTTGATCTGTCGTCGAGTATTACCCCCCTGGTATCTCGAGATTATCATGGAACTGCATAACTTCTTATGAGCTCTTCATCAAGTGCTACCTTCCCGCTGATTCCAATTTTTCACGGGCTCTGAGTTATTAAATACTCAAAGACACCGATAACTGAACCGAGTCCGCACTACGGTTCAACAACTCTTCAGTAAGCTTCTATAAGTACGAGTTTGTATCCTACTCATGGTCCCAAGATCATTTCGCTTCATCATTCCTTTTACTTGATGTCATCGCCGATCGATTACACCTTCATGAAATCTCGCGACAATCCTGTTGTGATCATCATCAGCATTCTGAGTTCTTCCAGGATATCAATTGAATTCATGATGAGAAATACCATCCTTGCCCCTCGATGATTTGTGTTATCATCGGCAACATTCTTGCCTTCCCCCAACACAAACTTGTTCATGTTTTGTGTTGAACCCTGGTTTCCTTACTATCTAGCTTAGGTTATCTTCTACCTTGTAGTATTAATGTCTTCTATATCAAGAATGTTGTGAGGATTGCTCCACCTATTAAGAATTCTTGGTATAGTGATGCTTCTCACCATCACCATTCTTTCTTGGTGCTCGTGTTGATTCCAACAGGGGTACCAACAAGTGAACGGTGTTGTTTGGATTCTGCCCTTCTAGCAACCCTATTGCTTTGATGTTAATGGTTGGCCGTTCATTCTTAGAATATTGATTATTCAATCATCATTCCGACATTGGTCGTGCAACCCATCCCATATTTCGGGTGCACCTGTCAACCAATGTTTAACTGTGGATGTATTCCTCGAATATACATCATTATATCATTTCCTCTGACAAATGTTATCTCCTTGTTCACATAACTGTGGAAATCCATGTTTTGAAAATCTCAATGAATTGTTGCTGAGTTCATCAGCCACTCCTCGTCTTTTCCTTGGTTAAATGATGAACACTTGTTTCGAAACTTGCTTCCATAGTACATTTCCCAATAATCTTACAATGTCGTCTCGTCAATTTGTTTTGCACCTTTTCTTCTCGGGCATCTTGAGTCTGAGGTATCCTGACACCAATCAGATCTGAATCTCGGTCAGATATGATGGCTGGGACATATTTCCAAGAGTTATAACATTAGTATTTGACCCGATAAGGTGATGTCATGCCTAGCACCCCTGGCCGGAGGACCTATTGTTATAGTTGTTCCTTTTTGGCAAGGTTAACCATTCTTCCATGAGGGAATTGTAAGACTTATTCTATAAGTTATCCCTGATGAATACTTTGAGTATCCAAAGTCTGACCTTTACTAATGACCATGTCAATGCTATCTCGAAGCATGTCTGTGGTACTCCGATTTTCAACAAGAACATTTGAAGCCCAATGCTAAATGTTTCCTGCTCAATTATCCAAACACCGCGGTATGGGTAATGTCATGAAATTTCTCTCCCCTTACCTACCGGGTTTTCTACATTATATCCTGTCAGGATATCATGCTCCTCTTGTCCTTGGGAAGGATATACCCCTGAATTATGTGTTCAAACACACTATTCTTTCCATTGTTCTGATTATATCTGATAGACACTTTTCCCCTTCCATTGGTTTGTTTAAACCCTTTCTATGGTCTATATGGTATAAGCAGTAATAATTCCCTACTTGTGCAAACACATTGGTATACAACTCTGTCAGTAAGATCTTGTTACTATTGTTGATGACATTCCGGTAGCCACCGATGGACGAGAACCTTGCCTATTGGCCTGCCTCGTTCAACGAGCAGGAAAATGGTTTCTCTTTGTTCCTCGTCCTTGGTACCGACATTGTTGATGACATAGCTGACAAGCTACCCACTGACATGCCTCCCTGTCGCGGCTGTGCAAGATGTCACCACCTTTCCTATTTTCAACCCACATGGTGGGCCCATAACCCACAGATCCACTGGATCGAAACCTGACTCTTCTTCACAACCCGGATTCTAATGTATCCTTTGAACCTGGCTTCGTGTGTGATTCACGAGCTAAATGCTATACCATTATTCATCCTGGGATCAAACACCATGTTATTCTTGTTGTTCAAACCCCCATTCCAGCTTCTGTCTAGTCATCGAATGGTTGCCTACCCGTTTGAAACTTTGGTACCATCATATATTGCACTCAACGAATTCACTGAAAAACAACTCGTGGGGTACCTTGTGTATTTCCCATTGAGTTCACCGTCAGATGCCCAACTTTGTGGAGATGCGTTCTTTCGGAGGTTTTCCCCTTGGTCGCGTTCGTAGGACGACGGAGATCCCGAAGAAAGGATGACGACTTGATCATGGTGACTTGAAGCAGAGAAATGAAGGCATCAACGAAAGGGATCAACCTTTTCAAAGGGGCAGCCAAGACCAAGAAGATTCGTTAGAAATATCGTAACCAGACCTTTCCCCCTTACACTACCTCTTAAATCTCGGGACGAGATTTCTTGTAGTGGAGGAGAATTGTGACGCCCGGATAATTAAGCTACAGTGATCCCACGCTAATGATGTCGGATCACCTCGGTTACTGCTGCTAATCTCGCGTTAGTTCGAAACCGGTTCGAGTCCAAATTAAAAATCAAACAAACAATAAAAGTTTTCAAAAATTAAACTAAAATGTTCGGAGTGAACCAAATAATGCATAGGTAATCATGGTGGAGAAACCACATCTTTATAAAATGTTTAATACTATAAGCTGAATAAAACAGTGGGGAAACTATTATTTAAGTACTTTTAAATATCAAATAATTACGAAACTATTTTAACTTGGGTAGCAAATTAATGTGGCTGTGATATATTTTATGATACTAATTTAGGTGCTAACTTGGTATTAAAAAAAACTAACCAAAATAACACAAACTAAAATAAAACGAAAAGACAATAGAGCAAAACAAAGGACCTAAATCTACTGTGCACTTTGGCCCATCTAGCAATTTACCTGTGCCTAGCCCATCTATCTCTCCTTCAACCTCACCTCTGAGGAGCATGTCGTGGCACACATCCAGGCACCATGGCCATGGATGCCCTCCACGTCACCCCTCCGCCCTATATGGGTGCCCCCAAACCCTAACTCGCACTCATCCATTCCCCCTCTTTCCCCATCGGCCCCTCCTCTTCTTTGTGAATTAGATCTCGAAATCACTCACGGTCACCGCTGCATCTCCATCATTAATCGCCCACGGCCCCTTGGCAAGCGGGAGTACGCCCCTGGAGGTCCACCGCCTCGTCTTCATCCGTTCAGGCGCCTCATCGGCCTGTGGAACCGCGTGGTCGACACGGTCTTCGTCTTCTTCCTCGACCACGATCTCGCCATCACCATCGCCTCACCGACTCGTCGCTGGCCTCCCGAGAACGCCTTCCGCCTCGTGGTGAGCTCCTCTCCCCATCCCCTCTTTCCTGTCTCGACCGGTCATTATTTGGTCTTCCCTGCGTTCGGCCGCCATGATCGAGCTCCGCTCCAGCGCCACGCACGCCCGCTCTCGCCGCGCCCTCCCTTGCCTAGGCCGTGCCTCGCCACGCTTAGCACGCCCCTGCCCGCTCCTCGCGACATACGCCGTGTGTGCCGCGCCCGCCGTGAACTCGCGCTGCCGCTTACTACGCCGCCTCGCTTGTCGCCGTCCTTGCTAGTGCCCGCATCACGCTCGGCACACCCCCCCTCATGTGCCGCTGCTGCTTGCGGTGTGCTCGGCCGCTCACCGCTCACTACCATCCGCGCCCGCCAGTCACGCCGCTTCCCGTGCTTGTGGCGCTGCCTCGCTAGCCTCATTGGTGGTGGAGCGAAGGCCACCATGGCCAAAGGCCACCGCCACTGGCCCAACCCCCGTTAATTAGGAAGGCACCAATTAGTTTAGCCCAAAACCCCTAATTAAGCTAAGTATATTTAGTCAAGAACACATTATTTAAGATGAGTCCATGACAATTGGGACCGCATACTTTGTTCACTTTGGACTAGTCAAAATATTGGTGGTCAACCCAGCCCCGGCCCCACGTGTCGACTTGACCGATCGATGGTCGAGTTGATCGGTGATGTCATCTTGACGTCTTGATAGCGTCATAATGGCATTTTCAAATTAAATTAATTACATTAATTCTAGAAAATGATTAAACCCTTTTAAAATTAATATAAAATAAACCGTAGCTCGGATAAAAAGCTTTGTACATGAAAGTTGCTCGTAACGACGAGACAAACACGATACGCAGCCCGTTCGTCCCCACACACCCCTAGCATACCGAACATGCAACTTTACCCCTCCGGATCACCTATCCAAAGCGTGGAACACCGGGATACTTTCCGGATGTTTCCCCCTTCACCGGTATCACCTCATACCGCGTTAGAACACGTCTAGCTCGCTTGTTGTCTGTTATGCACTTGCTTGCTATGTATTTCTTGTTTCTCCTCTCTTCTCCCGATAGACCCGTGGCGATCTTTGATGCCCACTGTGGTCGACTACGCCACCGGCGACCCCTCCTTGTCTCGAGCAACCGGGCAAGCCCCCTTGATCACCGGATATCGCCTATTCTTCTCTATCTTGCTTGCATTAGAGTAGTGTAGCATATTCTTTGTTCGGTTACTCCTATTCTGATGCATAGTCTGACATTGTTGCTACATCTGTTGATACCTAACCTGCAATCCTAAATGCTTAGTATAGGATGCTAGCTTATCATCATTGGCCCTACATACTTGTCAGTCTGCCTTGCTATACTATCGGGCCGTGATCACTTGGGAGGTGATCACGGGTATATACTACATACATACATACTATACAGATGGTGACTAAAGTCGGGTCCGCTCGTTGAGTACCCGCAAGTGATTTCGATGTGAAATTTGAAAGACGGTGGCTTCATCCGGTAGAGGTGGGCCTGGGTTCCGACGGCCCCGATTGTTACTTTGTGGCGGAGCGGCAGGCAGGTTGAGACCACCTAGGAGGCAGTGGGCTCGCCTGCTCGGCGTTCAGCGGATACTTAACACGCTTAACGAGATCTTGGTATTTGATCCGAGTCCGCCATTTGGTTTATACGCACTAACCATCTACGGGAGTAGTTATGGGTATCCCGGCGTCGTGGTATCACCGAAGCCTTCTTGGCGTCACGACGGAGAGGCGCTAGCCGGATTGGAACGTAAGCTTTGCTCTTGTATTAAGGGGCTAGTTACGCTTCCGGCCGCCCTCATAACGTCTTGAGGAGTGCAATGGGCGATGGGCCGCACCCTGCGGCGCATAGGATTTAGACCGCGGGTGACCTCTCTGTTGTGCCTAGGTGGGGCTGCGACATGTTGATCTTCCGAGGCCGGGCATGACCCAGAAAGTGTGTCCGCCAAATGGGATCAAGCGTGTTGGGTTATGTGGTGCACCTGCAGGAAGTTAATCTATTGAATAGCCGTGATCTTGATGCACAGACGACTTGGAGTTGTACCTTGACCTTATGACAACTAGAACCGGATACTTAATAAAACACACCTTCCAAGTTCCACGAGACAACCCGGTGATCGCTCTCTAACGAGGCGACGAGGAGAGGATCGCCGGGTAGGATTATGCTATGCGATGCTACTTGGAGATGCTTCTTGGAGATGCTACTTGGCGATGCTACTTAGAGGACTTGATCTACTCTCTTCTACATCTTTGCAAGACGGAGGCTGCTGAAGCATAGTCTTGACAGGATTAGCTATCCCCTCTTATTACGGCATTCTCGATTCGGTCCATCGATATGGCCTTTTACACATATACCCATGCATATGTAGTGTAGCTCCTTGCTTGTAGTACTTTGGATGAGTACTCACGGTTGCTTTCTCCCCCTTTTCCCCCTTTCCTTTCTTTACGGTTGTCGCAACCAGATGTTGGAGCCCAGGCGACGCCACCGTCGATGGCGACCCCTACTTCATCGGAGGTGCCTACTACTACGTGCAGCCCACGACGACGACCTGTGAGTAGTTAGGAGGATCGAGTGCAGAGGCCTGCGCCTCTTCGATCTCAGATCCCGGTTTGTGCTAGCCATCTTATGGCAACTTGTTTAACTTATGTCCGACTCAGATATTGTTGCTTCCGCCGACTCGCGTCTATGATCGAGCACTTGTATTCGAGCCCTCGAGGCCCCGGCTTGTATTATGATGCTTGTATGACTTATTTTACTTTTAGAGTTGTGTTGTGATATCTTCCCGTGAGTCCCTGATCTTGATCGTACACGTTTGCGTGCATGATTAGTGTACGATTAAATCGGGGGCGTCACAGGTTTCCTTTAATAGTGCAAATTATGGTTTTCATCTGCGTGGCCAGCAGAGCATAGGATAGCAAATTGGGAAGATGGTGGAGTGGAAAAAGATCCACATGCAACGACGTGCCAGATGGGGCAATAGAACAAGGGTATGGTTCGAAAAGAGGTAGCATACCTGAGGGTCGGCAGGAAGTGGCTTCGCTCGTGGTCGTTGTCCTCCGCACACACTACGGCAGCGATCCCGTGCGGGCGCTAGGTCTGAGAGGATGGCCTTGTTGTCAGTGCGTGACCTCGCTTGCCGACAACGAGTGCGTCAACGTTGCACGTCCTTTTCTTCCCCGGCGGATCTGTGACCACCGGTGAGGAGGGAGAGAGGGGCCGTCTTTTTTAGATCTGGAGAGAGGGTGGTAGTGTGAGAAGCAAGTGGGCAGCCCTTGGCAAGAAAGCGCTGAAGCTCCAGCCTATATATCTTCTTTATACTACTAGTACTGGAGGTGGAGTAGTGGTAGAGTAGTTTATATTTTCTTTGCATACAGTACCAATTAGTCGTGCTTCAAAACTGAACGGCACGCCATTAAAAAAATAAAGGCCAATAAATAATGCGGCACCTCGGGCCAACGCGGCCAGATCGCATTTTGCACGAGAAATTACACACCACGTTTCGTTGACATGTGGTCCCGTTCCACATATCAGTGAGACGACGGCGAGCAGTAGGAGTATTTCCGAACCGACGTGTAGGCTGGGGCGCCCCTTCGTGAACCGTGGCAAATTGGCAACCGTCCACTGACTCTTCGCCTTTCCCTCTCGATTAGGAACTGTTGTCGCACGCTTTTCCTCTCCCTCCTCCATTTTCCTTCAGCCCTTCACCCTTTCTTCTGCCATTGTTCGATGGTCTTCTCCATGGAGGGAACAGGACGGAAATGACCCCGTTATTCTTGCCCCGATCTGAAAGATGACGTGGTGGAGGAACTCATTGATCAGTGCGACGTCATCACCTCGGCTAGCATGGCAGGTTCGTTCAAGCCCATTCTCGACTCAACTAATAACATCATTACAAGGAACCCAAGAGTCGGGGAGCGGTTTGATCTCCCTATCTTCTTCGCCGTGACCACGATGGTGGCGCCGTCAACGGAGGCCTCGCCTGCTGAGTTGATGCCGCTTGATAATGATACGTATGATGTTAAGATGCCATCGCTTGAGGGCAAGGCTTGGGCGGCGCAAATGGAGATTGGGTTGTTTACACTGGGTCCAACTGCGAGTGGGAACTTGTGAATGTGTACACTCGTGACCAGGTTCCACTTCCAAAAATCTCAGCAGACTGCCCAGAGGTTGAGCACACCGGTATTGTACACACATTCAAATACAATCATGGTGACTGTCTTCTACGGAAGATAGCGATTTCTCGAGTCCCCAACCGCTCTTGGAATTACAGCAACTATGAAGTTGTTGCTATCTTCGACAAGCTTGTTGCCGTCGTCAGTGGTTTGACTGGATGGATATTGCTCAAAAATCAGTTTCTGTACACGGATGAGTACTGTGATGCAATTCAATACGAGGGCCTTGTGTTTGCTGCCACCACTCGTGGCACTGTCATCCTCGTTGTTTCGGTACGTTTGTCTTCCACCTTAATTATAATTGTTTCATCCACATGCATGCGGGTTAGCAAGGCTGGTCATAGTGGGGAGTAACTTAGACTAGTAACATGCATATGTTACTAGTTTATGTTACTACCTCTATAGTGCATAGTATCTTATATTAGTATCATAGGTGGTCTCATTTATTGTCATGCATGACACATAGTAGCATCACATTTATTATGTTACGGTATCTACCTATGTTACTATAACCATCTCTCTCTTCCTTAATTGCCCGCCACATAAGCATGTTTGCAACTCCCAAGTGCATGATACTACTTATGTTACCCCCACTATGGCCAGCCTTACTAATTAACCTTCTTCTTGTGTTTCCAAGGTCCTGTGAACATTCCACCACCTATACTTGAAGATTTTTATAACCAAGGGGGAGATGATGATGGTGATGATCACGAGCATGAGGACGAGCAGCGCCCATATACTATTTGGCGCCTGGCAACTAATTTCGATGGATCACCTCTTCTCGTGTGTATAGAGCCCACTGATGATGTTATTGCTAAGGAAGCAGGTGTAGTCTCCCATGGTCGCACTTTCCGGACCTATTCCAACACCCGTTGCATGGTATTCGGGATGGATACTAGTGTGCTAGCGCCAACTCCTTCTCCCTAGTACAGAATTGATAGTCTTGGAGAAAACTCGCTCTTCCTTGGACAAAACTATCCAATGATGGCGAAAGGCGATCCAACTGCTGTTGACACAACGTTACTACCATTTATGAGAAGCAACTATGTCTATACCTCGGACATTTGGGTGGTTCTCTACCCTAGTACTGATATAGTAGGCCGCTTCAGCCTGGATGATCAGTCCTGCGTTGGTCTCCAGATCGACAATGGATGGCCCGTTCCAGAGAATCACTTGTGGTACAAAGCAAGCGTTTCCAACACCGAGGAATGGTTGAGTTGAAGTTCATTTCATTGCTTGTTATTTGTTGTGTGGTGAAAACTTTAGTATTTACAATGTATCTCGTTGTCGATGTGGGTTGATGACCTGTTGTATGTAATAAAATGATATGCCTGTGATAAACTTACTAAATTTATGAATGGCTTTTGAGTTGCTTCTGTGAGTGAGTGGTGCGACGAGGCAAAAGAAATATTTTCCGAATACATAATTGTACGTGCATTACAACAGGTTATCGGATGAGGCCAATCAACAATAGTAGTACACTATTTGTACTAGCTTCACATGCTTTATGGCGTCGTGGGTGTTTTTTCTTGTAGCCATCTTGTACTACGTAACCAGCACCTCGAATCCTCGATACTAGTAGTACTATATAGTACTAAGTAGTAGGAGTAGTAGGGTGGCATGGGCCATAACAAGCATTCACGTCCAGGAGTACGGCACACGCCACCAGCACGACTTCCATCGACACCATATTTCTTGGAGTACGTATAGAGCAATCTCTTCAACCTCATCGTTTCTCTAACTCAGCCATCTGACGGTGGGCGAGGTGGGGTTTGCCGATAGTCGGTTTCCTTAATCTGCGGTCCCACTTGTAAGGCCAATCGCAACGCACGACCCGAACGGACCTCCATTTTGCACGAACTCCAACGATAATTTTGACTAGAAAAGCAAGACCAAAGAAAACAAGAACCACAAGAATACATTTTACTACTCCTGTAAGTTGGATTAGTGCCTTCTCGATGCATTCATTGTTGATCTGCGGAGGCTCGATCTTGTGTGCTTCTTTCTTCTTCGAGTGTAAAGAAGTAGACATTGCTTCCTCGCATCTAGTCTCATGTCTAGCCTCTATTCTAGTACTCCCCCCGGTCTGTTTTTCTATGCGTCTAAGCAGCAACACACATACCAAGTAGGAGTATCAACAAGTGCACTAATCTCATCTATAGCCTCTGTGCTAGCTAAAAGTGATAGAACATCTACTAAATTGCGCTCTATCAATATATGGATGTACTCTTCTTCCCAATACAAAAACTTGCATCCATTCTACTCCCTCCGTTGCACAATACACGCCTTCTATTTGTCAAAATATATATGTATCTAGACATGTTTTAGTATATAGGCACATCCATTTTTGGACAAATGGAAGTCAAGTATTTTGGAACGGAGGATTACACAATAAATTTTTAAGTTAGCACAACTAGTCTAATCCGAGAGCACAACCAAGATTTGGTGGGTTCTTCCTCCTTTTGCCGACACGTGGGACATCCGGCATCCGTGTCGTGTCATGAAAGAAAATAGAGTGGTAGTTGAAGCCACGAGATGTGCATCTTGGGTTAAATCGTAAATAGAATCTTACTACTCTTGAGTAACTCCAAAAGCGCCACCAAGATCTTTCTTGGATTTGTTTTTCATCACCAAAGACGTCGAGGTGAAAGATGTGCGAGTTCGATTGGGTCGCTTGCGTTTTCAACGACATGTGGGACCGCATGTGAGCAAGCAGATGATGGGCTCCGGCGTGGCTGGCTAGCTAAGAAGAGATAGAGGAGTGCTGAGCACGGACTGCAGGAAATTTGTTCTACGTACTGTACCTCGATATAGGCTCGATATAGTGGGGTGGCATGGGCCATAACTAGCATTCACGTCTAGTAGTATGGCACACGCCACCCACACGAGGCCCATCCGACACCAATTTTCTTGGAGTCCGTGCTACAGCCATCTCTTCTCCCTCCTGTTTCCTCAGCCATCGCGCGGTGGGCGGGGTGGGGGTTTGCCGATAGTCGGTTTTCTCTACTACGGTCCCACTTGTAAGTGAAAATGCAACACCGCACGCATTCCCGCTTGAGCGGCATGCCGGACCAACCGTGTGGGGGCGCGACGCGAACACGACAGGCTTTTCCTTTTGAACTCGTAACTTGTAAAATTTGGTTCTGCTCCATGGCGCGATCGATAGATAGAAAATAACGATTTTGCCTAGAGTAATTAGAAGTTTGGTTCTGGCACCGTTCATGCATGGAGTACGTACGAAAATTATGAAGTTGATGCGAAAGGTAAGATAATTACTGTAGTATCATATACTACTACATGGATTTGACGGAAAGATAAAAATACATACGGATCCATCAACGACATCCTCACGCCCTAGTGCGCCGGGTCACCAACCGACGTGTGAGGAGCAGCGGCGTTGGCGGCGAGCTCAACGTGCTTCTGAATAGTGCCGTCCAAGGTTGCCCTGCGGTCCAAGAAGGCCAGCGTCCTATCGTCCTCCTCTTGCATGCGCATAGACGTGGGTGATTATGTCCATGGTGTCTTGCTGCGCCAGGCGGTGTGCGGCGAGCGCGACCTCAAGGTGGACATTCTCCGGTGCGACGGCAGGCAGTCGCAGGGCCACCAGTGCGTCGAAGAGGTTATCACATAGTAGCCGTTGAGGGTGGCGGGCATCGCCGAGCCTAGGTGCGTCGGCTGAAGGCTTACGTCAAAGTCGTCCGCGAGCTTCTTGACGACGGTGAACTTGTCGAGGAAACCGACGAGGACCTCGTCGAACAAGGAGACGAAGCTGTCGTCCAAGCGGCCCCTCGCCCTGCCGGCCTCAAGCAATACTATGTGGAGATGTTCCTCATTGCCGGGCCGCAGGCCGGCGTCGTGGACCATCTGGCACAGCCGGCTGATGCTCGCGCTCATCGCCTCCATGGGTCTAGCTTAGCTTCTACTACCTCCGTCCTGGTTTATTGGTCCCCATTGTAATCCGTGTCAAAATTTGACCACAGAATTAACTAACAAAATGTTTAGTCATGTTACTAAGAATTATATCACTAAAAACTATGTTCAAATACGAATCCAAAAATATAATTTTTGTTGACATGCATAAACATTTTGTTAGTTAAATCTTTGGTCAAAATTTAGCACAAATTACAAAGGAGACTAATAAACCAGGACGGAGGTAGTAGTAGTCAATCGATCTTGTGATTCGAGTGATCACTCTTGCCCTTGGTTAGCGTGCGTGAGGTGCGAGGATTTCGTACTACTCCTCGGCCCTCATCAGACTGCCTTTGGTCTGTATGATAGGTGGGCCAGCCACCCCCAGGCCCTTGTCATTCACCCAAAGGCGATTGTCAGAAGTCAATGAAGCTGCCCCTCTCCGTGCGGTGCAATATAGTCATCTCACCGGACCTCTAGTTGGGGCCAAACGAGACAAGTTTGATGTTTACTGGTTTATTGGTCCCCTTTGCATTTTGCGCCAAGTTTTGACCTTTGATTTAACTAATAAAATGTTAATGCATGTAAAAAAATGTTGTGTAAGTCACATTACGAAAACCAAATAATCCCAAAACACTTAGGCACGGTGCATTAACTCCCTCCTGTTTCTTATTTCGTGACACATCAACCAATGCAAGATGTGGGCCGTGCATGCTTTCAATGACTTGAGACTACCAAACATGACATGCAGTGTTTAGTTCATTGCATGTAATCCTATTAAGACTCTAGTTCGCAAGAAAACATTAAGTTCTCTCACCGATAGGAATAAAACACCATGTATTTATTTACAGAGGGAGTAGTACATTTTTTGTGACATGCATTACTAGATATTGCTAGTCAAATACTAAAATCCAGATGGACGTGGTAGTACTCCTAAATCCAGACGGTGCTGCTACTAGTACTAGTAGTAGGACTACCAATGTAGTACTCCTAGGAATACTAGCACTGTACTACCCGTTGGTCAAATTATTACGTGCTACTCCTCATAGTGAAGTGACAAGACCCTGCGCCGGAGATGACACCTGAGTATAGTGTAGGATCGTTGAAGGTGAGAGTGTCTAGAGGGGGGGTGATTAGACTACTCGACAAGATAAAAATTATGCCTTTTGACAAAGACAAGTTTTTGGCAAGTTCACAATGGAGATCAAGTCAAGCATCATACATACAAGTCAAGTAGCATACTACACATGCAATTCTAGAGTATGGGCAGCGGAAAGTAAATTGCACAAGTAGTAAAGAGAAGTGGAGAAGATCAAACGCAGTTTGGAGACACGGAGATTTTTCTCGTGGTTCCGATAGGTGGTGCTATCGTCAATCCACGTTGATGGAGACTTCAACCCACGGAGGGTAACGGCTGCGAGAGTCCACGGAGGGCTCCACCCACGAAGGGTCCACGAAGAAGCAACCTTGTCTATGCCATCATGGCATACGCCCACGGAGGACTAGCCTTACTCGGGGTAGATCTTCACGAAGTAGGCGATCTCCTTGCCCTTACAAACTTCTTGGTTCAACTCCACATCTTGACGGAGGCTCCCAAGCGACACCTAACCAATCTAGGAGGCACCACCCTCCAAAAGGTAATAGATGGTGTTGGTGATGATGAACTCCTTGCTCTTGTGCTTCAAATGATAATCTCCCCAACACTCAACTCTCCTCACTGATTTGGCTATGGTGGAAGAAAGGATTGAGTGGAAAGCAACTTGGGAAGGCTAGAAATCAAGTTTCATATGGTGGGAGTGGAGCAACTTGATCTCAACACAAGGGTAGGTAGTTTTCTTCTCGAAATGTAAGGTAGGAGTGGTAGTTCTTTATGATGGCTCTCTCCACGAATGAAGAGGAGGTGGAGGGTATTTATAGCCTCCACACAAAATCCAACCGTTACACATTTGACCAATCTCGGTCGGACGAAGTTGACAACTCGGTGAGACCGAAAGTTCAAATCTTGTGAACGTTGGGATTTTCGGTGGGACCGAAAATACAATCTCGGTGAGTCCGATTCTTCCAAAGACTAGGGTTTGCCAATCTCGGTGGGACCGACTTTATCATCTCGGTGACACCGATATGATGACAGAGGGTTACAGAAGCTTGGCAACACTAGTTTCGGTGAGACCGAGTTTGGAATCGGAAAATCCGAAATTTCTAGGGTTTGGCTATATGGCTGAGGTGGTTCATCTCGGTGTGACTGAGTTTATGGAATCGGTGGGACCGAGATTACTTATGAGTGTGTATGGAATGAAATATTGCTGATAGTTTGGGAGATAGATCACTAAGCACTTTGAGCAACCAGATCATTATCATAACCTCATCCCCTTTTAATAGTATTGGCTTTCCTATAGGCTCAATGTGATCTTGGATCACTAAACCAAAAATGGAGTCTTGAGCTTTTGCCAATGCTTTCCTTAGCATTCTAGGGGTCCACCTCTTCAGTCCTTTTGCCATGCCAAAGTGATTGACTTTCCTGAAACATACTTGATAAAAGCATTAGTCCAACCACAAAGTATGTTGTCATTAATTACCAGAACCACCCAGGGAGCAAATGTGCTTTCAATCTCCCCCTTTTTGGTAATTGATGGCAACACACAAAACAAGACATCAAAGCTTACTGAAATAAAGGCAGAATTATCACTAAAGCTTTGACAAACATGTAGTACAGGCTCCCCTACAAGTGTGCAAGATTTTCATAGATTATGGTTTTGGACTACCACAAGCACACAAGAGAGAAGAACAAGATGTGCTACATGCAGCTTGGCTATATGCATCGAGAGCAGATGAGGATAAGTGAGTGATGATGCATATGTGCATGGTGATTTCTTGCAAACAAGTATTCACAAGCAAGTCACCATCATGCACATTCTGCAAGATGCATATACTTACCTTGAGGTTCCTTGGCATTGTACCTGAAGAAATAAGCTTGGGAAAACAAGGTTAGATAACACAAGAGTATTTCTTCAACCAACAGCAAGAACATCAAGAGTACCAAGCCAGGGATGACATGTATAAAGAGTGTCTCATGTTGAGCACTAGCTTGAATCAGCAAACATGTCTCCCAAGACTAAAAGATTTGTCAATGAACTCTGAGAGATTTTGCTTTCCATAAGATATCAATTGTGAGAGCGAAGAAAGCAAAATCAAAAGAATGATGCCAAAAGTAATATTCAATGTGAAACACGGCAAAGCTTTGATGTGATTCTCTCCCCCTTAAGGTAAGATTGCTCTTCTTCTCCCCCTAAATTGTCTCTTCTCCCCTTATCTCCCCCTAAATCTTCTCCCCCTTTGACATCAAGTGCCGAAAAGGACAGCAAACTAGGAAGGTCAGGAAAGAATGGAAGAAAGAAGTGGGATCCTTAAGAATCACAACTGGGTAAAAGAAAATATGCATAGAGAATAATTGAATAGAGCTGCAGAAGATGATATCCTGAAAGAAAATCGGTGACACCGAAGTGAGATGGATCAGTGGATCCGAAAGTCTGGGACTTAGGGCAGATCCACCGAAATTGTTATGTCGGTGACGCCGAGTTTTATTCCAAGGAAATATAGAAATAATCCAGCTCACTTTGCAAGGAATGTTTCAAAAGATTTGCAATGAATTTGTAAAAGATTTTCAAGGAATTGATCAGAGCCAAAAGGATATTCACAAAAACAGAAGAGTAGAAATAAAAAAATTGCTAGATGAAGTTTTTTTTTTGATTAAAAGGAAGACTTAATGAGAGAACATAAGAGAAAATAGAAAAACTCCAAATCATATGTACTTCATCTAGATAGGGTCATGACTAGGTCACCTATGTTTGAGTATATTGACTTAGGAGTCAAATGAGAACATTTGATCATAGGTCATACTCATCGTTTAAGCTCAAAATGGGGTTGCCATTTTTCGATTAAGCATTTGATGTGATCACATCTTATGAAGCTGCTTGTACTCATGACTTTGAGCAAAGCTCCTTCAAGATGTGAATAACATACCTTGGGCTTGTTGTTGCTTGTACTCATGTAGGTGAACTTGATGTAGATGCTCATAGAATGTGAAGTTGGAACACCTTTTCCTATTGTGTAGTTCATCTTCCTACATGGGTTAGGCAAGCAAGGAAATACTCAAGAATATCCAAGATGACAAGAGTGAAATACTAGATGTATTAGGTGTCAAAAAGGATATGTGGAATTTTGTTCCTTGAACTCAACATCCCAAAGGGCTAGATACTTGGTCAATGACAAGATTACTCATGATTTGAGTGTGTGGTAATCTTGTGGAATGTAGATCATCCAAGTACCTGCAAGGAGTTAGATGCAATACAAGGGGCAAATGTGTCCAAGACATATGATCATCATCATAAGAGAAATATCAAGGATTAGTCAAGTAGGCTCATGCCTTGCAAGCATCAATGGAGTTTTCACTCCAAGTTTGAAGCATCAATGATGTTCAACTCACTCCTTAGCGACAAAACACTTTCTCATCAAGTGGTTTTGTAAAGATATCGACAAGTTGTTTGTCGATCGAACATGCTTAAGATCGATGTCACCCTTAGCAATGTGATCACGAATAAAGTGGTGACGAACTTCAATGTGTTTCATGCGAGAGTGTTGCACGGGATTGTGTCCAATCTTAATCGCACTCTCATTGTCTCAAAGCAAAGGAACATGTCTCGCATGTATCCCATAATCCTTAAGCGTTTGTGTCATCCATAGCAACTGAGCACAACATGAACCAGCAGCAATATATTCTGCTTCGGCAGTAGATAATGATACCGAATTTTGTTTCTTGGAGGACCAAGATACAAGGGATCGACCAAGGAATTGACACGTACCCGAAGTTGACTTTCTATCAACCCTGTCTCCGGCATAGTCCGAGTCGGAATAGCCAACAAGATCGAAAGAGGCCCTCTTAGGATACCAAATGCCAAAGTTAGGTGTGTGTATCAAATATCTCACAATTCTTTTAACAGCTTTAAGATGACATTCTTTAGGGGCTGCTTGATATCGAGCACACATGCATACACTCAACATTATGTCAGGACGAGAAGCACAGAGATATAGTAGAGAACCAATCATGGATCGATAAACCTTTTGATCAACAGGCTCTCCATCTTTTGTCAAGTCATTATGTCCACTAGTAGGCATGGGGGTTCTCATACCTTTGCTTTCTTGCATGTTGAACTTCTTGAAGAGATCCTTGGTGTACTTTGTTTGTGAGACAAAGGTACCCTCCTTAGATTGCTTGATTTGCAACCCAAGGAAGAATTTGAGTTCACTCATCATGGACATCTCATACTTCTCCAACATAAGCTTTCCAAACTTCTCACTAAAATGAGGGTTAGTTGAACCAAAGATAATATCATCAACATATATTTGGCACACAAATAGTTCACCATCAACCCTTTTCGTGAATAGCGTTGAGTCTATTTTTCAATCTCAAATCCTTTTCAAGAAGAAAACTAGTCAAGCATTTGTACCAAGCTCTAGGAGCTTGTTTAAGACCATAAAGAGCTTTGTGCAACTTGTAAACATGATTAGGCTTTTAGGATTCACAAATCCGGAGGTTGTTTCACAAATACTTCCTCCTCAATTTCACCATTTAGGAAAGCACTTTTAATGTCCATTTGATAGAGAGTAATATCATGGTGGTTGGCATAAGCAAGAAGAATGCGAATGGACTCAAGTCTAGCAACGGGGGCATAGGTCTCACCATAGTCCATACCTTCGACTTGTGTGTAACCTTGTGCTACGAGACGAGCCTTGTTGCGGATGACTTGTCCATCTTCATCTTGCTTGTTCCGAAACACCCATTTGGTTCCAATGACGTTTTGGTCATCATTGGGCTTTCTACCAAAGTCCAAACGTTGTTCCTCTCGAAGTTGTGTAGCTCTTCGTGCATAGCGTTCACCCAATCCGGGTCTTCAAGCGCTTCTTCTACCTTCATAGGTTCAAGACTAGAAATAAATGAGTAATGCTCACAAAAGTTAGCTAAACGAGTTTTAGAGCGAGTAATTCTCCCGGAGTCGATGTCGTTCATCATTTGTTCCACGGGATGATTCTTCTTGACTCTTGCTCGAACTCGAGATAGCTTTTGTTGTGGTCGCGGCTGAGCTTCCTCATCATCCTCATCTTCCTCTTCTTCTTCATTGTTGTTGGTGTTGTCTTGAGGTGGTGGAGAAGGAGGTTGTGGTGGATCTTCTTGTCGCACTTCCTCATCTTGGTGAGTTCCACTTGTGGAGGCCTCCATGTTGCCTTGAGGTTCATCTTGCCGTGAGGTAGGGGGCTCCACATATGTAGATGAGGTACTCTCCTTCACTTCCATGGGACGGATCTTTCCAATAGATAAATCTTGAATGGCTTCCGATGGGTCCTTGTCTCCTACATCAATAGGCATTTGCTCTACTTGCGAGCCATTAGATTCATCAAACTTCACGTCTACCGTCTCTTCAACCTTTCGGGTGAAATTATTGTAGACACGGTAGGTGTGGGAGTTTGATCCATAACCGAGGAAAAAACCTTCATGAGTTTTAGGAGCAAATTTAGACCGACGATGCTTATCAAGGATATAGCATTTTGAACCAAAGACACGAAAGTATCCCACTTGGGGTTTGTTACCGGTGAGGAGCTCGTATGAAGTCTTGCCGAGGAGCTTGTGAAGATAGAGCCTGTTGATAGCATGACAAGCTGTCTCGACGGCTTCACCCCAAAAGAGCTTCGGTCTCTTGTATTCATCAAGCATCGTTCTCGCCATCTCAATGAGCGTTCGGTTCTTCCTCTCAACAACTCCATTTTGTTGAGGAGTGTACGTAGCCGAGAACTCATGTAGAATCCCTTCCTCATCGAGAAAAGAGTCCACATGGGCGTTCTTGAACTCCGTTCCATTGTCACTCCGAACTTTCTTGATCTTCACCTCAAATTGATTTTGGGCCTTTCTGGCAAAGGTTTTGAAGATTCTCTGAACCTGTGACTTGTCATCAAGGAAAAATACCCACGTAAATCTGGAATAATCATCAACTATAACTAGACCAAAGGAGTTACCACCAAGGCTTTTGTAAGCATTGGGACCAAGAGATCCATGTGAAGAAGCTCAAGCGGTCTCCTTGTGGTCATGATATTCTTCACGGATGACTTCCACCTACTTGTTTTCCTGCTTGACAGCACTACAGAGTCTATCTTTGTCAAAGAAAACATCTTTAACACCAAGAATGTGATCACCTTTGATTAGCTTATCTAGATTACGCATACCAACATGTCCAAGCCTTCTATGCCATAACCAACCTTTAGCAGATTTAGCAATGAAGCAAGTTCTAGGTTGAGCTTTCTTAGTGAAATCAACAATGTATAGATCACCTCTACGGATACCGGTAAAACCATGTTATGATTGTCACGACGAAAGACTTGGCAATCTACTTGATGAATAGCACATTAAATCCAAAGTCACTAATCTAGACACGGAAAGTAAATTGTATCCAAGTGATTCAACAAGCATGACATTTTGAATAGAGCTATCATGAGATATGGCCACCTTACCAAGGCCAAGTACCTTACCCTTGGAGTTGTCTCCAAAGGTCACATACTTGCGTGGACCATCGTTCTTTGCAAGCTCTTGAAACATGTCTTCATCTCCGGTCATGTGATCGGTGCATCCACTATCAAGAATCCACTCTTTTCCACCGGATATGTAGTCTCTCAGATTTGCCATAAGATTGAGACTCTTCATGATCTTGTCTAGCTCGGTGTCCGAATCAGAGTAATCGTCATCATGCTCATGCTCATCATCATATTGACCCATAGATAATTCATCATCAATACCTAGGTCAATTTGACAATGACTTGCATTAGTTTTGTCAATGTGACAATAATCATCGAATGCAATACAAGAGCATTTCTAATTAGAACATTGATAAGTCCGGGATCACCCTTCTTTTTCATAAGATCACGAAGCTCAAAGAAGCATTTATCAAAGTTGGGATCATTGGGGCGCATCATATCAAATTCAATAGTCTTGTATAGAATTTCATCAAGACCTCTCAAAGAGTAGTCCGGATAAAGTTCTTCCAAGAACTTCCACATAGCATAGGCGCACTCAATGTTTGTGACAAGCTCAAGCAAGTTATAGGGCAAGCCTCTAATGATGAGATTTACAGTTCTAAGGTTACGAAGCAAATCAAGCTCTTCATCCATAGTAGGGTGCAAGGGGTCAAATGGAGGTACATATGGGGTTTCAACATATTTTGCAAGTTGTACATCTTAAAAATAGCAAGCATTTCAATCCTCCACGAGTTATAGGACACTCCATCAAGAATAGGCACTCTATGGCTAACACTCCCAAACGTAGACACGTCCATCTTCCTCCAATGGTGTGCAAACCAAAGCAATGGAAACCAAGGCTCTGATACCAATTGTAGGATCGTTGAAGGTGAGAGTGTCTAGAGGGGGGGTGATTAGACTACTCGACAAGATAAAAATTATGCCTTTTGACAAAGACAAGTTTTTGGCAAGTTCACAATGGAGATCAAGTCAAGCATCATACATACAAGTCAAGTAGCATACTACACATGCAATTCTAGAGTATGGGCAGCGGAAAGTAAATTGCACAAGTAGTAAAGAGAAGTGGAGAAGATCAAACGCAGTTTGGAGACACGGAGATTTTTCTCGTGGTTCCGATAGGTGGTGCTATCGTCAATCCACGTTGATGGAGACTTCAACCCACGGAGGGTAACGGCTGCGAGAGTCCACGGAGGGCTCCACCCACGAAGGGTCCACGAAGAAGCAACCTTGTCTATGCCATCATGGCATACGCCCACGGAGGACTAGCCTTACTGGGGTAGATCTTCACGAAGTAGGCGATCTCCTTGCCCTTACAAACTTCTTGGTTCAACTCCACATCTTGACGGAGGCTCCCAAGAGACACCTAACCAATCTAGGAGGCACCACCTCCAAAAGGTAATAGATGGTGTTGGTGATGATGAACTCCTTGCTCTTGTGCTTCAAATGATAATCTCCCCAACACTCAACTCTCCTCACCGATTTGGCTGTGGTGGAAGAAAGGATTGAGTGGAAAGCAACTTGGGAAGGCTAGAAATCAAGTTTCATATGGTGGGAGTGGAGCAACTTGATCTCAACACAAGGGTAGGTAGTTTTCTTCGTAAATGTAAGGTAGGAGTGGTAGTTCTTTCGATGGCTCTCTCCACGAATGAAGAGGAGGTGGAGGGTATTTATAGCTCCACACAAAATCCAACTGTTACACACATTTGACCAATCTCGGTCAGACCGAAGTTGACAACTCGGTGAGACCGAAAGTTCAAATCTTGTGAACGTTGGGATTTTCGGTGGGACCGAAAATACAATCTCGGTGAGTCCGATTCTTGCAAAGACTAGGGTTTGCCAATCTCGGTGGGACCGGCTTTATCATCTCGGTGACACCGATATGATGACAGAGGGTTACAGAAGCTTGGCAACACTAGTTTCGGTGAGACCGAGTTTGGAATCGGAAAATCCGAAATTTCTAGGGTTTGGCTATATGGCTGAGGTGGTTCATCTCGGTGTGACTGAGTTTATGGAATCGGTGGGACCGAGATTACTTATGAGTGTGTATGGAATGAAAGATTGTTGATAGTTTGGGAGATAGATCACTAAGCACTTTGAGCAACCAGATCATTATCATAACCTCATCCCCTTTTAATAGTATTGGCTTTCCTATAGACTCAATGTGATCTTGGATCACTAAACCAAAAATGGAGTCTTGAGCTTTTGCCAATGCTTTCCTTAGCATTCTAGGGGTCCACCTCTTCAGTCCTTTTGCCATGCCAAAGTGATTGACTTTCCTGAAACATACTTGATAAAAGCATTAGTCCAACCACAAAGTATGTTGTCATTAATTACCAAAACCACCCAGGGAGCAAATGTGCTTTCATATAGGCGCAGTGTTCGGCATACCATAATCAGCTCACCGTCTGCAGTCACTATCATCATGGCTGTAGAGCTAGCATGCTTACAACTAGCCCTGTTCGGCATAATTTCCCGTGCATAGATGCCCGTGCATTGCACGGAACACAAAGATTGGGGTGGATCGCTCGGCACGCCATCGCGCCTTGATTTTCCACGGCCTTCTAGATGTGGTGGGGAGGAGATAAGGCTGATTGTGAGAGACAAGGAGTTGTTTGTAAATAGGGAACAAGTGCGGGCATCTTTTTGCAAAAATGGAGAAGCTTGGTTTGTACGCGTCAAATCTAGATCCGACGGCTATTGGTGAAAGATGGGAGGCACAACATCATCACCAACTCAGGACCTGTTTGATTCGCAAGATTTTGAAAATGCAGGAATAGGACACGGCAATATTACAAGTTTCAAAGTGATATTACAAATGTTAGGAGTAATGCTACACCTAGGAAGAGGGAATTACTAGGAAGTTCACGTAAGAACTTTCGTTACTTTAGGTGGATGCAGCGTTATCGTACAGACTAAAATCCACCGCCCTGACAAGTCACTAATGGGCAAATAAGTTTTCGATTCTCTGGCCACTTGATGTTTCAAAAACAAATTCAGCTTCTGCGGAGACTTTGTCATTTAGGCTTAGACGCTCGCGATGATCAGCACGCCATTCATTGTTGCGCCAGAGAACGCCAAACCTCATTACCTTGAGCACACTTGCCTCCAGAACAAAGAACCTCGCCAATTTAATCTCGGATGTCTGCCTCGAGAGTCGATCAAATCAATTTCTATAAGATGGAGATCAAGGCATTCGATGAGATTGTTATAGTGCAGCACATTTTTCACTTTTGGGTCTTTTTTATCCACAAAAGAAGAGAACATATTAGAGCAGCTGGCTGCATAAGATTGCCGTGTCATCAAGAGGTACCAATATCATTCGCTCATACGATAGGGTTGGCTGGCTAGTGATATTTTTTCACTCTCTCTCTCCCTCTCTCTCTATGTTTCTGTTTCCTCTCATTTAACTAGGAGCACGTGAAGAGCTTGGGCATTTGTTGCCTTTCACTATGTGGCCGATGCCATATTTCGCAAAAGTATGCCACATAATACGCATCGATGTCAAATCAAGAGATTTTGGCACCACTCTCGCGATGTGAGAGAGTTGGCACCACTGTGCACACAGACCCACATGTATAAACAAATCAATCAAACCAACTACACCAGCCTCTCACTCTCCCAAACAAGTGTTTTTTTATTGCCTTAGTCCTCTCTCTCTCCCACGTAGTGTTTTTTCATTGCGTGAGTTAATTTGGCACCGGAGCAAAGTAGGTGCTCCAGATTGGGGCACCAGGTGAGCAATGGAGGGGCATCAATACCAAATGCATCACAAGTGAATTTGGCACATGTTTTGGCCTACATATCCCACTTTTGTACTCCCTCCGTCCCAAAATTCTTGTCTTAAATTTGTCTAAATACGGATGTATCTAGTTACATTTTAGTGTTAGATACATCCGTATCTAAACAAATGTAAGACAAGAATTTTGGGACGAGGAATACTACTCAGTATTTAGTATAAAATTTTGACCATAGATTTACCTAAGAAAATGCCAATGCATGTCACTAAAAATTACACCATTTGAAATTATGTTCAAATACGAATCCAACGATATAGTTCATAGTGACATGCATTAACATTTTGTCAATTAAATCTATGGTCAAATTTTGATACTACAAAATTGGAAGAGTAAACCAGGACAGAGGTAGTACTTGCCCTTAGGGTAACCATAGAGTTACTGGAGTAGTCTAAGTTACTTTCCACTATGACTAGCCTAGGCTGCTATAGTAGTACAACATAAAAATGATGCAGGTGATCACCTGAGAAAAAATACTAAAAACATTTCTTTCGGTGCAGTGCGTAGATGTAGTTTTGAACACTACACTTGTCATCGTAATTTGGGAAAATTACGAAAAAATTGAGCTAGGTTGTGATTACCGTTTACTAATAGGAAAGAAGTTTCACCTCGATGAGTAGCTTCTCCGTGCATGGAAAGCATGTAAGGAATCCAACAACTTGATCCAGATTGGGGCCGATAGATTTTAGTGCTAAGATCTTCATTGTGCGCATGGACTGGGTCAAGCTTGTGGGAATCATTTTCTGGAAGACGGTCGTAAATACATCAAGAAGAAGTTTAAAATGTGAATTTCAAGAAGACGGAGAAGAAGATGAGTGCTGTACCTGAACGATTACGGATCCAATAAAGAGTTCAGAGAATTTGGCAGACGAATACACCACCGCTGTCAATTACGGCGCGTCAATGACCCTGATTTTTGTTGGACCTTCTAGATCCGATACAAGCAATCTCTCAAGGAAAAGCGCATTCTCAATGACCATAACATGGAACAGCTGGAGTGATCTCTTCCCAATTGATGTCTTGTTGCGGGGCCAGCAAGACACATAAATCCATCGGAGATTTGTCGAGGCGATGTGGAGGCTAATGAACCCGTGGATCTGCTCAAGATGAAGGTACTTGAGCGCAGTACAGCTGCGGAGCAGGTGGTGCATAGCCTTCTTCGAGATGACAATGTCGAAGAGGTCGAGCTGCTTGGGTTGAGGGAGAAGAAGGGCGGGCACGACATTAATCTGGGGAAGATAGCAGTAGCTGAAGCTGGCGCTTGGCGTTGGCGTGAGGCGGAGCGCGGACGGCGGCAGAGAGCGACATCGTCCAGCTTCAAAGCTGAGCTCCTCGAGCTGATCTAGGGTAGGGGATAAGAACCACTCGTCGAACTTGGGTTGGACCTTGCAGTTGGTACTGAACATGCGGATGTCAAGGCGTCTGGCTGGCCCATGGTGCGATGAAAGGATCTTGGAGACTGCGGCCATGCATTTGCAATCCCCGTCGCAGAGGAAGCTGTCGACGGTGAGGTTGAGGGGGACACAGCGCCAGAGGGGGCGCCACCGCCGGGAGAGCAGGGCGGTCCGCACGACAGATTTGGTGGGGAGGAGGCCGATGATGACGAGCAGCATGTCATCGAGGAGGCTGCTGATGAAGTCCAGGCTTGCCGGATGCGGTTTTGGCTCGAGCGGCCTCCGCTTGTTGGCTGCCTCGCTGTCCATCTCAACCGGCGGCGGCGCCGGTGTACACATGTGCTGGTGTGTGTTGTGTCTTTGGGTGTCGAAAAGGCGTCCTACATGCATGTCGCCGCGCAGTGGTGAATTGTGCGCGAGTGCGTCCTTCGCGTGCAAGAAGTTTGTCCTCAATGCGCCCTCATTTTACTAGCGTGCGGGGTGCTACCCCGAGTGGTTTCAACTTTGTTTCCTTCACCGCGTGTCAGATGGGCCTCTAGTTTACTTATTTTCACCCACTGCCACATGGGCCAGAACACCAAGATACAGAACACGAGCTGACAACGCAGCATGTGGATTGGTTGACCGGTCAACTAAACAATATACAGAGCTATACGCTGACACAGTGAGCGTATAATCCGTTGGTATAGAGAGTTCGAGTGAGAGGGGAGGCCCGTGAGAGATAGCAGAGAGAGAGAAAGAGCTACTCCCTCCGTTCGATAATGTAGTTACAACATTTTTTTAAAGTCAAACTTTTGAAACTTTGACCAAGTTTATAAAGATATTACTTATATTGGCAATACCAAATATAAATGATAGTATGAAGTAAGTACATGTTGTGATGAATCTAATGATCGTTCCAGATGTAAATGTTTTTCTCCAGATATACCTAGTCAAACTTTTCTGAGGTTTGAATTTCCAAAACATCCATATGCTTATGGACGTGACAGAGTCCCTGACGAGAGAGAGAGAGATAGAGAGGGAGAGAGAGAGAGAGTGAAAAAAGTGTGTGTGCGTGTGTGAAAGAGACATGGACAACACACAATAAAAGTGGAGAAAAAGCGTGCGTGTCTTATGCAAACATATCACACATGCATCTTCGACAACGGAGGCAAGGTGAGGAGATAGTGTGTGGTTGTTTGGAACCGAGAGAGGAAGACCCCTAGCACGTGGCCAAGAGGGGTGTAACAAACAAGGGAGAGAGGTCGAGAGAGACGTACGGAGAAAATGCAGACATGGGGAGGAGAGAGTGTATGTTTGTCATAGAGATCCCCTGGAGATCGTGATGGGACTACATGGGTGGGAGATCGAGTGACAAGGTGTATGCGCGATAGAAGATGCCCCGAGAGATATCGAGATAGACGTATGGATGGAAGGAGACAATATGTGTGTTCCTGATGGCTAGTAAGAGATAATCATACTTAGGAGGGGGGAGTGCTTGCGCCTATGGCCCTGTTTGGATACTCTAACTCAGTTAGAGGTTAGAGTTAGATTCTACCCCTGAACTAACTCTAAGTAAAGAGGTGTTTGGATGGCAGGGTTAGATGGAGCATAGATACGGCAAGTCACCTTCACGGGCGGTGTGAGAGGGAGGGAGGGAGAGGACGAGAAGCTTCAAGGAAGTGGGGAGGGATCTGGTGTGGGGAGAGCGAGAGAGAAAAATGTTTATTAGTGGTCCTGAGAAGAACTAACCCAAATAAGCACCTCTTGGATGGGTTAGTTTTTTTGGATGGATTAGATGCATCTAACCTAAACTAACCCTCTTGTTTGGACCTTTTTGGGTTAGTTGACTCCAAACTAACCCAAACTAACTCTAACCCATGGATCCAAACAGAGCCTATGATGGAGTGAGGGATTATGGTACTTAGGGGTGTGTGTGTCACATGGAGAGAGAACAAGGGCGGAGAGTGTTGGGTTGGTCTATATGTATAGCGCGAGTGAGACATGTGTATGTGTGAACCAGGGAGATATAAGGCCCGTTTGGCTTGCGTCGTGAGCATCTTTTGTGTGGCCTAGGGTTGTGGCTGGATTTCATGCACGCTTGTTTGGTTGCTACCCTGTGAAAAAGAAAGCCCGCCTAGGCTGGGTTCCCTTGCACTTTAATTAGCCTGGCTGAACACCAGACACTGCAAGTAGCCTGGCCCAAGCGACCGATTTCGAACGCCTGGCCGTGCCTGGTCGTGGGGCCACGAGGCTAACAGCAACATGGATGGATATTAGCATTAAATAATTGATGCATGGATTGATTGATGGGACGTTGATGCTTTGCCTAGCCCAGCCATGAACCAAACGCTTCAGCACCACACAAGCCTGGCCAGGAAGAAATATTTTACATCTCACGTCCACACCAGGCAGTACCGACCATCAAGGCATGAGGGTCAGGTCACGAACCAAACTGACCAATAAAGTTTGAAGAGATTGAGAAGCCCCGATAAGGCTGAGTGGTGAGTCAGATAGCTGAGAGGGGGAAAGAGATATTCCATCCGCTCGATAATGCAGTGCATGTAAATTTTTTAGAAGTCAAACTTTGGAAACTTTGATCAGGTTTACGCAAATGTTATTTATATCTACAATACAAAGATACATCATACAAAACTACATCTCATGGTGAATCTAATGGTATATGTTTGCCGTACTAGATGTAATTCTTTTTCTCCACGTACATGGTCAAACTTTGTGATGTTTGACTTTTCAATAAATCTATGTGCTATGGACAGAGGTGAGTGCCTCAGTCGAGACAGATCAAGTGTGTGTGAAGGAGAATGAGTAAGTGTGCAAAAAGAGTATGTGTGTGAAAGAGAAAGTGAGAACAAACGATAAATTAGAGAGAGTGTGTGTTTTTTCGTTTCTTATGCGAACACATCACACATGCATCTCCGAGATGGAAAAGCGAGGCGAGGAGATACACGAAGATAACTAGTGTGTGATTGTTTGCAACGAAGAGAGACACCCCTGTAGCACATGTCCAATAGAGGTCTGGCCAACAAGGAAAAAAGGTTGAGAGGGACACATGGATGGCATGGACGCATGGGGAGGGAGAGAGGGTGTATTTGTGATAGAGAGATCCCCTCGAGATCGTGAGGGGACTATATGGGTGGGAGATCGAGGAGTGCGTCTTGTGATAGAAAGATGCCCGAGAGAAATCGAGATAGACCATGCACATGTTTGTGATGGAGACTAAGATTAGCAAGTCATATACATATAGGGGGACTGCGTGTGCCTACAATTGAGTGAGAGACCATCATACTTGGCTAGCTGGGCATGAGATTGTGTGTGTGTGTGTGAGATGGAGAGAGAACAATGGAGAGAGATAGAGTTTTAGATGGGCCTATCGAGTGCGAGTGAGATATGCATGTGTATGTGTGACCCAGGTGGATGGAGAGTTTGAGAGAGGGGGGAAGAGCTCCGAGACGACATAGTGGTGCGTGAGAGAGTTATGGGCAAAGAGCCAAGGAATTTGTGTGTGTACGATGAGTGCACCCAAGATATCTAGCTTGGACTAGCTAGAGTATCATACATAGTGTGCGAGAGAGACCTATAGATGGTGTAGATATGAATGCGGACTAGAAAGACCCCCCCACCCACACACACACACACACACACACACAGAGAGAGAGAGAGAAAGGGAGAGGGACCAACAAGGTTTTTGTGTCGGATGCGTGCGACAGAATTGAAGATTGTCGGCGAGAGAGTGAGAGAGAGAGAGAGACAACAGGAGTCCGGGAGAGGGGGAGGTCGCGTTTTATGCATCAAAGACTGATATAAACCATGTTTCGATATAAACTTGGATTCAAATATTTAAATTGGACAACATGTTGTCTGCAATCCACACATGAACGGATATATGCGTATATCAAACAAGTTCATTAATTTGACTTTCAACATGTTCATGGAGTACTATAATACTGTACAACATGCTACTCGATTGAGGTGTTCAATTTTGGATTTAGTTCACTATTTTGACCTACTGAACGAGCTAGTTCATTGAATTGAGATATTTCATTTTGGGTTTGATTCATGTTTTGAGTGGGACAACTATTTGTCATATAGTAAATCGCTAGCAACGAGCATGTAAAAACACATTACTCCCGAGCATTATCTCTCCATCTAAAAAAGAAGCGAATCGACTTGGTAAGGTAGACCTGGATGCTCGTTCTCCCAAAATTTGAACGAACCGTTAAACATCCTCTCTGCTCGATGGAATTCGCCCGAGCAAATAAATGGGAGATGCTAAATTACCGTCCTATGTGGGACACACATCAATTGGCCCGTTGTTCATCGAGGGTAGGTTCGTAACTTCATCCAAGCACGCCTTCTCCTCGGCCGAAATGACATGTGCCGAATAATTCATAAACCATGGTCGGCAAAACACGCTCTCCTCGCCCGAAATAGCTCGCGCCCACTATTTCAAAACACGCTCTCCTCGCCCGAATTTGCTCGCGCCCACTATAGTTCAAAACACGCCCTCCTCGCCCAAAATTGCTCCCGCCCACTATTTGGGGAGAAACAAAGTTACTCTACTATCCCCGACCCTCAGTAAACAGACCCAAGCCGAGAAGCCTATAGGCAAGGGTAGAACTGTAACTCCCCCTCACATTTCAGACAAATGCATCCGTAAGACATGGTTCCACTCCCCTCCCAATCCCCCCCCCCGTCCGCCCCCATTCATACCTCGTGGGCGCCAAATCACCTTCTCCCCGGGAAGCTCCCTTCTCCGGATCCGCGAAACCTCAGCCCCACCTCCATGGCGCCCCCAAAGCACCAATTTCACAGCCGCCCTCCACCCTAATGCCGGAGATGCTGCCCAATTGCCGCCGTGCACTGGGCCATGTGCCTTTTACTCCATGCTACTGGTGCTGCCTCGACGACGGCTGCGTGAACCGAACCGGAGCCGATTCACCCCCGCCGTTGTTCACGGCACCGGAGCGGCTCCAACTTTGGATCCGTCCAGAGTCCTGGCGCTGCTTCCGCGTAGCCATCGACCGTCGCGACATCGCTCTTTCCCTGCCGCCGGTCGCCACCGCAACTGCGCCGGCCTGACCGACTTGGCAGCTGGACCTGCCTACTTCACCATGCCGCCAGATAGGTCGCACCCTCATCTCAAATCACTTTATTTAGGCGTCAGTTGTCTGGATTTTTATTCTAGGCCAATCGATTCCCAATGGGAAGCAGCACCCCTCGAGGCGGCGGAGCTCCTAGGCTGCCGGTTGGCTGGTGTCTAACGTAAGGGTGCGGGGCCGCAAGTTCGCCGTGGAAGCAACGCTTAGATGGCTATCTTTTAGAGTTGCGTGGGTTGAAGGTACTACCGCCGCCGGATCTGGATGACGGGGAGTCTTTGTAGATTGGCCCGGGGGCGACGCAGCCACGACAGTGCGGTGGGGCGGGGAGCAGGGTTTTGGACGGGGCCACGGACGGCGGAGGCAGGCTGCTCTGCCGTTGGTCGCTGGCTCTACGGGGAATATTCCGAATAGTGTCAGCCGGGAGGCACAAGACGGCCATCAAGCCATCCGACGTAGATCGGATAGTACCAAAATAAAATAAAATCGTGTGACCCCAATTTAGTCTCCAGTCAACAGACGTGTGACCTCTCTCGTACCTTGCTATTGATCTCTTAGTGTATTTCTTCGGATCAAAGAGATATGTCGTTCTTAACATTATGCGTTATCTGCATCTTCAGACGCACCGTCTTTCGACTCACCGCAACTGCTCCAACAAGGGAAGCATACACGAGAAGGGAGCTACAGTCCCCACTTAACAGTTCCCTGCATTGAATGCGCGTGCCCGACATGGACAGCCACAACAACTGCAGGGCCATCGACAAGTCAGCACATGATGCTCACTCCTATGGATGGCAGCCAGATAGGTTGTACCCTCATCTTACTTGTGTGCAACATTTATGGCTTTGTTATTCATCTAAGCACGGAAAATAGATCATCACATTTTGCTGTATATTCATGCTGATTTCTTACGGGTCTTGTTCAGGAGTTCACGCTGTTCCATAGTTCAGCTAAGATACTTGTTCTTTAGGTAACGTTGTTCCATAGTTATCATCCATCAACCAATGCTATCCCACAGGCTGGTGATTATAATATTATACCAATTCTAGTATTACCTATGTTGTTCTTTAATACTTTTGTGTGCCATCTAGTTAATCTCGAGTACAAACGATACATATTCTGTAGCTTTCATCTGTGTTCTCCCTTTAGTTTATGAGACCTGTTGCTGCTAGTTAACCCCAGTCCTACTATTTATGTCGTCTCCTACAGGCACTCATTTACATAAATCTAACTACTAGTTGTCTTCCATGCATGTCAGATATAATTGCACACACTGATATATCCACAAGAACCTCACGGAGCAATGTAAAGGCCAATAAACTTGCTGTCAATGATACCCAATATGATGGAACATGTAAAGGCAGTTCTTCAGAAGACTTGCAGAAAGATGATGAATCCTCTTCACTCCACAAGGTCCTTGCTCTAACTTGGCTTGTGATATGGGTACAACATGCATATAATGTCCTGGAGTGTATCTACTCTGTTGTAATGCCATGTGCTTAGCATGCTGATCATGAATGTAAATATGTCATGCCTTCCTATTTTTCAGTACCTATTCCATTCATGATAACATGTTTTCAAATTCAAGTACTGTCATTCTACTCTATCGCAGTGTCATCTGCTTAATTTGGACATCATGCTTCTGAATATCTTATGCATTGTTATTCATCAGTATGTACTTCATCTGTCTGCCATACCATGTTTTTTTACATTGAAGTGCCGTTCTAGTGCTCTGTTGCAATGCCATCTTATTTTCCCAATCATACACGTATATGTTGCCTTAGTTATTTCTGTACATATTCCTCTAGCATATAGTTTTACATTCAACTAGTTTTTTTGGTTGTGTTGTCCTGTCGTATCCCTAGCTCTTACACCATACTCCCTCCGTCCGGATTACATGTTGCCGAAATGGATAAAAAAGGATGTATCTAGAACTGAAATACGCCTAGATCCATCCATTTTTTCCGGATGGAGGGAAAACATGTCAATATGTCATGCCTTTCTATTCTTTAGTACCTATTCCATCTCTCTACTGTCGCATGTTTTATAATTAAAGCACCATTCTTCTATACAAGGCATGCAAGGGGAAGACGACTATGTTAGAATCTGAAGGGTTACAAACAAGGCCTTTGCAAAAGATCCAAACGCCAGGAGATAATAAACCAACTCCAGTTTTTATAGATACTGCTCCAGCACAGAGAAACCCAACTCCTACTGATAATAAGCAGATTCCAGTGGCCAAAGAACTAGTCCGCTCCAGTCGAGGAAAAGTATGTCAACTCAATTCTAAGAAGCGTGTGCGTATCCTTGCATCATGAAATTTTATAGCATGCTGATCATATCCTCTACATGTTTCTTACCCATCTCTCTTTTAGAAAATAAGCTTAACATATAGAAGAATTTCTGCAATGGTATCGTTTATGAGGAAAGATTCTTGCAGGAATTCTCTGTGCTCCAATGTAGATGTAAGTACCTGTTGTATACCACTATATTTTTACATCAGCGTGTATTTTGTTAATCGGCGTGAATCCAACCTTTATTTGATATAAATTTAGTTGTAGCAAAATGTATGATTAAAGGCCATAATGTTGATTTTTGTAAGGAAAACTGCCTGGAAGTTTTGCATCCTGAGCTGCATGAGTGTACTATCTCATATCAGTGGGTTTGAATACTTTGGTTCTGCAGTGGGTTTTTTAGTGTTTTTTTTACTGTGTTGTCCTGCCGTATCCCTAGCTCTTACATCATACTCCCTCCATCCAGATTAAATGTCGCAGAAATGGATAAAACTGGATGTATCTAGAACTGAAATACGCCTAGACCCATCCATTTATTTCCGGATGGAGGGAATACATGTCAATATGTCATGCCTTTATATTCTTCAGTACCTATTCATCTCTACTGTAGCATGTTTTATAACTGAATCACCATTCTTCTATATAAGGCATGCAAGGGGAAGACGGCTCTGTTAGAATCTGAAGGGTTACAAACAAGGCCTTTGCAAAAGATCCAAACGCCAGGAGATAATAAACCAACTCCAGTTTTTATAGATACTACTCCAACACAGAGAAACCCAACTCCTACTGATAATAAGCAGATTCCAGTGGCCAAAGAACTAGTCTGCTCCAGTTGAGCAAAAATATGCCAACACAATTCTAAGAAGCGTGTGCCTTGCATCATGAAATTTTATAGCATGCTGATCATATCTTCTACATGTTTCTTACCCATCTCTCTTTTAGAAAATAAGCTTAACAAATAGAAGAATTTCTGCAATGGTATCGTTTATGAGGAAAGTTCTTGCAGGAATTCTCTGTGCTCCAATGTAGATGTAAGTACCTGTTGTATATCACTATATTTTTACATCAGCATGTATTTTGTTAATCGGCGTGAATCCAACCTTTATTTGATCTAAATTTAGTTGTAGCAAAATGTATGATTAAAGGCCACAATGTTGATTTTTGTAAGGAAAACTGCCTGGTAGTTTTGCATCCTGAGCTGCATGAGTGTACTATCTCATATCAGTGGGTTTGAATACTTTGGTTCTGCAGTGGGTTTTTTAGTGTTTTTTTACTGTGTTGTCCTGTCATATCCCTAGCTCTTACATCATACTCCCTCCATCCAGATTAAATGTCGCGGAAATGGATAAAACTGGATGTGTCTAGAACTAAAATACGCCTAGACCCGTCCATTTATTTCCGGATGGAGGGAATACATGTCAATATGTCATGCCTTTCTATTCTTCAGTACCTATTCCATCTCTACTGTAGCATGTTTTATAACTGAATCACCATTCTTCTATATAAGGCATGCAAGGGGAAGACGGCTCTGTTAGAATCTGAAGGGTTACAAACTAGGTCTTTGCAAAAGATCCAAACGCCAGGAGATAATAAACCAACTCCATTTTTCATAGATACTACTCCAGCACAGAGAAACCCAACTCCCACTGATAATAAGCAGATTCTAGTGGCCAAAGAACTAGTCCGCTCCAGTCCAGCAAAAGAATGTCAACTCCATTCTAAGAAGCGTGTCCGTATCCTCGCATCATGAAATTTTATCGCATTCTGATCATATTTTCTACATGTTTCTTACCCATCTCTCTTTTAGAAAATAAGGTTAAACGATAGAAGACTTCCTCCATTGGGATCGTATTCGAGGAAAATATCTTATGGAATTCTCTCGTGCTCCAATGCTGATGTAAGTACCTGTTGTATATCACTATATTTTTACATCGGCATGTATTTTGTTAATCGGCGTGAATCTAACCTTTATCTGATCTAAAATTAGTTGTAGCAAAATGTTAAAGGCGCCAATGTTGATTTTTGTAAGGAAAACTGCCTGGTAGTTTTGCATACTGAGCTACATGAATGTACTATCTCATATCACGTACATTACTGAATTGTAGTGCTTCTCTGGTTGCCCATTCATTCATTGTGTCAATGTTGCTTTCATACTACCTTACCTGGCTGATGATAGTTGTGCCATATTGTGCTAATTTGGTGTAGGCTACTTGCCCAAACGTTCGTTGTGTCAATGTTGCTTTCCTATTATCTGACTTGGCCAATGATAGCAATGCTAGTGTGTTAATTTTGTGCAAGTCTTTGAAGATAAGAAGACAAACTCGAAAACAGCAAGGCAACCCCATTATTTCTTTCCAAATAAATCTAGGCCAGGTAATATGGCAATAACTCATGATTAATCTGTTTGGTTCCGTCCTAATTTATGTTATGATGCGATGGTGAGACACTCTCCACTATCAATAATACAAGCACGCCAAAATCGCCATCTGAATACATTCAAGTATCCTCATCTCGAATGCAATGAATAAATGTATGTTTGTGAACCAATTAATGGCTGAAGCAATGATGGAAATGGTGGATGAATCAGAGGTGCGAGTCGCATGCGACACAACAAGCGATCAATGTTTTCGAGAGCGATGTAGCAAAGCGAAAGAACTTTCCCACATGCTTATCGGCGTCATCTGTGCTGAGGTTGCAGATTGTGACGTTGTAGATGGTTAGGTTCTGCTCATTTATTTGCACTGGCATCAATCTTTGATTGCCCGGTGGATGTAATTTCTTGTAATATATGCTGGATGTGTAACGTTATTCCCTGTATGCCGCACCTTTGCGTGATCGGTTTTGCTCCTGTGCATAATTGCTCGTCGTAATGGGCTCAAATTATCTAATTTGGCCTAAAGACATGTACAAACTTTAGTGGGCCCATTAAGTTAATGAGCCGTTACTAGGCCGAAATGGTCGGCCCTCTTACCTCCCGGGTCGTTAACAGGCCGACATCGAAGCGGGCAACAGGTGGCCCCAGTTTATTTCACGGGCCGTTAACAGGCCGTTACTAAGTTTGGGCTACATATGGCCCAACTATACTATAGGCCTTTAGCAAGCCGAAAGAGACAGCGGGCTTGTACTGGACCATGAAGACCATGGGCCGCTAAGAGGCCGAAAGTCAGGTCGTATTGTAAATGGCCCAACTGTGTTGTGGGCCTTTAGCAGGCCGAAAGAGAAACCGGGCTGGTATTGGACCATGAAGGGCATGGGCCGTTAAAAGGCCAAAACTAAGGTCCAACTACAAATGGCCCAACTCATTTATGGTCCGTTAACAGACCGAAAGTCACACAGGGCCGGGAATTGGCCCAACACTTAAATGGGTCGCTAAAAGGCCAAAACTCAGGTCCAACTAAAAATGGCCCAACTGATTTATGGGCCGTCAACAGGCTGAAAGTGACACCGGGCCAGAAAATTGGCCCAACACTTAAATGGGCCGCTAAAAGGCCGAAACTCAGGTCCGACAACAAATGGCCCATCAGATTTATGGCCCGTCAACAGGCTGAAAGACACACCTGGCCGAACACTAGCCCAACATTTAAATGGATCGCTAAAAGGCCGAAAGATGTGCATCCTAAAAATTGGCCCATCCATTAAACGAGCCGTTAACAGGCCAAAATGTCATCAGGCCAATATTGAGCCCAGATATATAGCGGGCTGTTAACGGGCTCGAACTGACGATGGGCTGCAATGGTGTCAAATCTTTAATAGGCCGTTGACGAGCCGAATTGGCTCATCTCGTATGGGTCGTGGGCTTAAATGGACCTGACACAAGTAGGCCTTATATGGGCTGGCCTGCTAATTTTTACTGGGATGGCCTTTTCACAGGAATGGGCCTCTGTTGGGCCGTGCCACGTGTCGACGTACCATAGGCGTCTTCCGTCCAATGAGTGGATGACATCTGTCCCAACGGTGAGCCGACACGTGTTTCCTCCAGCCAATGATGATTTTACACGTGGAAAATCCCCATTTGTCGGGGCTGTTAACGGGTTAACGGATTCAAAACCCGACCCGATAGCTTAACGGCGTTCCATTACGGTGGATGCCACGTGTCGGTCACCCTTGACGAAAGCACTTCTGTGACGCGCGATTTATCGTCATGGAAGTGGACACTTCCGTGATGATAATTTTGGTAATGTCATGGAACACTTCTACGACAGCACATGTATGACTATCTTGATTCTGTCATAAATTTGTCATGGATGTACATGCATGACAAAAAACGCGACCTACTCTGACAAACACGTATCATCACGGTGTATTTTTTTTGTAGTGCTAGTAGCAAAAAGAATGAACTAAAAAGAATCAATTAAAATATTTGGTTGTGATCAACTAAAACAAAACTATAATATTCTTCAATAGAAAAAAGAATCGACTAAAAGACTTTTATAAAACTCTAATAGCAAAAGGAATCAACTAAATAGAATCAATAAAAAATAAAATTAATGCAATTGAAGTTATATAAAACTTATGCAACTAAAAAGAATCATTTTTTTGTTATGATCAACTAAAACAAAACTATAATATTTTAAAGTAAAGTTATTCACAAACTAGTGATTCACACAAACTTCATAGAATTCAAATTTAAAACTAATGGCACTAACATAAAGTTTATAATTTTTGTGACCTAAAGCAAAAAGAATTACTCAAAAAATCTAAAAAATAAATAAAGCAAAAAATAGAACAAAAATACTAGAAAATTTTGAAAAAATGCCGCCTACAGGGCCACCACGGCGTGCATACTACTAGAAACCCAACTAGCTAGTTGGGCCAGGATGCAGGCCCGCAGTAGGCCCAGTAGGCCCACAGGCAGAGGAGTGTGATTAGGCCCGTAGGCCTGCAGTTGAGAGGAGCTCGAGAGGGCTGACGCAGCAGCACTTAAAAACCACTCTCAAGGCCTCTCAGCTAGCGAGGTGGGACTAAACATCCAACTGCACCGCGGCTATGCCAGGCACAGGCCTTTGGTTCCGTTTGGTGGCCCGAACCGGGACCAATGCCACCCTTTCGTCCCGGTTCAAGCCACCAACCGGGACCAATGCCACCCTTTCGTTCCGGTTGGTTCCACCAACCGGAACTAAAGGTCTCTGCTTCCTGCCCTTTGGGCTGCTGAAAATAGACCTTTAGTCCCGGTTGGTGGTACAAACCGGGAGTAAAGGTGGTCATTGGTCCCAGTTGGTGCCAAGAACCGGGACCAATGCTTCGTGTATATAAGCAAACACTTAGAAATTTTCCAAAGCCATCTCTGCAGTTTCTCCTCTCCTTCATCGACACCGACGCCGCCGCCAGGCTGCCCCGACGCCGTCCCCCGCTCCCCTCACCGCACCCTGCCCCGAGGTCATCGCCGCAACCCTGCCCCGTCTTCACCGTCGCCTCCCCGAGCCCTGCCCTGATGCCGCCGTCGCCGTCGCCTACCCGAGCCCTGCCCCGACATCGCCGTTGTCATGCCCCTGCCCCGACGCCTTCTCACCCTGCTCTACCCTGACGCCGTTGCCGCGCCCCTGCCCCGACATCGCTGTCGCCACCTCGAGGTCGTCGTTGCCGCGCCCCTGCCCCGACTCCTCCCTCGCGTGCTCCCCTCGTCGTCGGCCGGCCCTCCAGTGAGCTCCTCCACTGTGTGTTGTGATTGCCGTGCGCCTCGCCACCGCACATTCTTCCCTCGTTCATACAAAAATTTATGTTTTTGTTCATACATGGTGATATTGTAGAAAGTGATTGTTGCTCACAAAAAGTCTATTTTTTGTTCATACAAATTTCTGTTCATATGAAGTATTATTAGGAGGTATATATGTTCATTAGTTATACAAATTTTATATGTTCATGTGCAAAAGTTACATTTAAGAAAAAAAAGAAAATGTGTGTATGTTTATATGCAAAGAATATGCAAAAGTTAGAATTTTTATGTTCATAGAATTTTTTTGGTGATATTTTAGAATATGAACATTTTGAATATGGATGGATGGATGGATGTAAATATGCTTTTGTTTTGTTCATATATACATATATATACATGATGTATGCTTTTTTCATATATATATATGATGTATGCTTTTTTTGTTCATATATATGTAGATGATATGAGTTCTTTGATGAAATGATGATATGATGATGATGGTATATAGATCATATGATGATGATGATTTTTTCTGTTGCAGTTTTGTTAGATAATTTTTTCTGTAGTATATATATGAAAACTTGGTCAAATTTTTCTGTAGTACATGATGATGATGTATGAAAACTTGGCCCCCGACGCCGTCCCTGCCCGACCAATTTTTTTGTTCATAGAAAACTCCGGTAACTTTGACATGAGGGGGACGTCGATCAACCCCCTCTCGCCCGACCAACTCTCGAGTCCACCCAAACCAGGACTGCAAAAGTGTTGTCGAGGCCACCCCAAACCCTATAAGTGTTGTTGAGGCCACCCAAATTTACAAAGTTAAATGAGCGTTGTCGAGGCCACCCCAAACCCTACAAGCCTTGTCAAGGCCACCCAAATTTACCAAGTTAAAAGAGCATTGTCGAGGCCACCCCAAACCCTAGAAGCATTGTCGAGGCCACCCAAATTTAACAAGTTAAAAGAGCTTTGTCGAGGCATAGCGATTATTTTTTGCAAAGTGTCATCTCCTGAAAGTATAACCCCGGTAACTTCGACATGAGCGGGGACGTCGAACATGCATGAGAGAGGCGGTCTGTAACTAATCCATTGCTCATATATGCATGCATATGATTCCTTGTTGTGATTAGCTTGGTCTATGTTTGCCACTAATTAATCCATCTGTCATGTTTGTATATTGCCATGTTGTAATATTTGCATAAACTATGGAAAGAGGATTAGAACAAGAAGAGTTGTTGGGGGATATAATCCGCGGCGGAGGTGATCCCTTGTCATTTCCCAACAACACCGATGGTCAGGAAGGAGAGGATGACGGCTCCAGTGATCCAACAATGGAGGAGGAAGGAGATCATGACGGCTCCGTATGCCAGAGGGAGATCATGATGATGGCTCCAGTGACCGAATGGAGGAGGGAGCTATTGCAAAGTCCGGCAAGGTATATGTATTAATTAAGCCTGTGCTGACTTGATGCATTAATGGTTTTGGTATGTACATATATTAACGCTTCTTTCTTCTATTATAGCCCTCCGGATCGAGCCAAACTTCTGTAAGGAGACGAGGCCCGAAGAAAAGGTTGCGCTAGGATGAAAGGTTCACGATCACAGAAATCATGTATAATGGCCAACCGATTGCTCCCAAGCGGACCAAGGACGCATTTGTACATCAGTGCGGAGCTATTGTTAGGGACAACGTCCCGATCAGCATCCAACAATGGAATAAGAGTAAGGACGACCCTGAAGTATCTTATGTCCAGGATAGACTGAAAGGTGATCTTTGGACTTCGCTGATGACAAATTTTAGCCTCCCGCCAGAGGAGGATCCGAATAACCCAGTTATAGAGCCAAAGGTCAAGGCGTTTGCTCTTTAGAAGATGGCAGATCTATTCAGGAGCTGGAAGAAAGAGTTGAACACAAAGTTTGTCAACAAAGGGAAGACTCCAGAATTCACCGGTCGATATGAGAAGATAAGAGATCACTGGACCGCATTTGTGGCCTACAAGAAATCGGAGAAGGGTATGAAAGGTCACTGACAAACAAGAAAAATGTTGCAAGGAATAAGTATCACCATCACACGGGGTCGGGTGGCTACTACAAAGCCCGGCTGTTGTGGGACAAAGCTGAGCAAGACCTGCTTGCTAAAGGGGTCCAACCAGCGATATTAAACTGGCCAGATCGTTCAGGGACTTGGTTCTTCGAGGTTGGGGAAACTTTGGACCCAGAAACAAGGGAGTGTTGTTGGAAGGACGAGCAACTTGCAATACCCATCAAGAAGCTTCAAAAATTTATCAGGGCAGCGCGGGAAGGGACGTTCATTCCCGACAGAGAGAAGGATGAGCTGACAGAGGCCCTCGGGAATCCTGAGCACCCTAGACGAACACGAGGCACACCAGGCTCCGTTCCGTGGGTGCATGGGTTTGCCCGCAGTGGTAGTTACAGAAGCCGAGAGAGAAAGAGGGAAGTGGAAGCGAGCGAAATGGAGAAGCTCAATGCAAGAATAGCAAAGCTGGAGGAACTTGAGAGTCAGCAATCTACCGGCCAACCATCTCAGTGGCACGAAGATCCTTGCTTCGACGCTGCCCCAGAAGCTACCCTCACCATCTCAGTGGAGAAGCAGCGTGGCTTCCACGGAGCTCGTTCAGCCTGACTTCATCGCTCCTCGCTACCCCATGGATAGTATCATGGAGGCTGAAAAGTGCAAGCTAATGATGAAATGGCAGAACTTGACTTTGAAGGCGGCGATCGGCTCTGTTATACCTCCTCAAGCTGAGAGAACTTTTCGTTGCCATCCGATTCCACATGGCTATGCTGTTGTGACGGTGGATGAAATAATGGAGGGATTTGAGGAGCTGGAGCTTGACTTCCCTATAGGTGAAGGGGACATTCATCTGGGAGCTGCTTTAAGGAATACCTGTCTATGGAGGAAGGAGTACATCAAGCTTCCAAACTGGACGCCTCCTCCTCCTCCTTTGGTGAGTGATCAGGGCACTCCGCCTCCTCCAGCGCGTGAGGGCACTCTGCCTCCTCCTCCGCCTCCTCCGATGCATCGGAGCACTTCGCCTCCTCCTCTGCCTCCTCCGGCATGTCAGTGGACTCCGCCGCGTCAGCAATGGCAGAATAGAGACATCGCCGCACCGGCGGCTAGCAGTATAAGCAGAGCGGGAAGCAATTCAAATACGGTCCATGTCTCAAGGCTCCGAAAAAGTTACCATATGATAGGACCGACAAGGAAACCGATGACATCGTGGCAGCCGAAGTGGAGGACCATTTAGCACGGAAACCTCCACCTCCGAAGGAAACCGTAGATCCGGTGAAAGCGAAGCGCACTCTGGATGCCCTGAAGCGACCACCACTGCCTCCGCCGGATTCCAACTATGTCCGTTGTATTAAAAAGACATATGAAGATGCGCGGCGGTCGGGAAGTACTTCCAGTGATGCAAGATTAGCACAACGAAGAAGTGGGAAAGCAATTCCCCAGCTCAGTGAACAAGCAAAGCAATCGTGTCCCCCGCTCAAGGTGTCTAGCGATGTTGTCGCTAATCATCCGGGGCAATTACTCGGTACCAATCCTGGTGATTACCTGAGCGACGATGTAGAGTTTGAAACGTTAAAGGCAGTAGAGATCTTCAGATATGAGTACGATAAGCCTCTCGTGAAACCTGATCATCCTCCTCTAACAACGATGATGGGAAGATTGCATGAATGGTACATGGATACCTGCAGGAAGTCTGGGAAGGATAGTATGATGGTGAGAATTAAAGATGAATACGGCCTCATTGGAGTTGAATTGCTGCCTGTTGAATTTGTGGAGTTATTTCAGTTATTCAATCAAGACGCCCTCGACAAACAACTTATGACGTGCTACTATCTGTAAGTATTACTTCTGTAATTAAGTCTCTATAGCTCAGCTCTTTCATTGCATGTATATATAATTATCCTCACTATATTATGCAGATTAAAGATCATCGAATGCAAAAAAGGACAAATCTATGACATTGTGTTCATTAACCCAAATACCATAAATGAATGCCGGTTAAAAAGAGAGTCAAATATACTGAGGACAACTTGCTACAATCGTTACTTCGACATCCAAACAAAGCTAAAATACTCTTTCCTTACAACTTCAAGTGAGTGTTACTGTCTTGTGCATATTCGGTTTCGCTTACTCGAGGTTATAGTAATGTAATTGATGAGTTATGCGTGCGCAGCTTCCACTTTATTCTGCTAGAGACTAAGCTTGATGGGGGAATAGTATCTGTCTTAGACTCGAGACGCAAAGATCCCCAGGATTATGCGAATATGACTGCAATGCTCCAGAAGTAAGTTCAATCGACCATTATCGCACAATATCGGCAACTTTCATTTATTTGTTGATATCAAGTAATCATTTCCTTTGTTGGTAGGGTTTGGAAAAAGTTCACCGGAATGGTTCCAGGTCTGCAGAGGGAGCTGTGATTTACACACCTCAAAGTAAGTAGTATTAGCTAGTTCCGCGCATCTCTCATTGATTCTAGTTACATCAATACCATTTATCATGCTTGATTACAGTTTGATTGAACTCTATTTCTCGTAAAGTGCTTGTGGCAGGAAGGCGGGAATAATTTATGTGGATACTACGTTTGCGAGTTCATCTACAACTCGACCTCTCAGCGGGGTTACTCTGACGAACAATATGAAGTACGTAAACAATATTCAGAATTTTATTTTATTACCATCAACTGTGTTGTGTTTCATTCATATATATGTATTGACCCCCTTCCTTAAATTAGTTGTGGCAGATGCGGGATGAACTCCTACCACATGATCGCATACGAGCAATTCAAGAGGAATTGACAGGATTCTTTCTTGAACACATCGTACATAAAGACGGAGAATGCCATGTGGAAGTTGACATGGATTTTAGATGTTAGGGATTGTAAGAGATGTTATATTGTATATATGTAGTAGCGTCGGATAGATATACGAAAACTTGTTGTTCGACCCATCTCGGAGAAAGAGAGGTCACTTCTCTCTGTATGTATTTGTTCATGACGATCTTGTGTAATTAATGGTTTCTTCATTTGCTTACTAGCTAGCGTGTCGAGTTCTCTCTATACGTATAGTAGCTAGCGTTGACCAAGCACGGAGAAAGAGATGTCACTTCTCTCTATTAGCTAGCTAACACAATATGATCAAACCCCTAAATTAACCCTCCAAAATCCCTAAACCCCTCGCTTTCAAAAAAAAAAACCAGCGCTTGCGAGCTGCTGACGCGTGGCTGCCTTTTGGTCCCGGTTGGTGTTACCAACCGGGACTAAAGGTCCTTCTGCCTGGGCGCCTCGCAACGGCCACGTGGAGCCCCTTCTGTCCCGGTTCGTAAGCAAACCGAGACTACAGGGTTTTGGGCTTTAGTCCCTACCCTTTTGTCCTTGTTCCAGAACCGGGTTTAAAAGCCCTCTGGAACTAGGACTAATTCCCTGTTTTCTACTAGTGGCATGAACTCCGGCCTGCTGGCCGCTGTCGGCACCGGCCGCCACGTGCCCGCACAATGTGACATTGATTCCTTTCATGCAGTGGCGGAGCTAGCCGAAGATCACTGGGGGGAGGGGGCGAAACAAAAATCTTCAGTGTTTGGGGGGGGGGGGGGCAAATGCTAAAAAGTCTAATATAAGCCTCCCTTAACAAATTTTCTTCAGGGATTGATCAAAGGCTGGGGGGTAGTGGCCCCCTGGCCCCAACATAGCTCCGCCATTGCTTCCATGCATGGTTGTATACACTCATTCGTTTCGATGGTATGAGTAAAAAAATTCGACCCCCCATGCTTTTCTGCCAAGCTCCGCCACTGCCAATGTTGATAGTACCTCGTACGTGTGAGGCCACTCTGGTATCCACCCATCCCTATACAAGGGGAGGACCAAGGCTAATAGGAGGGATCCAACACTCTTTCAACCACCCACGCGAGAGAGCTAGATAGAGAGGAGAGGAAGGAGGAGGCACATGCCTTTGTGCCTATGACATGTGGGTCCAACAGATGGCTGGCCCACATGTCAAGGACCCAAAGGCACTGAAGCTGCGTCCGTGTTCCGGTAGCTAGCTATAGCCCTAGAGCCCTTCGGAGCATTGCCCAATTTAACCTAGAGAGCTCATCTCGAGTTTGTAACAAACGATGTTATCATCCATCCTAAACACATAAAGCAGGAGTAGAGTATTACACGGCGGCCTGGATCCAGGTATCTGCTTGTGTTCTTGTGCCTACTTAGTCCGTAGTTTCTTGGACTGGTTTAGCCCCTGGCCGAATCACAGAAGGGGCTCTGCTTGATCTCCGATATCGAGGGTTTTCACCATCAGACACATATCCTCTTCTTAAATGGACTTGGAAGTCCATGTGCACCATGAACTCAGAATAAGCATACTGCAGTCCAAGAGAATCACTCACTTTTCATCAGAGAACTCAAAATAAGCTAAGAGCACATACACCAATAAGATAAACACTAGAGATTCTCTAGAGCTTATTTCCACTGCAGTTTCTTTGGGATAGCTCTGAAGAAACTGTTTGTGCACATGCGACCAAAAAGCACTTGCCCTTTGACATTGCTGAGGTTATCCGGATTAATGCCAATGTATTGGCAAGTCTAAATTGGCAACCAATTGGTTGGCTACCAATTTTTGTTGCCAATCTCTAAGACAGTTGCCAACTTTTGGTTTGTCAATGTCTTGCCAATTATTTGCATCAAACCAAGCAGCATTTGTACCTACTACAGGGCAGCAACATTATAAAAGATGACACTAGCAGTGAGGAAATGCAATTAACGTTATTCAAACCGTAGAACAATAGTTTCTGCAGAGACTTTTGGGCCGATGGCAATTCATTGTACTACCAAATGTATTTTTGCAGTTCAATCCGAAATGTTTCACCACATTTTACTACTAGCCTAATTGAAATTTTGCACTCAAAAACGACAGTACAGCCTAAGATGAGAATAATGGCTCCTCACAAAGATTGTCCTATTATGTATGTAATCTTGAATTTTGGCAACTGCATTGCATGGCCTCAGCTACTCCGATGAGTTTTTACTCTTGTCCGAGATCTGCTGCAAGTCACTACTGTCCGATACGCTGTCACTTGTGGAGCTACTAGATGAAGCCATTGTGCTGGATTGCTCGCTGATTTTCTCTACGGATGAGCTGCTAGAGTCATCGTCCATGAGAGAGTTAAAAGTAAGCTGGAGGGAATAGAGTATCAATCCCACCCCGTTGATTCCAAACACAAATGTTGCTAGGTAGCACAGCCCATTTATAATTGTTCTGCAGAGGAAAGTCAATTTTCTTTTAATGAGACTCACTGAAGGATAGCAACGCAATACACAGAACAAGCAGAAAATGGATGAAGTTGTGTGTACCTTATTGTTACAGTTATCTGGCGAACCTGGAGAAAAACAAAAACAGATTCGATCAGATCAGACAACGTGCGAGCTAGTTATAATTCATATGGTAAACCCTGCATTTCACTTTGTGAAAGTTTAGCCTTTTCATGTAATTCATTTTCCAGCACTACTAACCAGGAATCGAAACCCACAGGATGTTATCCTGGTAGTCCTCACAATCTTGTGGCAAATGTGTCTAGATTTTTGCTTTAATGTATTTTGATCACCACATCATTCAGTGTAGGGTTGTGCGTGGGTTGATGCCTATGTATTTGGGGTTAAAAGCATGATTCATACAATCAATTGTATTTGAATTTTTCTTTACATGTGCAGAATTAATCTTTATCAAGGGGTGCAGGCCCCTTGAGAATTCATTCATACTGATACGTGGCATTCAGTTTACTGCTATTGTAAAACAACTGCCTTTCGTGTAAATTTCGGCAGGGAGCACTATAACTTGAACAAAGAAGTACAGTACAAAATACAGGAAGAAACAAGCACAATTGTGGAGAGCTGACCGAGAAATTGTCGGAGATGGTCTGCCGGTTGAGCGAGGCCTCGACGGTGGAGGCGAACTTGTACAGGAATAGCGCGATGACCCCAGCCGCAATTCCCCCGAGCAGCGCCTGCACGGGCGACGGCGGTTTATTAGTCTCCACCGGCGAGGTGCTCACCATCCTCAGCGCCTCCAGGGCCTCCTCGCTCAGGTTCCTGGGCTTCTCCACCCCGCCGGACCGCACCCTCTGCACCAATCAACCACACCAGTATAAGCGTAACGGCGTAGGAATGTAGGGTGCGATTGTACTTGAGAGCGGTGGTGGGAGGTAGAAATGAATGAGGATTACGAGCTCCTTGGCGCGGCGAGCGCGGCGGCGGAGGGAGCGGAAGAGGAAGACGGAGATGGCACCGGTGAGCATGACGCTCGTGGCGACCTGCAGCGGGGTGGGGTTGTCGTCGACAGAGAACAGCGTCGGGGCGCGGATTTCCACGGGGCCATCCCCGCTGTCGTCGTAGGTGCCCGGCGGCTCAGCAGCGGAAGTGGACGGCGGCGGCTGGGGCTCCGGCTCGGCCCGGAGGGCGGTGGAGCGGCGGACGGGGAGGGCGAAGGTGGAAGCGGGGAATGGGTGGTGCGGCGTGAAGCGTTGGCGGCGGAGGAGGAGGACGCGCGGGGAGCATTGGATTAGCGGCATGGCGGGAGTGGGACTGAGGTCGGGAGGTCTTCCTTCAGCGGGAGCTCCTCGCGGCAGGAGAGAGGATAATGGGACCCGGAGACGAGGCTCCTCGGTCTTCCACCATAGGAATCGCCTCACCTCTTCTTTTCATAGAATCAGAATCAAATATGCATGAGATGAATTTTGAAATACCAAGATATAGCTTGGGTAATTTTTGTAGATTTATCATAGAACCAAATACATATTTCTCATGTTTTTGCCTATTTCCTCATGTTTTTGGCTATTTTTAGAAATCTGAAAATATATTTAAATACCTTTATTAGATTTTCATATAACCAAATGTACATGAGATGATATTTCTCATGTTTCTGCTTTTTTTTTTCTTTTTGAAATCTGAAGATATATTTAAACATCTTTATTATTACTCAGTACTTTGACATGAGAGGTGGTCTAATAGATTCAAAATTTCATTTATTGCTTTGTAAACCAAGGGTTTGAAGTTTTAGAAACAAAGTTATAATCTCTTTTGGCCAAATAAAATTAGTTATCCTACTTTGTCATCCTCAACAATGGGTTATTTGTTTCGCCATTTTGGAGATTTCAAAATTTTAGTTGGATTATTGCAAATTTCCTTCATGTTTCAATTCATTCAAACAACAAACTTGCTTACAAATAATGATAATCAAACTTATTTCATAGGGTGTGACAGCATAATAGGCCAGTGATCAAGTAAACAAAATTTTAGGACATACTATTTCACCCAAGCATAAAGAAGATTGATGGTTCAGCAAATTGATATGTTTAGATTTCTTCTTCTTCTTGAACACACATAAGAGTTGTATATCTTTGTACTCACTTGTCATCAAAATGGATAAAAGGGGATGTATCTAGACGTATTTTAGTTCTAGATACATCTCTTTTTATCCATTTTGATGACAAGTATTTTCGGACGGAGGGAGTATTAGAGAAGAACCGTAAGGGTACAGAACCCCAGGTACACACACACACCCATTTAGTTCTCACTGTTGGGAAATGAGGTGGGCTACATGGCTACACTAGTGCAAAAAAATCTACCACATACAACCAGGAACATGCTGCAGTTATAGGCCACATGCTTCACCATCATTTGCGAAATGAGAGTTGATGAAGCATGTGGTCACGTTTGCAGGAACATGCTTCACCAACTCTCATTCCGCAAACGTGACTACCAGATGCTTACCACTGTAGCATGTTCCGCAAATGAGAGTTGGTGAAGCATGTCTCCTCCTCACGGATCTCTTGAAAGATTCTTCCAAGCGTCACAACCGCAACTCCTTTAAAGAGTCCACACATACGTGATCGACATTTGGCTGGGTGGAAATGTGCATATGCTAGTGAACGAACGTGGATGTTGCCTACAGGAGGGGGGTGAATAGGCGCTTTAAAATAATTATGGTTTAGGCTTGAACAAATGCGGAATAAAACTAGCGTTTAATTTATCAAGCACAAAACCTAAATATGCTAGGCTCAACTATGTGCACCAACAACTTATGCTAAGTAAGATAAACAACTATGTGATAGCAAGATATATAACATGAAGCACTAAAGCTATCACAAAGTAAGTGCACATATAATGGGCTCGGGTAAGAGATAACCGAGGCATGTGGAGACGACGATGTATCCCGAAGTTCACACCCTTGTGGACGCTAATCTCCATTAGAGCGGTGTGGAGGCACATGCTCCCCAAATGCCACTACGGCCATCGCGTTGTAGGGTGGAACCCTAAGTGAAGATCTTTTCACACTTAGAGGGGAAAAGAGGATGAACACAAAACACAAAGAGGAAATTCACTCAAACAAAGACCCAGTCACACATCCACTAGAATAGCAAAGTTGCAATCCACAAAAATACAAGATCAATCCAAGGAAACAAGAACAAAGGCAAGGTTCTTCCCACTCCTAAGGAGGTGAGGTCTTGATGATAGTCTTCTTGAAAAGGAGGTCTTGAAATCCACTTGGGGATCCTCTCCTAAGAGGCATTGATCTCCAAGAGGAGTGGTAGAAGGAGCTTTGCTAACCCTAACAAATGTCTTAGACCCGAAATATATAGCTAGAGGGAGGAAGGGGACGACTTGGGAGGAAGGAAGGGCTTCCACGACCGAAGCCTGGGAGGCCCGTGCGCACTGGGTAAGTTGGGCCCGTGCGCACGGGGGCCCCGTGTGCACGGTACACGCTCGTGCGCACGGGGTGCTATAGTGGTGAGGGAGCGCACAGGGTCTGAAGTCCGTGCGCACTGGGTGGTGCGTCTTGTTTACAGAAGCCTTCTGGGGGGCGTGCGCACGGGGTCTCAGGGCCCCGTGGGCATGGGGTCGCCTAGGAGGTGCAGTCTTCATATTTCGCTCCTTCTTCTTCCTCGTGGACTTGGGGTGCTTCTCCTCCTCCTTTGGGGTGTCCCTTAGCTGCTTGGTGGCATTGGTCTTCATATCTAATGACACATAGCATTTTTTGGTGAGGTAGCAACCACATTCCATTCATGTCCATGTCTATCTCAAGTAAGAGTGAGCTCACATCGGTTTCAATGGCGCGTGCTCGAGATCTTGTCATAGGTCCACATGGTGCTTGATGTGTTGGTGTAGGGTCCATGGGGATGATGGAAGGATGCTCCGCATCATCTCCCCCTCCCCTTGGGAATGATCCGTCCTCGGATCGTGATCTTCATCACCATGGTATGGGGTCAAGTCCTTGACGTTGAAGGTGTCGCTTACATTGTAATTGTCGTGTGGGATGTCGATCTTGTAGGCGTTGCCATTGTATCGTGCTAGCAGCTTGAAGGGTCCATCGACTCGTGGTAGTAGCTAGGACTTGCGCTCGTTGGGGAAGTGGTCCTTGCGGAGATGTAGCCATACTAGATCGCCGGTGGGAACACCATTGCGGTCTTGTTGATGTTGAGCTTGGTGGCGAGGCGGTGTACTTGGCGCTCGATTGTGGACCTTGTATCTTCATGCACCTTCTTGAGATAGCTTTATCTTGCACTTGTGTCCATGTTTTCTCGTTCTTGAAGTGGTAGAGAGAGGATGTCCAAGGGTGATAATGGGTTGAAGCCGTAGATGACCTTGAAGGGGGGCTTGCCAGTAGTAGAGTGTCTTGTGCGGTTGTAGGCGTACTCGGCGATGGGTAAGAACTCCTCCCACTCCTTGATGTTCTTCTTGATCAACACGCGTAGGGTAGTAGATAGCGTCCGGTTGGTGGCTTCCGTTTGGCCATCGGTTTGAGGGTGATAGGCCATCAATAATAGTAGCTTGATGCCGAGCTTAGCGCATAGGGTCTTCCAAAAGTAGCTTAGGAACTTGATGTCATGGTCCGACATGATGGTCCTTGGAACTCCATGTAACCTTAATATTTCCCTACAAAAAACATATGCAACATGTGAAGCATCATCTATCTTATTGCATGGGATGAAGTGTGCCATTTTTTTGATAATCGTCCACAACAACAAATACCGAATCCTTTCCATTTTAAGTCCTAGGTAATCCAAGCACAAAATCCATGCTAATATCTTCCCATGGTTAATATGGAATGTGAAGTGGCATATGTAAACCATGATATTTAGCTTGTGACTTAGCTTTGCGGCATGTAGAGCACCGGTTGGTGAAGCGTGCGACGTCGCGAAACATCTTTGGCCAAAATTACTTGGATGAGAGTGTGGAAAAGGTCTTGTCGCGCCTGAAATGTCCCGTGAGTCCTCCAACGCGAGCCTCTTGCAAATGTAACAAACAAAGAGAAGACTCGGGTATACAAAGTTTGTTAGCGTGCATAAGATATCCATTCTTGAGGTAATATTTCTCCCAACAAGTGTTAGCAAGACATTTGGCATAAGGAATAGCAAATGAAGGATCATGTGTATTTAGATCTTTAACATGCTCAAAGCCGACAACATTCAGTTCAAGTTGAGTAACTAACATGCACTTGCAGGAAAGAGCATTCGCTACAACATTCTCTTTACCCTTAATGTACTTGATCACATAAGGAAGATTCAATAAATTCACTCCATTTAGCATGTCGTTTGTTCAACTTTGTTTGACCTTTAAGGTATTTAAGTCTCTCATGGTCGGTATGTATGAAAAATACATGTGGGCGGAGATAATGCTCCCAAACATGCAGTACTCGCACTAAAGCATACAATTTTTTGTCATAGATGGGATAGTTAAATTGAGCGCCGGATTTTTTTCCCGCTAAAGTATGCAATGGGTCATTTTTCTTGCATCAAAACTCCACCTATACCATTACCACTAGCATCACATGTACTTCGAAAGTTTTATCAAAATTGGGTAATGCAAGCAATGGAGCATGTGTAAGCAAATTCTTAATCTCATGAAATGCAGTATCTTGTGATGGTCCCCAAACAAAAGGTGCATTCTTCTTACTCAAGGCATGCAAAGGTGATGCAATAGTGCTAAAGTTCTTAACAAAATGACGATATAATCCGACTAAGCCAAGGAAGCTACGCACTTGTTGCAAGTTGGTTGGTTGTGGCCAAGTTTTAATAGCATCAAGCTTCATCTACATGAACACCCTTAGAAGACACAACAAAACCCAAGAAAACAAGCTTGTCAACACCAAATGTGCATTTCTCCATATTGGCATAAAGACACTCGTTTCTAGGAGTTTGCAAAACGGCCCTAAGATGAGTGACATGATCTTTTAGAGATTTGCTAAACACAAGTATATCGTCAAAGTAGACCACAACAAATATACCAATGTATGGGCGAAGAACATAATGCATGACACGCATGAAAGTACCGAGTGCTTCCGATAAACCCATAGGCATAACTAACCACTCATACAAGACAAATTTAGTTTTAAAAGTGGTTTTCCACTCATCACCTTGTTGAATGCGAATTTGGTAATAGCCACTTTTAAGATCAATTTTTGATAAAATGGTGGTGCCACTAAGCTCATCTAGCATATCATCAAGGCGTGGAATGGAATGCCTATAGCGAATGTGATAGCATTTATTGGATGACAACCGGAACACATGCGAAAACTACCATCTCTCTTAGGCACAAGAATGACCGAAATGGCACAAGGACTTAAACTTTCACGTACATGTCCGTTGTCAATGAGTTGTTATACTTGCCTTTATATCTTCGTAGTTTCTTCAAGGTTGACGCGGTATGGAGCCTTGTTTGGTAGAGGTACGCCAGGATGAGGTCGATTGGGTGCTCGATGCCTCGTAGTGGAGGAAGGCCGGGAGGTAGCTCATTGGGGAAAATATCTGCAAACTCTTGCAACAAATTAGACAACACTAGAGGAAGTTGGTTAGAAGTGTTAGTCCTTGTCGCTTCATCTTTGCACACTAGGTCATAGTGTATGACGCTAGATGGGTTCTCACACACTTGTCTCATGTCTCTTTTGGTATCAAAAAGCACTAAGTTATTCTTATCACTCATCATGGAGTCACTCATTTTTGGCTTGTGGTGCTCACTCTCGTTTTGGTGGTTCACACTCGCACTATTCTCTCCATGATGGGTGGATGCTTGCTTGTCGGCGATCACTTAGCTTGGCAACATAGTTCGTAGCACGTACTCTTTTTCCCTTCATCTTGAAACTATAGTGGTTGGTACGCCCATTGTGGATGACGCCGCAGCCGAATTGCCAAGGTCTTCCTAAGAGGAGATGGCCACACGGACATAGAAACCACATCACACTCCAAGGTGTCTTCATATACGTCGATCTTGAACGAAACTTGCACATTGTGCTCCACTTGAATGGTGCCGGAGTCGCTAAGCCATTGGACCTTGTAGGGGCGAGTATGCTTCATTTTAACAATTGTAGCTTGGAACATAGCTCTTCACTTGCCAAATTGTGGCAACTTCATCCGTCTCACGGAACGCCCATTGATGCCCGCTTTGGTGTGGACGATGTGGCAATGCTGGTCTTTGTCTTGTTGGTGCTGAAGCGTCAAGACCTTGGAGACAATGAGATAGGGGTTCGAATCATTGTCACAAAAAACTTGGTCATCTTCATCTTCATTCATGCGTCGGTGCATGGCCACGTGCTCAAGGGCTTCCATTTCTTCCTCACTCATCGAGTCATAGGTGTCATCGTTGTTGGTGATCATGGTGCGCCGAGTGGGGCACTCAAATGTCTTGTGGCTTAGCCTTGACATGTGAAGCATTTGATGGAACTCGTCTTGACGGTCTCATCCGTTGGAGTAGATGATGATGAAGCTCTCGGCTTGAAGTTGCTTGTAGTAGGAGGAGGACTTGAAGGTGTTGAAGTTTTCTTGTAACTTGACTTGTCACCGTTGCTTGGAGATGCTCTAGTCGAGGTAGGAGGTGTCGAAGTAGTGGGAGCTTGAGTGTAAGAGCCGTAGGTCTTGGATGAGTACTTGTCGTATTTGAAATCATCTTGCACTTGTTGCTCGGCCTTGGTCGCTTGGTGAACTAGCTCTAGGAGGTTGGAATAAGGTTGGAAGTCGGCAATCTTGTTTATTGGGTGATTGAGGCCATTCAAGAAGCGTGCCATAGTTTTCTCGTCGTCTTCCTTGACATTGACCCTTATCATGGCAATTTCCATTTCTTGGTAGTATCTTGCAACCTCTTGAAAAGATCGCGGGTGTAGTGTGTAGGCACGAAGCAAGCTCTCATGACGTCCTTCATGTGTGTCCAAGTTGTGATGGGTGGTTTGCCTCGCTCTTGGAGTCGCTCGATCACTTGTTCCCACCAAATGAGGATGTAGTCTTGAAACTCGAGGGAGGCCATGGCGATTTTCTTCTCCTCTTCATAATTGTGAATACGGAATATCTTGTCGACCTTCAATTCCTATGAGAGATACTCCTCGGGGTCGTTGCTTCCGGAGAACTTGGGCATGTTGAAATTGAGCTTGTTGTAGCGTTTTCTTCATCATGTGGACGAGGGTTGTTCGCAATTGGCACGGAGGAGGGTCTTCAATTTCACGCTCCTCTTGATGGAATTGCCGATTAGGACGCGGCATGTGTGCCCGGTTCCTTCTTTCTTGTTGCTCCTCGCGGCGAGCGGCTTCATCTTGTCGTTCTTGGTGAAGTGCTTCTTCTTGTTCACGCACTTGATGGACGCATGTGGCAACGGCTCTAGTGGCCTTGCGAAGTGCGTGTTGTGCTTTGAGGGCTTGTTCATCATGGCGTCTTTGTTCTTGTCAGATTGCGTCGCCGTCTTTGGGGGCTTGACGTTGCGGTTGTGGAGGTTGTTCTTGGTCCATGGCGTCTTGTTCTTGGCGTCTTGCTCTTTCACGTGCTCGGACGCAGTCTTGCAACCCATTGCCATGCGATGGATTTTCTTGAGCTTGGCGATCTTGAGTGTCTGTGGGGCGAGGAGAACGAGCTCGAGGGGGACTTGCATCCGAGGAAGAGTAGGCCTAAGAGTGGTGACTCAAGTGATGACTTGAGTGGTGTCTTCTTGATGAAGAGGTGGTGGAGGACGCGCGGCTCACGATCATTGTCGGTGTCAAAACCGGCGGATCTCGGGTAGGGGGTCCTGATCTATGCTTATTAGGCTAATGGTAATAGGAGGCAAGGGACACAATGTTTACCCAGGTTCAGGCCCTCTCGATGGAGGTAAAACCCTACTTCCTGCTTGATTGATATTGATGATATGAGTAGTACAAGAGTTGATCTACCACGAGATCGTAGAGGCTAAACCCTAGAAGCTAGCCTATGATGATTATGATTGTGATCGTCCCTCTAAGGACTAAACTCTCTGGTTTATATAGACACCGGAGAGGGCTAGGGTTTACATGGAGTCGGTTACAAAGAAGGAAATATAATATCCGGATCACCAAGCTTGTCTTCCACGCAAAGGAGAGTCCCATCCGGATACGGGACTGAGTCTTGAGTCTTGTATCTTCACGCTCCAATAGTCCGGACAAAGCATATAGTCCGGCTGTCCGGATACCCCCTAATCCAGGACTCCCTTAGTAGCCCCTAAACCAGGCTTCAATGACGATGAGTCCGACGCGCAGTCTTGTCTTCGGTATTGCAAGGCGGGTTCCATCTCCGAATACTCCAAAGTAATCATCGAACACCTAAACCGTGTCCGGATCTGCAAGATGATCTTCACATATTGCTGCAGAGAGCCTAGCATAAATCTGATTTGCTGGCAATTTTTGTATGTCGCACCCCTGCATCGTGGCCTGGCCCAACATGAACCGGTTTTTCTTAGCCCACTTCGATACGTATTGCGAGGCGGTTTTATTGGCACGCCCTGCCAAAGCAGAGATCGTGTTCCCCTTATCGCGGGATCTTCCATCGATATGGGCGTGCGCAACCCCACGATGACTGTTGGTATAACTTCGTGTTTTTAGATAAGTCCCAAGCGGTCACGCTTAGGACGCTTGATATTCACCCCCTTTATAAAGGGGCTGAGGCCTATCCCTCTTTTCCACCACCCTCGCGCCTTTTCGCATCTCGAGTTCCAACACCTGAAACTCACGCTCAAGCACTCCAGATCCTCCAATATGTCCGGATCCAACCTTTTCGGGCCGGTGGGTGGCCTCCTCGGTCCAAGAGGAGGACATTGTGAAGCTTAGGGAGGTCGAGTACCTGACTGCCGACATCCTGCACAGGCTTCCTGCTCCAGGGTAGGTCATCCCAACTCCCGAGCCTAACAAGAGTGTCGTATTCGTCTCTCACTTCCTCCGTGGCTTGGGCCCCACCCTCGATCCCTTGTGAGGGGGATCATGTTCTATTACGGGTTAGATTTTCACGATCTAGCTCCGGACGCTATCCTCCATATCTCGTCGTTCATCATTGTGTGCAAAGCTTTTCGCCACGTCACTCCACACTTTAGCTTATGGCTCAAGACCTTCAATGTGAAGCCGAAGATGGTTGAGGGGCGACATGCGGAGTGCGGAGGTGCCGTAATAAGTAGGAACACCGATGCCCCATGGCCAGAGGGTTCTTTCCCAGAGGTATCCGATTTATGGCAGCGGAGGTGGTTTTACGTCACGGCTCCCAGAGGCACAAAGTGGGTGGCTGCCCCCGACTTCCGTTTGGGCCCTCCGCCACAACTGGAGTCATGGACCAATGTAGGACGGGATTGGGGGTCTGCTAGTGATGTACCAACACTGCAGAGCCGTATCCGGGAGCTTCTTGAGAGGGACATTAACCTTGTCAGCATAATTCAGGTAATGCTATCCGATGGATGTTGTCGTGCAAACGCCGGCCTCTCCGGATGTGGGAGTTCAACCCAGAGGGTCCGTGGACTATTCTGCACTTCTTCGGCCTGACGCTCGAAGGGATGTGTAAATTATTCTTCGGACCACAAGTAAAGTGTCCGAACACCATCGAGGATGCGGGCCTAAGCTGCAATCGCCCAGATACCCAAGTAAGTCACCCCGAAACCGAATACTTCGTCTAAATCTATCATAATCATTATTCTGACAATCCTCCATGGCCAGGAATGGCTCAGCAAGGCGGAGAGAATCAGGTGTCCGGCGCCACTTCTCGAAGGCTCGCCTAGTCCTACTATAGCCAAGATGCTTGGCCGGGTGCTTAGAAAAATGCCCTCAGGGAAAGACGAAGGGAAGAACAGAGAAGCCAAACTTCACACACTGCGCATCCAAACCGGGGGAATTGCTACCTCCCCAAAGGAGGATAGTTGGGGAGGTGAATCTAAGGCCTCCCCCCCGCGCGGGAAGAAGAGGGCCGCCTCCGAAGACTTTGAGACGGAGGTGCCCAAACAGGGGAAGAAAGAGTCACCAAGGGGCCCTGCCCCGAAGGGCTACCTCACCGCGTCATGCCCGCCAACGGGCCAGCCCTCAACCGAGCTGTAAGTTAATCGTAAATTCGAAGGTACTGCTTTTCTCCGAGAACAATAACCAGGATCCATTCTTTGCAGTCCGGTTAGTATCTCTTCTCGACAGAGTTCGTCTTCGGGGGATCTCCCTCTGGAGATGATGGAGAGTGAGACCCCACCAACCTCTCCGCCTCATGAGGCGGGCGATCCCGAGGTGTTGTCACGGAGGAGTCCGGATCTGTCTGAAGGAAATATGCCCTAGTGGCAATAATAAAGTTATTATTTATTTCCTTATTTCATGATAAATGTTTATTATTCATGCTAGAATTGTATTAACTGGAAACATAATACATGTGTGAACACATAGACAAACATAGTGTCACTAGTATGCCTCTACTTGACTAGCTTGTTGATCAAAGATGGTTATGTTTCCTAACCATAGACCTGTGTTGTCATTTGATTAATGGGATCACATCATTAGGAGAATGAAGTGATTGACATGACCCATTACGTTAGCCTAGCACTTGATCGTTTAGTATGTTGCTATTGCTTTCTTCATGACTTATACATGTTCCTGAAACTATGAGATTATGCAACTCCCGTTTACCGGAGGAACGCTTTGGGTGCTACCAAACGTCACAACGTAACTGGGTGATTATAAAGGAATACTACAGGTGTCTCCAAAGGTACATGTTGGGTTGGCATATTTCGAGATTAGGTTTTGTCACTCCGATTGTCGGAGAGGTATCTCTGGGCCCTCTCGGTAATGCACATCACTTAAGCCTTGCAAGCATTGTAACTAATGAGTTAGTTGCAGGATGATGTATTACGGAACGAGTAAAGAGACTTGCCGGTAACGAGATTGAACTAGGTATTGAGATACCGACGATCGAATCTCGGACAAGTAACATACCGATGACAAAGGGAACAACGTATGTTGTTATGCAGTTGACCGATAAAGATCTTCGTAGAATATGTGGGAGCCAATATGGGTATCCAGGTCCTGCTATTGGTTATTGATCGGAAACGTGTTTCGGTCATGTCTACATAGTTCTCGAACCCGTAGGGTCCACACGCTTAAGGTTTCGATGACAGTTTTATTATGAGTTTATGAGTTTTGATGTACCGAAGGAGTTCAGAGTCCCGGATGAGATCGGGGACATGACGAGGAGTCTCGAAATGGTTGAGACGTAAAGATCGATATATTGGACGACTATATTCGGACTTCGGAAAGGTTCCAGTGATTCGGTATTTATCGGAGTGGGAGAGTTCTGAGAATTCGCCGGGAGAAGTATTGGGCCTTATTGGGCCATACGGGAAAGAGAGAGGGGCTGCCTAGGGCAGGCTGCGCGCCCCCCCAAGGCCTAGTCCGAATTGGACTAGGGGGAGGGGCCGCACCCCCTCCTTCCTTCCTTCTCTCTTCCCTTTCCTTCTCTCCTACTCCTACTACATGGAAGGTCTCCTAGTTGGACTAGGAAAGGAGGGAATCCTACTCCCGGTGGGAGTAGGACTCCTCCCTGGCGTGCCCTCCCTTGGCCGGCCGCCTCCTCCCCCTTGCTCCTTTATATACGGGGGCAGGGGGGCACCCCATGACACACAAGTTGATCTACGGATCGTTCCTTAGCCGTGTGCGGTGCCCTCCTCCACCATATTCCACCTCGGTCATATCGTCGCGGAGTTTAGGCGAAGCCCTGCGCCGGTAGAACATCATCATCGTCACCACGCCGTCGTGCTGACGAAACTCATCCCCGACGCTTTGCTGGATCGGAGCCCGGGGATCGTCATCGAGCTGAACGTGTGCTGAACTCGGAGGTGCCGTACGTTCGGTACTTGGATCGATCGGATCGTGAAGACGTACGACTACATCAACCACGTTGTCATAACGCTTCCTCTTACGGTCTACGAGGGTACGTGGACATACACTCTCCCCTCTCGTTGCTATATCATCACCATGGTCTTGCGTGTGCGTAGGAATTTTTTTGAAATTACTACGTTCGCCAACAGTGGCATCCGAGCCTAGGTTTTATGGTTTGATGTTATATGTACGAGTAGAACACAAGTGAGTTGTGGGCGATATAAGTCATACTGCTTACCAGCATGTCATACTTTGGTTGGCGGTATTGTTGGATGCAGTGGCCTGGACCGACATTACGCAGACGCTTACGCGAGACTGGTTTTACCGTCGTGCTTTGCACAGGTGACTAGCGGTGTCGGTTTCTCAAACTTTAGTTGAACCGAGTGTGGCTACGCCGGTCCTTGCGAAGGTTAAAACAGCACCAACTTGACAAACTATCGTTGTGGTTTTGATGCGTAGGTGAGATTGGTTCTTGCTTAAGCCCGTAGCAGCCACGTAAAACTTGCAACAACAAAGTAGAGGACGTCTAACTTGTTTTTGTAGGGCATGTTGTGATGTGATATGGTCAAGACGTGATTAGATATAAGTTGTTGTATGAGATGATCATGTTTTTTGTACGAGGTTATCGGCAACTGGCAGAAGCCCTATGGATGTCTCTTTGTTGCATAAGATGCAAGTGCCAAATTATTGCTTTACTTTATCGTTATGCGATAGCAATAGTTGCAAAAGCAATAGTTGGTGAGACGAACATGTGACGACACATTGATATAGATCAAGATGATGAAGATCATGGTGTCGTAACGGTGACGATAGAGATCATGACAGTACTTTGGAGATGGAGATCAAAGGCGCAAGATGATCATGGCCATATCATGTCACATATTTTGATTGCATATGATGTTTATCTATTATACATCTTATTCTTGCTTTAATTGACGGTAGCATTTTAAGATGATCTCTCACTAATTATCAAGAAGTGTTCTCCCTGAGTATGCACCATTGCCAAAGTTCGTCGTGCCCAGACACCACGTGATGATCGGGTGTGATAAGCTCCACGTCCATCTACAACGGGTGCAAGCCAGTTTTGCACACGCTGAATACTCAGTTAAACTTGACGAGCCTAGCATATGCGAGATATGGCCTCGAACACGGAGACCGAAGGTCGGCGTGAATCATATAGTAGATATGATCAACATGAGATGTTCACCATTGAAAACTACTCCATCTCACGTGATGATCGGTTATGGTTTAGTTGATTTGGATCACGTGATCACTTAGATGACTGGAGAGATGTCTGTCTAAGTTGGAGTTCTTAAGTAATATGATTAATTGAACTTAATTTATCATAAACTTAGTCCTGGTAGTATTTTGCAAATTATGTTGTAAGATCAATAGCTCGCGTTGTTGCTTTCATATGTTTATTTTGATATGTTCCTAGAGAAAATTGTGTTGAAAAATGTTAGTAGCAATGATGCGGATTGGATCCGTGATCTAAGGTTTATCCTCATTTTGCATGTAAGAATTATGTCCTTAATGCACCGCTAGGTGATGACCTATTGCGAGAGCGGATGCACACGTTATGAACGTTTGGCTAGCTCAATATGATGACTACTTGATAGTTTAGTGCACCATGCTTAACGGCTTAGAATTGGGACTTCAAAGATGTTTTGAACATCATGGACCATATGAGATGTTCCAGGAGTTGAAGTTAATATTTCAAGCAAATACCCGAGTTGAGAGATATGAAGTCTCCAACAAGTTCTATAGCTAAAAGATGGAGGAGAATCGCTCAACTAGTGAGCATGTGCTCAGACTGTCTGGGTACTTCAATCGCTTGAATCAAGTGGGAGTTAATCTTCTAGATAAGATAGTGATTGACAGAATTCTCTAGTCACCATCACTAAGTTACTAGAACTTCGTGATGAACTATAATATGCAAGGGATGACGAAAACGATTCCCGAGCTCTTCGTGATGTTGAAATCGACGAAGGTAGAAATCAAGAAAGAGCATCAATTTTGATGATTGACAAGACCACTAGTTTCAAGAGAAGGGCAAAGGAAAGAAAGGGAACTTCAAGTGGAAAGACAAGCAAGTTGTCACTCCGTGAAGAAGACCAAAGCTAGACCAAAGCCTAAAACCGAGTGCTTACACCGCAAGCGAAATGGTCTTTGAAGCGGAAATGCCCGAATATTTGGTGGATAAAGAAGGATGGCAAAGTGAACAAGGGTATATTTGATATCTGATTATTGATGTGAGCCTTCTTGGTGTTTATAGTAGCCCCCGAGTATTTGATACTTGTTAGGTTGCTAAGATTAGTAACTCAAAACAGGAGTTCTGAGAATAAGCAGAGACTAGTTGAAGGGAAGTGACGATGAGTGTTGGAAGTAGTTCCAAGATTGATATGATCATCATCGCACACTCCCATACTTTCGGGATTAGTGTTAAACCTAAATAAATGTTATTTGGCGTTTGCGTTGAGCATGAATATGATTTGATCATGTTTGTTGCAATACGATTATTCATTTAAAGTCGAGAATAATTGTTGTTCATTTACATGAATAAAACCTTCAATGGTCATACACCCAATGAAAATAGTTTGTTGGATCTCGATCGTAGTGATACACATATTCATAAAATTGATGCCAAAAGATGCAAAGTTAATAATGATAGTGCAACTTATTTGTGGCTTGCCGTTTGGGTCATATCGGTGTAAAGCGCATGAAGAAACTCCATAAAGATGGATTTTGGAATCACTTGGTTATGAATCATTTGATGCTTGCGAACCGTGCCTTTTGGGCAAGATGACTAAAACTCTGTTCTCCGGAACAATGGAACAAGCTACTGACTTATTGGAAATAATACATACCGATGTATGCGATCCAATGAGTGTTGATGCTCGTGGCAAGTATCGTTATTTTCTGACCTTCACAAGATGATTTGAGCAGATATGGGTATATCTACTTGATGAAACATAAGTCTGAAATAGTTGAAAGGTTCAAAGAATTTCAGAGTGAAGTGGAAAAATCATCGTAACAAGAAAATAAAGTTTCTGCAATCTGATCGCGGAGACGAATATTTGAGTTACGAGTTTTGCCTTCAACTAAAACAATATGAAATAGTTTCACAGTTCACGCCACCTGGAACACCACAACATTATGGTGTGTCTGAACGTCGTAATCGTACTTTAATGGATATGGTGCGATCTATGATGTTTCTTACTGATTTACCATTGTCGTTTTGGGGTTATGCATTAGAGACAGCTGCATTCACGTTAAAAGGGCACCATCTAAATCCGTTGAGACGACACTATATGAACTGTGGTTTAGCAAGAAACCCAAGTTGTCGTTTCTTAAAGTTTGGGGCTATGATGCTTATGTGAAAAAGTTTCATCCTGATAAGCTCAACCCCAAATCGGAGAAGTGCGTCTTCATAGAATACCCAAAGAAAACTGTTGGGTACACCTTCTATCACAAATCCGAAGGCAAGATATTCGTTGCTATATTCGGATCCTTTCTAGAGAAGGAGTTTCTCTCGAAAGTAGTGAGTGAGAGGAAAGTAGAACTTGATGAGGTAACAGTACCTGCTCCCTTATTGGAAAGTAGTCCATCGCAAGAACCGGTTCCTGTGACAACTACACCAATTAGTGAGGAAGCTAATGATATTGATCATAAAACTTCAGATCAAGTTTCTACTGAACCTCGTAAGTCTACCAGAGTAAGATCCGCACCAGAGTGGTACGGTAATCCTGTTCTGGAAGTCATGTTACTAGACCATGATAAACCTATGAACTATGAGGAAGCGATGATGAGCCCAGATTCCGCGAAATGGCTTGAGGCCATGAAATCTGAGATTGGATCCATGTATGAGAACAAAGTGTGGACTTTGGTGGAGTTGCCCGATGATCGGCAAGCCATATTGTATAAATGGATCTTCAAGAGGAAGGCAGATCTTGATAGTAGTGTTACTATCTACAAAGCTCGACTTATCGCAAAAAAGGTTTTGACAAGTTCAAGGTGTTGACTACAATGAGATTTTCTCAACTATAGCGATGCTTAAGTCTGTCCGAATCATGTTAGCAATTGCCACAATTTATGAAATCGGCAAATGGATGTCAAAACTACATTCCTTAATGGTTTTCTTAAAGAAGAGTTGTATATGATGCAACCGAAGGTTTTGTCAATCCTAAAGGTGTTAACAAAATGTGCAAGCTCCAATGATCCATCTATAATTTGGTGCAAGCATCTCGAGTTGGAATATACGTTTTGATATGTTGATCAAAGCATATAGTTTTGTACAGACTTACAAATGAAGCTGTATTTACAAGAAAGTGAGTGGGAGCACTACAACATTTCGATAAGTATATGTGAATGACATATTGTTGATCGGAAATAATGTAGAATTATTTTGCAAAGCATGAAAGGATACTTGAATAAGAGTTTTTCAAAGAAAGACCTCGGTGAAGCTGCTTACACATTGAGCATCAAGATCTATATAGATAGATCAAGACGCTTGATAAGATTTTTCAATGAATACATACCTTGATAAATTTTTGAAATAGTTCAAAATGGAACAGTCAAAGAAGGAGTTCTTGCCTGTGTTGCAAGGTGTGAAATTGATTAAGACTCAAGACCCGACCATGGCAGAAAATAGAAAGAGAATGAAAAGTCATTCCCTATGCCTCAGTCATAGGTTCTATAAAGTATGCTATGCTGTGAACCATACATATTGTATACCTTGCTCTGAGTGCGGCAAGGGAATACAATTTTGATCTAATAGTAGATCACTGGACAACGGTCAAGAATATCCTTAGTAAGGACTAAGGAGATGTTTCTCGATTATGGAGGTGATAAAAGAGTTCGTTGTAAAAGTTACATCGGTGCAAACTCTTACACCGATCCAGATGACTCTAGGTCTTAATCTGGATACATATTGAAAATGGGAGCAATTAGCTAGAGTAGCTCCGTACAGAGCATTGTAGACATAGAATATTTGCAAAATACATACGGCTCTGAATGTGACAGACCCGTTGACTAAGCTTCTCTCACGAGCAAAACATGATCACACCTGAGTACTCTTTGGGTGTTAATCACATAGCAAAGTGAACTAGATTATTGACTCTAGTAACCCCTTTGGGTGTTGGTCACATAACGATGTGAACAATGGGTGTTAATCATATACATATATGAATATTGATGTTAAATCACATGGCGATGTGAACTAGATTATTGACTCTATTGCAAGTGGGAGACTGAAGGAAATATGCCCTAGAGGCAATAATAAAGTTATTATTTATTTCCTTATTTCATGATAAATGTTTATTATTCATGCTAGAATTGTATTAACTGGAAACATAATACATATGTGAACACATAGACAAACATAGTGTCACTAGTATGCCTCTACTTGACTAGCTTGTTGATCAAAGATGGTTATGTTCCCTAAACATAGACATGTGTTGTCATTTGATTAATGGGATTACATCATTAGGAGAATGATGTGATTGACATGACCCATTACGTTAGCCTAGCACTTGATCGTTTAGTATGTTGCTATTGCTTTCTTCATGACTTATACATGTTCCTGAAACTATGAGATTATGCAACTCCCGTTTATCGGAGGAACAGTTTGGGTGCTACCAAACGTCACAACGTAACTGGGTGATTATAAAGGAGTACTATAGGTGTCTCCAAAGGTACATGTTGGGTTGGCGTATTTGAGATTAGGTTTTGTCACTCCGATTGTCGGAGAGGTATCTCCGGCCCTCTCGGTAATGCACATCACTTAAGCCTTGCAAGCATTGTAACTAATGAGTTAGTTGCGGGATGATGTATTACGGAACGAGTAAAGAGACTTGCCGGTAACGAGACTGAACTAGGTATTGAGATACCGACGATCGAATCTCGGACAAGTAACATACCGATGACAAAGGGAACAACGTATGTTGTTATGCGGTTTGACCGATAAAGATCTTCGTAGAATATGTGGGAGCCAATATGGGCATCCAGGTCCCGCTATTGGTTATTGATCGGAAACATGTTTCGGTCATGTCTACATAGTTCTCGAGCCCATAGGGTCCATGCACGCTTAAGGTTTCGGCGATGTTTTATTATGAGTTTATGAGTTTTGATGTACCGAAGGAGTTCGAGTCCCGGATGAGATCGGGGACATGAGGATGAGTCTCGAAATGGTCGAGACGTAAAGATCGATATATTGGACGACTATATTCGGACTTGGAAAGGTTCGAGTGATTCGGTATTTATCGAGTCGTGAGAGTTACAGGAATTCGCCGGGAGAAGTATTGGGCCTTATTGGGCCATACGGGAAAGAGAGAGGGCTGCCTAGGGCAGGCGCGCGCCCAAGGCCTAGTCCGAATTGGACTAGGGGAGGCCGCACCCCTCCTTCCTTCCCTTCTCTTCCCTTTCCTTCTCTCCTACTCCTACTACATGGAAGGTCTCCTAGTTGGACTAGGAAAGGAGGAATCCTACTCGGTGGGAGTAGGACTCCTCCTGGCGCGCCTCCCTTGGCCGGCCGCCTCCTCCCCTTGCTCCTTTATATCTGAGGCAGGGGCACCCCATGACACACAAGTTGATCTACGGATCGTTCCTTAGCGTGTGCGGTGCCCCCCTCCACCATATTCCACCTCGGTCATATCATCGCGGAGTTTAGGCGAAGCCCTGCGCCGGTAGAACATCATCATCGTCACCACGCCGTCGTCTTGACGGAACTCATCCCCGACGCTTTGCTGGATCGGAGCCCGGGGATCGTCATCGAGCTGAACGTGTGCTGAACTCGGAGGTGCCGTACGTTCGGTACTTGGATCGGTCGGATCGTGAAGACGTACGACTACATCAACCGCGTTGTCATAATGCTTCCGCTTACGGTCTACAAGGGTACGTGGACATACACTCTCCCCTCTCGTTGCTATATCATCACCATGATCTTGCGTGTGCGTAGGAATTTTTTTGAAACTACTACGTTCCCCAGCACTGCCGAAGCCAGAAGCTAATCCTTCGGCCGCCCTGAGCCCGGAGCATTCGGGCCCCACGGGGGGCGATGAGAAGGGCCCGGCACAGTCCGGTGTTTGGGCGAACACATTGACGGGCCTTCTGGAGCAAGTTGCTCTTTCGGAGGAGCACCGTTCATTAATGAGCATGGTGCTCGGGAAGATTTCCTCCGCCACAAGCGGGTTGAATGAAGCCTTTACGAGCCTGCTCAGAGGCTTTGAGGTATGTAAAAAATACGTAACTTTTGGCTGTGATGCACGTGCTAGATGTGCTCCATATGGATAGTAGCCCTTGAGACTCTGGTTGCCAGCCCAAGGTGGCAAACTGAGGATCATATTTCGAATTAATGATCGCGTTGTGCTTATGCACAGGTGTCTAAGGATCCGGTGGCTGACCAGTCCGTTGAGGTTTCCGAACTGAGGAGGCAGATTGGAGTTATTGATGCCGACATCACGCTTGTGAACGAGTAGCTTAACAAGTCACAAGGTATGTGCTCTTCTTTCCTTATTATTTGTAGGAAAAATTGAAATGAGTATAATACTGATGTGATATGCGTGGACTGCAGATGGTGCTGCTGCCGTGGAAGCCCTGAGGGCGGAACTTGCCCAGGCCAAGGAACAAGCTCAGACTAGCAATGCGGCTGCCCTAAAGGCGGCTGAAGAGTTGAGAGCTGAACAGGCTGCTCATCACCGAAGCGAAGACAAAATAGCCGAAATGGCCGTGGAGCTGAAAAATGCCGCCAGCCGGTATGAGCTCCTTGAGAAGGAGAATCAGGTGAACTTGGCTGACCTGAAGAAGGCACTTGATACGGCCAAGGAGACGCGGTCTGAAAGCAGGGATGCGCAGGAGGAGCTTCGTCTGGCCGGAGAAATCACGGCTGGAAACCTTTACTTATTGCGGATGAAGTTTTTAGATCCGAAGTATGCTCCCCTGGATCGACGTTGGAGCCCTGTAGACACGTATGCGGACTTGGCGAACAGTACGGCTGATGCGGCCAAGTTTTTCGAGGATCAAGGTGATAAAGAAGTGGAGAAGCTGTTCTGGTCGCAATTCGATGCTCCCGGGCACCCATTTCCATTGAGTGAGAAGATGGCTGCTGTGGCTGAGCTTCATAGGCTGTCCGGTCTTGCAATGCGGTCTGTAATAGACCATCTTTGGACGAAGGAGCCTAAACCGGACAGTTATTTTGGTTTAGTGCAACAATTCCTTGGTGCCGTATCACGGGTCGATGCCATGCGGAGGTCGGCGTGTATAGAGGGTGCACGGATGGCTCTTGCCCGCGTTAAAGCATATTGGACAGATATGGAGGCCCCATCGTTGCGACCCAGAATCCGGCGGGAGGCCAGGATCCGGCCGAGCACTACTTGGAGCAGGTAACAAAAGGTGCTCGCTTAATAGAGGCTCAGTGCTCGAAGAATGTCATATTTGAGTGACAACTCATTTGATTGTAAAAACAATGTATATTTAATTATGAAGGCTATTTTATATTTTTTGCCCGAAAGTGTTATGGTGCCTTATGTGCGGCCGTTCTATGTATAAATTTAATCTGAAAGTTAGCAGTCGTTGGCTTCAGCCCCCACACATATAATGCGTGGGTGTTCGCAAAAATATGCATAATCACACTTGACCCAACGTCTTGGTCCATTAAGGAGGTGATCGCACGTCGAACAAGGCAATAGGACTATATAGCTTTAACACTTTCACTTAGCCATAGGAGTTTGATGGTGGGGCTACTATATAGCCCCAGGTACCTTCGCGTGCATCCGAATATGGGCGCGTTTGTACATGACCAGGAAACGGTCCTTTGTTAATGCGGAGGAATTAAAGATTCCGATAAGTCTTTGAGTGGTTGAACAGTCTCTCGCTGTATCATGACAGTCAGTTTTCGGCTTTCTCTACTGAGGTGCTCATCCGGAATAACCAGGGCACAATCGTAGTAGTTCTCCTTTGGCTGCCTTAGCCGATAAGAACGGAACGTAAGGCGGCAAACCCAGGTGTCGGGCAAACCAAACATTTGACCAAAGACATGATTCGGAGCTGATGCATATAAGGCCAAACTCGTGACACCAAACACTCCCGAAGGTATTCGGACTTTGCGATATAAAATGGGCTGAAGAATGCCCTTTCATTATGAACCCTGTATTTCTAGGTACGTGCATTAGTCTGTCGTGGCGAAATGCCAATAACGGCAGTACCCTCTGTGGATATAGTACCCATGGGATGTGTAAACAACAAGAGACAATAAAAAGGTTTACACAGGGGCTTAATCTAAAGAGAAACCTTTGAACGGGGCCCTGGTGCACGTCTGCGCCTTTGTCTCCGGTGTGCTGTGTCCTAGAAGGGTACTGCATGAATGGTGTCTATAAAAATAAAAACTCATGTAGAAGAGTATAACGTAAGCGTGCGATGGATAGTAAGAGTGTAAGACACTGGCCTGTTAATGAGGTCAAGCCGACAGTGGGGCTTTATTAAATATTCATAGCCCCTGGTGTCCTCTATGGGATTACATGTATGTTACCCTAGCTCAGGTTTATCCGGGCTGCCGGACTCGTCTAACCGTGTCTGTGGTCTTAATGACCACTCATGTTTTCTGGTATTGGAGGCCGCTTAGAGTCCGGCCGCTGGAGCCGTCGCGTATTCCTCCGCGCATGAAGAGCGCTCTGTGTTTCCGTTAACGGTGATGACGCCACGTGGACCGGGCATCTTGAGTGTAAGGTAGGCGTAATGCGGTACTGCGTTGAAGCGGGCGAAGGCCGTTCTCCCAAGCAATGCGTGATAGCCACTTTGGAAGGGGGCGATGGTGAAGAGTAGTTCTTCGCTTCTGGAGTTGCCTGGGGAACCGAATGTTACCTCCAGTACAACGGAGCCCCTGCCGTAGGCTTCAACGCCTGGTATCACCCCTTCGAAGGTGGTGTTACTTTGGCTGATTCTGGATGGGTCTATCCCCATTCTGTGGACAATGTCCTGGTATATTATATTGAGACTACCGCCGCCGTCCATGAGGACGCGAGTGAGATGGTATCCGTCGATTATTGGGTTGAGCACCAAGGCAGCTGATCCTCCGTGCCGCATACTAGTCGGGCAGTCCCTGTGATCGAAGGTGATCGGGCAGGCCGACCAGTGGTTAAGTTTGGGGCGACGGGCCTTACAGCGTATGCGTCTCTGAGTGCGCGTTCGCGCCTTCTTGTGGGTGTGTGAGTCGCGTGGATCATGTTTACTGTTTTTACCTCTAGTGGGAATATTTTCTGTCCCCCAGTGTTCGGCTGGCGAGGCTCATCCTCGTCTTCACTTGGTGTTTCCCTTCCCTTGTGTTCGGAATTTAATTTGCCGGCCTGCTTGAAGACCCATCACTCTTTGTGAGTGTGGTTCGCAGGTTTGTCGGGGGTGCCATGAATTTGGCACAGTCTGTCCAGGAGTTTGTTCAGGCCGGATGGTCCCTCTTTGCTGCCTTTAAATGGCTTATTTTGTTGACCGGGTCGAGAGCCCCTGAATCCGGCATTGACCGTTGTGTTGTCCGGACTCTCTTCCTTGTATTGTCGTTTGTTTTTATTGCGCCGTGGCTTCCCGTTGCCATTTCTGATTTTGGATGTACTTGGGGCGCTGGTGCCTTTACGGGCCAACTAGCTATCTTCACCTGCGCAAAAGCGGGTCATAAGGCTTGTTAAGGCTGCCATTGTTCTCGGCTTTTCTTGGCCGAGGTGTCTAGCAAGCCACTCGTCCCGGATGTTGTGTTTGAAGGCTGCTAGGGCTTCGGCATCGGGACAATCGACAATTTGATTCTTCTTAGTGAGGAATCTGTTCCAAAGCTTGCGGGCGGACTCTCCGGGCTGTTGAATTTTGTGACTTAAATCGTCTGCATCCGGAGGCCGGACATAGGTCCCTTGAAAATTGGCCCTGAAAGCATCCTCGAGTTCCTCCAAACTTCCAATTGAATTTTCGGGGAGGCTTTTCAACCAGTGTTGAGCTGGTCCCTTCAACTTGAGGGGAAGGTATTTGATGGCGTGGAGGTCGTCCCCACGAGCCATGTGTATATGCAGGATAAAATCCTCGATCCAGACCCCTGGGTCTGTCGTTCCGTCGTATGCTTCTATGTTCACAGGTTTAAAACCCTGTGGAAATTCATGGTCCAGTACTTCTTCGGTGAAGCACAGGGGGTGAGCAGCCCCTCTGTATCTGGACGTGCTATGGCATGCCGTCGGCTGTAGTTGTGTCCGGTGCTGATTCCGAACTGGTATCCGATCGGTATGATCGTTTTGGTGACCATAGTCCTGCGCCGGGGTGTGTCCTTTAGATCCATAGATGGACCTAGCCGCGCCAACTTTTCTATCCAGGAGCTCGCGTCGATCATGTGCGGCGTCGGTAGCTGCTCTATTGCGTTTATGAAGTGGTTTGTCCGGCCTCCTAGCTGTGTTGTTCTTTGGTGGAACAGCCTCGTCGTCGAATTCTGGCAGCAACTTGCATTTTGGGTAGCTCTTTGTGTGGCGATCATCGCCGTACTTTTCTTCAGTGTCTAGCACTTTATTCCATCTGCGATTGAGCATTTCCTATGCGGCCTTTAGCCGTTGCTTCTGCTTCTTTAGACTTCTCGCAATGGCCATAAGCCTTCTGTGGAGGTTATCTCATTCCAAGCGTGTTTCTGGGGTGATGAATGCATCGTCATCCGGACTGTGTTCTTGTCCCGGGGCGGTTTGATGAATTCGTCCCACGGGATCATTGTGATCGGGCGTCTGCTTCGAGCTGTGTTCGGTGTGACCTAGCTCATCCTGCTCCATTGCTGGGTCCATATGGTCGTTGTTGCCTTTGGAGTTGACTGGGGTGTCGATCTTTCTGGCGCTCTTATCGCTGTTTTTACTGTTGCTGGACTTGGAGAGGCGCCTGCACCGTCGTTTTGGCTTTTGCCCGGGGGTTTTATCTTCCGGATTGTCGCCGTCCTCCTCCTTAGGCGTATCCACCATGTATATATCGTATGACGAGGTGACAGTCCAGCGCCCCATTGATTCTGAATCGTCTACTGCGCCGACGTCCATATCATCAGTATCATCAGGGTCAAAGTCAAGCATGTCTGATACATCGTCGATAGTGGCTATGAAGTGGGTGGTGGGTGGGCAACGAATTCCTTCATCGTCTGCTTCCCATTCGAGCCGGACATAGTTCGGTCGAGAGTCTCCTGACAAAGAGAGGGACTTTAAAGAGTTTAGCATGTCGCCAAAGGGCGAGTGCTGGAAGATATCCGCAGCGGTGAACTCCATTACCGGAGCCCAACCGGATTCGGCGGGCTTAGAGGCGCGCGGACTGGAACCCGCAACCGGATATGAGTCCGGAGGTCCAGTGTCACATGCTTCCTTGGGTATGAAGTCTGTGTTCGGCTCTACCGCCGATGAGTGTGCGGCCGCTAGGGCGGGGTCCATCCACCCGTCCTCAGGTGACACAATCTGCTCCGGATTTAGGTCCGGGGCTCCTGCAGGGGCGATATCCCGAGCATTATCCGGCAGCAGGTCTAGGCCGTGCTCGTCGTGGCTGTCCGGCGTTCCTGGCGCAGGACCGAATTAGTTGAAGATCAAGTCTCCGCGGATATCGGCCGTGTAGTTCAAGTTTCCGAACCTGACCTGGTGGCCAGGGGCATGGCTGTCGATCTGCTCCAGATGGCCAAGCGAATTGGCCCGCAGTGCGAATCCGCCGAACATGAAGATCTGTCCAGGGAGAAAAGTCTCACCCTGGACCATGTTGTTGTTGATGATTGGAGGAGCCATCAAACCTTGCAGCGACGACACAGAGGAACTCTCCATGAAAGCACCAATGTCGGTGTCAAAACCGGCGGATCTCGGGTAGGGTGTCCCGATCTGTGCGTCTTAGGCTAATGGTAACAGGAGGAAAGGGACACAATGTTTACCCAGGTTCGGGCCCTCTCGATGGAGGTTAAACCCTACTTCCTGCTTGATTGATGTTGATGATATGAGTAGTACAAGAGTTGATCTACCACGAGATCGTAGAGGCTAAACCCTAGAAGCTAGCCTATAATGATTATGATTGTGATCGTCCCTCTAAGGACTAAACTCTCCGGTTTATATAGACACCGGAGAGGGCTAGGGTTTAAATGGAGTCGGTTACAAAGAAGGAAATATAATATCCGGATCGCCAAGCTTGTCTTCCATGCAAAGGAGAGTCCCATTCAAACACAGGACGGAGTCTTGAGTCTTGTATCTTCACGCTCCAATAGTCCGAACAAAGCATATAGTCCGGCTGTCTGGATACTCCCTAATCCAGGACTCCCTCAATCATGTTGCAGAATTCTTCCATTTGTGTGGTGATCTTGGCGTCGAGGTAGTCCTGGTTTCTTGCTTTCGATTGGCGTAGTTCGGTGGTGAGTTGCTCGATGCGGTCACCCAAAGCTTCACTTTCTTGATGGAGGGCTCGTTGGGTGATGAAGAAGTGATTTTTGGTGTCGTAGTCGCATTCGTCATCTTGATCCTCGAAAAGTGAGTTCGCTGAAGAAGTTGGCCTATCCATCATAACCAAGTGGTGGTGAGTAGGAAAATGAGAGAACAATACCAAAGTTACCTTTTCCGAAGATTGAGGATGTATCGAGTATCACTCAATGGAATGCTATAATAGGAGAATTGGTACTGGGTTTTGTTTCTCACACCTACAAGTAAAGGCTTATGGAGTAGCTCGGTTAGGAGGAGAGGCACAAAATTCAAGCAAGTGTTAGCCAAGATATTGATAATGTTGAAGATATACAAAATTGCAAGTAAGACAAATATATCAAACCCAAGGATGTCACGAGGAACACACACACGGAAGATAGATATGGGATCCGCACAACCAAGGAGTGAGCTCAAAATGTGAACCCATGGAAAATGCTCTTGTTGTACGGATACTAGAGAGACGCTAGCTCGATTGCTCAAATGGGCTAGATACGCTTGTGCACCAACCTATGAGAGAAATGACCCGTCTACAATCCCAAGTATGCTTATGTATGTATTGACGAAGATGATGAAACTATGCAAAGTGCTCAATGCTATTGCTTACAAGCTCTTTGTTTCTTTTTTCCTTTGCTTATAAGCTTTTTTAACTCTGCCACAGTGCTTGATATTCGAGCCGGAGTATGAAACTACAAGTATGATATGCACGGAGAGATGTATCACTAAAGGTGCACATATAGCGTGGCCCGGCAATTCTCAACTTGCTAGTCTCGATGGGTAAGTGACGCAAAATGGCTCAAGGCTATCAAATGTAAAGGCAAGGTATGATGGTAAGATGTCGTCGAGGTTACAGTCCTTGCTTATGGTAGTATGAAGATGTAGTGGTCGATGTCGATGTAGAGTCTAAATCGATGACGAGTGGCGGTGATGTGGAAGTCGAATAGTGCCTAAGTAGCCAAAACACCTTAGGACACAGTGAAACCGCAACTCCAAAACTCAAACACCAACGGGAAGTAGTGCGGAAAGCAAATGGTGGTGGTGGAATGACAAAACGAGGCAAAAATGGCTATGGCCGAACAGTTCTGTAGGGGCCGAGCGCACGGGGTAAGTGGAGCCTGTGTGCACGGGGTCCCGATGGCCCGTGTGCATGGGTTGCTTTGTTGTGCAAGAACACCTTTGGATCCGTGGACAAAATGCAAAATCCGGCAAAAATCAACGGTTGGATGGATGGGGGATGGTAGTAAGGGGTAGACCCACTTGTCAAACACAAAATTCGTGGACCAAATCAACAAAATCTCACAAGATCCAACAAATTGCAAGAAAATTTTGGGGGCTATTTTTGTGAGAATTTTTGTATTGGGACAACAAACAACAAAATTAGGCTAGAATATGAGGGGTAGGGACTCCAAGATTTGAATCAACCATGGCTCATGATACCAAGATGTTGTAGGGAGGAACCCTTAGTGAAGATCTTTTCACACTTAGAGGAGAAAAGAGGATGAACCCAAGAAAACATAGAGGAAATTCACTCAAACAAAGACCCAATGACACATCCAGTAGAATAGCAAAGTTGAGATCCGCAAGAATACAAGATCAATCCAAGGAAACAAGCACAAAGGTAAGGTTCTTCCCACTCCTAAAGAGGTGAGGTCTTGATGATCGTCTTCTCCAAAAGGAGGTCTTGAAATCCACTTGGGGATCCTCTCCTAAGAGGCCTTGATCTCCAAGAGGAGTGGTAGAAGGAGCAAAGCTCTATCAATGTCTCACATATACTTTGCCAACCCTAACAAATGTCTTAGACCCGAAATATATAGCTAGAGGGAGGAAGGGGACGACTTGGGAGGCAAGGAAGGGCATCCACGGCCAAAGCCTGGGAGGCCCGTGAGCATGGGGGTCCCATGTGCATAGTACACGCTCGTGCGCATGGGGTGCTACAGTGGCAAGGGCCCGTGCGCATGGGGTCTGGAGTCCGTGCGCATCGGGTGATGCGTCTAGTTTACAGAAGCCTCCTGGGTGGCCCGTGCGCACGGGGTCTCGGGGGCCCGTGGGCAGGGGGTCGCTTGGGAGGTGCAGTCTTCATCTTCTTTTGCTCCTTCTTCTTCCGCGTGGCCTTGGGGTGCTTCTCCTCCTCCTTTGGGGTGTCCCTTAGCTGCTTGGGGGCGTTGGTTTTTGTACGTAATGACACATAGCATATTTTGGTGAGGTAGCAACCAAGTTCCATTCATGTCCTTATCTATCTCAAGTAAGAGTGAGTTCACCTTGGTTTCAATGGTGTGTGCTGATGTCCCACAAGTATAGGGGATCAATCATAGTCCTTTCGATAAGTAAGATTGTCAAACCCAATGAGGAGCAGAAGGAAATGACAAGTGGTTTTCAGCAAGGTAATTTCTGCAAGCTCTGAAATTGTCGGTAACAAGTAGTTTGATAGAAAGATAATTTGCAACAAGTGACAAGTAGTAGTAGTAAAAATAGGTGCAGAAAGGTATCCCAATCCTTTTTGTAGCAAAGGACAGGCTAGAACGGTCTCTTATAATAAGCAAGCGTTCTTGAGGGTACACAGGAATTTCATCTAGTCACTTTCATCATGTTGGTTTGATTTGCGTTCGCTACTTTGATAATTTGATATGTGGGTGGACCAGTGCTTGGGTGCTGTTCTTACTTGAACAAGCCTCCCACTTATGATTAACACCTCTCGCAAGCATATGCAACTATGAAAGAAGAATTAAGATAAAATCTAACCATAGCATTAAACATGTGGATCCAAATCAGACCCTTACAGAATAGCGCATAAACTAGGGTTTAAGCTTCTGTCAGTCTAGCAACCCATCATCTAATAACTACTCCACAATGCATTCCCTTAGGTCCAAAGATGGTGAAGTATCATGTACTCGACGTTCACATAACACCACTAAGGGAATCACAACATACATATCATCAAAATATTGAACGAATATCAAATTCACATGATTACTTGCAACATTACTTCTCCTGTGTCCTCAACAACAGAAGTAACTACTCACACAACATGTTCATGCTCAAGATCAGAGGAGTAATAAATATCATAATGGATCTGACCATATAATCTTCCACCAAATAAACCATCTAGCATCAACTACAAGATGTAATCAACACTACTAGTCACCCACATGTACCAATTTAAGGATCTGGTACAAAGACTGAACACAAGATATGAACTAGGGTTTTGAGATGAGATGGTGCTATTGAAGATGTTGATGAAGATTGGCCCTCCCAAGGTGAGAGGCTTGTTAGTGATTGATAACCCACAAGTATAGGGGATCGTAATAATTTTCAAGGGTAGAGTATTCAACCAAAACTTATTGATTCGACACTAGGGGAGCCAAAGAATATTCTCAAGTGATAGCAGCTGAGTTGTAAATTCAACCACACCTGAAAGACTTAATATCTGCAGCAAAGTATTTAGTAGCAAAGTAGTATGGAAGTAACGGTAATGGTGGCAAAAGTAACAGTAGCAAAGATCAATATGTGAAAAGCTCGTAGGCAATGGATGGATAATTATGTCGGATGGCATTCATCATGCAACAGTTATAACCTAGGGTGACACATAAGTAGCTCCAATTCATCAATATAATGTAGGCATGTATTCCGAATATAGTCATACATGCTTATGCAAAAGAACTTGCATGACATCTTTTGTCCTACCCTCCCGTGGCAGCGGGGTGCTAATGGAAACTAAGGGATATTAAGGCCTCCTTTTAATAGAGAACCAGACCAAAGCATTAGCACTTAGTGAATACATGAACTCCTCAAACTATGGTTATCACCAGAAAGAATGCCAATTATTGTCACCTTGGGGGTACACGGATCATAACTCGTAATAGGTGTCTACAACTTGCAAGATAGGATAAAGAACACAAATATATTCATGAAAACATAATAGGTTCAGATCTGAAATCATGGCACTCGGGCCCTAGTGACAAACATTAAGCATAACAAAGTCATAGTGATACGTCTCCAACCTATCTATAATTTATGAAGCATTAATGCTATTTTATTAGCTGTTTTGAATGATTATGGGCTTTATTATACACTTCTATATTACTTTTGGGACTAACCTATTAACCGGAGGCCCAGCCCATATTGCTGTTTTATTGCCTATTTCAGTATTTCAAGGAAAAGGAATATCAAACGGAGTCCAAATGGAATGAAACCTTCGGCGGCGTGATTTTTTGGAAGAATATGATCCTGGAGACTTGGAGTTCACGTCAGAAGATCCTCGAGGCCTCCACGAGATAGGAGGGCGCCCCCCCTACTGGGCGCGCTCTCTTGTCTCGTGGGCCCCTCGAGCACCTCCCGACCGACTTCTTTCGCCTATATAAGCCTACGTACCCTAAAAACATCGAATATCAAGATAGATCGGGAGTTCCGCCACCGCAAGCCTCTGTAGCCACCAAAAACCTCTCGGGAGCCCGTTCCGGCACCCTGACGGAGGGGGAACCCATCACCAGTGGCCATCTTCATCATCCCGGCGCTATCCATGACGAGGAGGGAGTAGTTCACCCTCGGGGCTGAGGGTATGTACCAGTAGCTATGTGTTTGATCTCTCTCTCTCTCTCTCTCTCGCTCTCGTGTTCTCTCTATGGCACGATCTTGATATATCGCGAGCTTTGCTATTATAGTTGGATCTTATGATGTTTCTCCCCCTCTACTCTCTTGTGATGAATTGAGTTTCCCTCTTGAAGTTATCTTGTCGGATTGAGTCTTTGATTTGAGAACACTTGATGTATGTCTTGCCGTGTTTATCTGTGGTGACAATGGGATATCACGTGCCACTTGATGTATGTTTTGGTGACCAACTTGCGGGTTCCACCCATGAACCTATGCATAGGGGTTGGCACATGTTTTCTTGACTCTGCGGTAGAAACTTTGGGGGACTCTTTGAAGTACTTTGTGTTGGTTGAATAGATGAATTTCAGATTGCGTGATGCATATCATATAATCATGCCCACGGATACTTGAGGTGACAATGGAGTATCTAGGTGACATTAGGGTTTTAGTTGATTTGTGTCTTAAGGTGTTATTCTAGTACGAACTCTTGAATAGATTGATCCGAAAGAATAACTTTGAGGTGGTTTCGTACCCTACCATAATCTCTTCGTTTGTTCTCCGCTATTAGTGACTTTGGAGTGACTCTTTGTTGCATGTTGAGGGACTGTTATATGATCTATCTTTGTTATTATTGTTGAGATAACTTGCACTAGTAAAAGTATGAACCCTAGGCCTTGTTTCCTATCATTGCAATACCATTTACACTCACTTTTATCATTAGTTACCTTGCTGTTTTTATATTTTCAGATTACAAAAACTCCTATCTACCATCCATATTGCAATTGTATCACCATCTCTTCGTTGAACTAGTGCACCTACACAATTTACCATTGTATTGGGTGTGTTGGGGACACAAGAGACTCTTTGTTATTTGGTTGCAGGGTTGCTTGAGAGAGACCATCTTCATCCTACGCCTCCTACGGATTGATAAACCTTAGGTCATCCACTTGAGGGAAATTTGCTACTGTCCTACAAACCTGTGCACTTGCAGGCCCAACAACGTCTACAAGAAGAAGGTTGTGTAGTAGACGTCAAGCTCTTTTCTGGCGCCGTTGCCGGGGAGGCTAGGTAAAGGGCACTCACTCACACCCCGTCAACTAAGCTCTTTTCTGGCGCCGTTGCCGGGGAAGTGAGTGCTTGAAGGTATATCTTTAGATCCTGCAATCGAATCTTTTTGTTTCTTGTTTTATCGCTAGTTTAGTTTATAAAAGAACACTAAAAGAATGGAGTTAAGTTTGTCTCATATGCTTCATCTTTTTAATATCTTTCGTGAGTATGATGAAAAGGAAAAATGTGCTCAAGTGCTAGAATAAGAAATCTATAGAATGTTTGATACTAAATCTTTGTATGATGAGCATGATTGCAATGTTGTTAGTATGAATTCCTTGAATATCCATGATGCTAATGATATGCAAAGCCACAAGCTTGGGGAAGCTATGTTTGATAAATATGATATATTTTGTCCCCCAAGCTTTGATGAGCAAATTTATTTTGATGAAAGCATGCCTCCTATTTATGATGATTATATTGATGAAAGTGGGTTTGGAAGAGTGTCAACTTTAGGAAGTAGTGATCCCACTATTTTGGAGGATGTTGAATCTTATTGTGATGAATATGAAAGTGGATTTGGAAGAGTGTCAACTTTATTTAGTGATGATTCCACTATTTCGGAAGAGGTCCTAATTGATTATGAGAACAAAGTTGCTATCTATGATGATTATTGTGATGACTTGTATGCTATTAGGAATAATGATATCCATGAAACTTGTCATCATGATTTTAGTTTTCAATTGGATTATGCCTCACATGATAGTTATTTTGTTGAGTTTGCTCCCACTATTCCGAATGAGAAGAATTTTGCTTATGTCGAGAGTAATAAAAATTCTATGCTTGTAGGTCATGAAAAGAATGCTTTAGGTGCTGGTTATATTGTTGAATTAATTCATGATGCTACTGAAAATTATTATGAGGGAGAAATATATGCTTGTAGGAATTGCAATAATGTCAAGTTTCCTCTCTATGTGCTTCAAGCACTACTAGAAAAAGGGCTATAGATAGGATTGATTCTAATGGCGCACCGTGGATGCAAGTCGCCACTATTATATACTAATGGCGCACCTATTCACGACACGCCATTAGAGTGGAAGACACTAATGGCACGGCGGACAGTGCGCCATTAGTATAATTCTTTTTTTCCATTTTCCCATACATACTAATGGCGCATGAAGCAAACAATGCGCCATTACTATATATAACTTCTAATGGCGCACCGGCCAGGATGTGCGCCATTACTGTATCCCCCTCCATCTCGATCTCGATCCCCTCCATCTCGATCTCGATCCCCCTCCATCTCGATCGCACTGCACCTCCCGCTAGCTCTACCCATCGCAACCCTCCCCCGCTCCACCGCCGGAGCACCGGCCCGGCCCCCCGCGCGCACCCGCACATTTTGAACATATTTTTATTTATTTTTACTATTTTTATAAAAAATATTACACTGTTATAATTTAAACAAGTTTGATAAACACAAATAAATATAAAAAACAGCATTTAAAATGCATAAAAATATTACTGTTATGATTTAAACAAGTTTGAACATATTTAAACACAAATAAATATAAAAACACCATTTAAAATGGATAAAAAATATTGGGGATCACAGGAGTCGAACCCGGGACCTCTGGTGTGAGAACTGGCTGCTGACCGGTCGAGCTAGTAGAGGACTTGATGTGGATCGAGTTCGGTGGAATATAACCTGTTGGCTCGGCGAAAAAAAAAAATACTAATGGCGCACCAAGGTGAGGTGCGCCATTAGTGTGGATGTACTTATGGCGCACCGATGGTTGGTGCGCCATTAGTATTGTGCCTCCATCCATCCATAGTCCTCCCCGGCCGCCCACCTCTCTCCTCGCCCTCGATCCCCTCTCTCTCCCTCGCCCTCGCCCTCGATCCCTTCCCGATGCCGCTGCCCGCCGCCTCGATCCCCTTCCCCGCGCTGCTGCCCGCCGCCTCGGCCGCCGCCCGCCTTGCTGCCCGCCGCCTCGCGCCGCCCAGCGCCCTGCCCCCGCCGCCTCGCGCCGCCCGCCGCCTCGCCGCCCAGCCTTGCCGCCTTGCCGCGCAGCCTTGCCCCGCCTCGCGCCGCCCGCCTAACGCCGACGCCGGCCGCCGCGGCGAGCGACCAGTACTCCATTTGTCCCCAACCCCTCTCCCCCACCACTGGCCGGCCGGGTTTCGATCGGATCCTCTCGCGCCGTCTCGGCCGGCCGGCTGGGTTCCCAGCCGCCCGCCACGCCTGGCCTCAAATCGATCTGACTAGGTAGGTAGGTAGGTAAATTGCTGGTCTGTAAATTGCTGCTGCCTGAAATCAGTACAGCTAGGTAGGTAGCCAGCTGATCCTGCCCGGAGTGTGTAGTAATAGACGATAGGTTCACTGCACCTGCTCTGTTTTGAACTCTGTTACTCCTGCATAGTCTTATAACATAAAGCAGGTCCTCTAACATTGCATCTGGAGTTCTGGACAGTGCGCTGTTTTATTAGCTAAATTGTCCTGCATAGTCTTCATTTGTTTTGAGTTGCGCAGTAGGGCAAAGCCCCACACCCCCTGTTATATTTTTTTAAATTAAGATTACAAGGCTACAAGTAGAAAATAAAATGCACATGAGAACTATACATGGAAGCAGGTGCCTTTGTGTTCTGGTAGTCCTTTAGAACTATACATGGAAACGTAATCTTCCTTATCAAGACAAACATATAAGAAGCGGTGCAGGAGCTGTAGTACTCCATTTGGAGACTTTAATGGATCGATTAGGTACTCCATTTCTTTGTAGTACTCGATTAAGCTGAAACTAGTGACATCACTTAAAGAAACTTAAGTCTGAATAATCAAATCCATCATACACTATTACTTGAATCAAAGATCGGTATTCCATTACAGAGCAAGTGTACCAGTATTATTGGAGTAAAAAATTCAGTTAAATTGTGCGAAGAGTGTACTCGCTTGCTCTTCTCTGAAGCTTGTGGAATGATATACTTGCAGCGATAAACTGAAAGAAATATTGCATTATAACTCTTGCTAAGTATTGAAACATAATACAATTCTGCTTATGTGTTGCATATTTTGGAACTATATTTATCATTACCATTTCAAGGAATCTGCACTTCATGTGATGTTCGATCTCAACTTCGCTTGAGAAATAAGCAAAATAACGGTTATCATGGTCCGACTCATGTTGAAGATTGTGCACCCAGTTGAAAGCAGATTGCCTCAAGCAGAAATCACTAGGAATTGTGCTTACGGATGCATTATGTGCCATTGGTCTTTTTATAAGCAAAAACAATTGTTAGCTTTTAGATGTTGTGGTGGTTCACTTGGTGGTATATTGTTTTGACTTACACTTGTTAGCTTTTATAAGCAAAAACATGCCAATGTATTTTCCATGCTATGATGGAGGCCTTTTTTGCCTTGTCCACCGAGAGGCCCTTGAGTTTGCGGAATGTCGATTAACTTCCGTTCGGCAAATTCGGTACTCCATATGTCCTATTTTCAGCAAAGGTCATGCTGAAATTTTCCGTGAATTTTAGCATGACTTTGCTAAAAATAGGACATATGGGGTACTGCGACTAATGCATGTTTTATGATCTGTTGTAAGGGTACTAATTGGTCTCTTCGCTGCTTATCGAGATGGCGGAAGCAGCCACCGCCGATCTGCGACACATGATCTGAGTTGGATGATTCCGAGTTCTTCACTATCATACTTGAGGCTTCAGTTGGATCCATGACGCTGGTATATAAAGCGAGAGATCTCCCTTCACCCATCTCATTATGATATCATTGTTTGCTACATCACTCATTTTCCCAAACTGCAGAGGCTGCACGACAGGTTTATGAACATCTTGATGGGTGAAGATCCGCCAAATAATGTGAAGCTGCTGACAGGCGGCGGCGGGTTTATGACGATGGGATGTGCAGTTAGCGATCAAGAAGGGCCACATGTACTTGTCTTGTGGGTGGGAGAACTTCTACCGTGCCTACGACCTGCAGCTGGGGTACTTCCTTGTCTTGAGTACTGCGGCACGACGCCAACATGCTCATCGTGAAGGTGTACAACAAGACTATGTGTCGCATGCGATATCTTGCCGATGATGATGCTTGTGCGTTCGCCTCTTCTTATTCCTCTACATTTGGCTTTGTCTCACATCGATTGTTAACGGTCATTGTTGCATTTTGGACGGTAGGAGCAGCAGAAGAATATCGGCTACTGCCAAAGCAAAGCGGCGACTATGGCTGTAGCGAAAGCAAGCAGCGATTCTCGCACCAAAGCATAGACAACAAGAAGGATGATCCGGATGGAGTGCGGGAGAAGAGGAGCAGAGTGAGGATGAGGAGCTACATCATGACGATGGGCATCGGTGAGGATGACCTAAGCTGGTGGTGGTGACCAAGGGCAAGAGATGGTGGTGGTGATGACCATGGGCAAGAGATGGAGGTGGTGAGGATGACCTAGCGATGGTCGTGTGCTGAAGGTGGCCTCGCGATGGTGGTGGTGCTGACAATGACCACGCACCGGTGGTGGCGCCGGCGATCCCACAGCTGGGCGACATGACCACGCCAATTGTGGTAGAAGACTACATCCCACTACCTCCACTACCTCCACCGCCTCGCCGCTCTAGGCGCATTAGGGAGATGAAGGAGAAGAAGGAGAAGAACTGCCTACTTTGTCAGGTATGTCAGATCTCCTATAGGTTAGCTATCCAAAATGATATATATATATACTTAGTTACCTATGTTATCTCTAATATGCTTAGTTTCCTATAGGTTAGCTTCATTTTACCTAAGTTGGCTCTAATATACTAACTTAGAGCTTATATGCTTAGTTTCCTATAGGTTAGCTCCAAAATAACTTATGTTAGCACAAAATGATCAAGTTTACATAATAAGCTTATAGTCTTTTTCTTAATCTTCTTCTTTTCCAAAATGACATAGGTTAGCTTCATTTTACCTAAGTTGGCTCTAATATACTAACTTAGACCTTATATGCTTAGTTTCCTATAGGTTAGCTCCAAAATAACTTATGTTAGCACAAAATGATCAAGTTTACATAATAAGCTTATAGTCTTTTTCTTAATCTTCTTCTTTTCCAAAATGACATAGGTTAGCTTCATTTTACCTAAGTTGGCTCTAATATACTAACTTAGACCTTATATGCTTAGTTTCCTATAGGTTAGCTCCAAAATAACTTATGTTAGCACAAAATGATCAAGTTTACATAATAAGCTTATAGTCTTCTTCTTATTCTTTTTCTTTTCCAAAACTCTTCTTATTCTTCTTCTAGTGTTCTTCCTCTTCTAGTATTCTTCTAGTCTTCTTCTTTTCTTCTTCTAACTTCTTGTTTATCATTTTGCAGATTTGATTTAATTGGACGGAAGCTTGCGTCGATGGGGTGCTTCTTTTCCATTTGTGTTTTTATTTTGTATCAATGTGAAAGTTTTGTGAATTGATGGATAACGGTGTTGGATGAACAATGTGAAACTTTTGTAACGACGGAACTATGTGTTGGCTATGTATGTATATATGATGAAACTTGTGTGTTGGATATGATTGCTATATGGATGCTTGTTGTATATATATATGTGTTGAATATCTCATATGTGAAATAGTGACCTGAGATTAAGAAAAGAATTAAAAAAGTTGTTACTAATGGCGCACTACAATGTGTTGCGCTGTAAGAATAGCAGATTATAGTGGCGCACCGTGAGCAGTACTAATGGCGCACTTCCCTGCGCGCCATTAGAATACCAGATTCTAATGGCGCACTGGTGGTGCGCCATTAGAAAAAAATTCTAGTGGCGTGATGCCAGTGGCGCACCAGCCATGCGCCATTAGAAGTCAAAACCAGTGCGCCACTAGCATGCCTTTTCCTAGTAGTGAAGTCTTGAAGCTATGCTTGTTTTGCCTTCCTATGCTAGTTGATCATTGTTCCCATAAGTTGTTTGCTCTATTCATAGGAAGTGGGTTAGACTTAAATGTGCTAGTCATATGCTTCATGATGCTCCCGTTATGTTTCAATTTTTATATTTTATGTGAGCATCATTGTCATCATCATGCCTAGCTAGAAAGGCATTAAAGAAAAGCGCTTGTTGGGAGACAACCCAATATCTATCCTTACTGTTTTTGTGTGTTCACATGATTATGCTACTGTATTAATCATGTTTTATAGCTTTTGTTTCAATAAAGAGCCAAGTAAGACCTTTAGGATGGCTTATGGTGATAGTTGTGTTGATCCTGCTGAAAATCAGAAACTTTTGCACCCAGTAAATTAGTTTTTTTAATTCACAGAAACGTTATTTTGATCTGATTCTTTTTTATATGTATTGGTACACGAATTTCTTAGGACTTCCTAATTTGGTAGAAGTTTTGGAGTTCCAGAAGTATACGTTTGATATAGATTACTACAGACTGTTCTGCTTTTGACAGATTATGTTTTCTATGTGTTGTTTGCTTATTTTGATTAATCTATGAGTAGTATCAGAGGGTATGAACCATAGATAAGTTGGAATACAGTATATATTACACCAATATGAATTTATAATGAGTTCATTACAGTACCTAAGTGGTGGTTTTATTTTCTTATACTAACGGAGCTTACGAGTTTTCTGTTGAGTTTTGTGTTGTGGAGTTTTCAAGTTTTGGGTAAAGATTCGATGGACTATGGAATAAAGAGTGGCAAGAGCCTAAGCTTGGGGATTACCAAGGCACCCAAGGTAATATTCAAGAATAGCCAAAACCCTAAGCTTGGGGATGCCCCGGATGGCATCCCCTCTTTCGTCTTCGTCCATCGGTAACCTTACTTGGAGCTATATTTTTATTCGCCATATGATATGTGTTTTGCTTGGAGCGTCATTTTATTTTGTTGGTATTTGCTTTATGTTATTTATAATAATGTTTTGCATCTTTAGTTTCAATAAAAAAGTCAAGGATAGCCTTTGCCATGCTTATTTTTCTAGTATACATGTTGCTATTTGAAAACAGAAAGTTTACCGCTGTTGCAAAAATTCCCTAGAAAAGTTAGAGAATGCTGTAATGATGAACCTTTTGCATAATGATCTCTGATAAATTTACTACAGTGGGAATTTTATTTCATAATTTTTGGAGTTATGGAAGTATTGATACTCTTGCATTCTTTACGGACTATACTGTTTTGGCAGATTGCTGTTATGGTTGCATTGTTTGCATATGTTTGCTTGTTTAGTGATTCTATTTGAGGATAGGAGTATTAAATATGCAGAGGCATTTAGTATGCAATGTTGAATAATAATTTTATTGATTTGTTACAGTAGAAAATGATAAGGTTTTGCACTGGTTTACACTAACCTATCTCACGAGTTCTTGTTGAGTTTGGTGCGGATGAAGCTTTTGATAAAAAGAGAAACCATGATATGAGAGGAATTAAGAAGACACAAAAGTTCAAGCTTTGGGATGCCCAAGGCACCCCAAGATAATATTTCAAGAAGTCTCAAGCATCTAAGCTTGGGGATCCCCCGGTAGGCATCCCACCTTTCTTCTTCAACAACTATCGGTTAGTATCGGTTGAGCCTAAGTTTTTGCTTCTTCACTTGAGTTGTGCTATCCTTGCAATGTCATTTTATTTTGCTTTGCTTGCTGTTTGAATACAATAACAAGATCTGAAATTCTTTAATGAGAGAGAGTCTTCGCATAGTTACATAATTATTTAGCTACTCATTGATCTTCACTTATATCTTTTTGAGTAGTTTGTCATTTACTCGTGTGCTTCACTTATATCCTTTGAGTAAATTGTTGAATGAGTTGATTGTCATAAATGTGAAATTATATATGTCTCATTTGCTTATCCCATGGGGAGTAATGACTTCACATCTAAGAAGTAGAGGTTGTAAATTTATTGAAGGTTAGCAAGCGTTGTATTGGTCATTTGAACAAGTCATGAAAGAATATTGAAGGAAGAGAGATTTCACATATAAATACACTATCGTAGACATCTTTTATAATTGGGAGCACTCATTAAGTATGACATGCTAAAGAGTTGACGTTGGACAAGGAAGACAACATAATGATTTATGTTTTCCGACATCTCAGTTAAAGTATATTGTCATGGATCATTCAAACCTGTTGAGCTTGACTTTCCCCCTCATGCTAGCCAAAATTACTTGCACCAAGTAGAGATACTACTTGTGCTTCCAAATATCCTTAAACCCAGTTTTGCCATGAGAGTCCACCATACCTACCTATGGATTGAGTAAGATCCTTCAAGTAAGTTGTCATCGGTGCAAGCAATAAAAATTTCTCTCTAAATATGCATGACTTATTAGTGCGGAGAAAATAAGCTTTGTACGATCTTGTTGTGGAAGCAATAAAAGCGACGGACTGCATAATAAAGGTCCATATACAGGGGGCAATATAAAGTGACGTTCTTTCGCATTAAGATTTTGTGTATCCAACCCTAAAAGCGCATGACAACCTTTGCTTCCCTCTGCGAAGGGCCTATCTTTTACTTTATGTCTTTTACTTTATGCAAGAGTCAAGGTGATCTTCATTTTCCCTTTTTATTTTATCCTTTGGCAAGCACTTTGTGTTAGGGTGATACTGATATATATCCAATTGGATGTAAGTTAGCATGAACTATTATTGTTGACATCACCCAAAGGTGAATACGTTGGGAGGCAACACTTTAAGCCCCTATCTTTCTATGTGTCTGATTAAAACTTCATAACCACAAGTATTGCGTGAGTGTTAGCAATTGTAGAAGACTATATGATAGTTGAGTATGTGAAGTTTGCTAAATCAAAGCTCTGACATAGACTCTTCCTGAAAATAAGATGAATTGCAATTGTTTGATGACTAAGGATGAAGTTTGCTAGTTTTCAAGAAAGTTTATGGTCTATACTTTAACTTGTGAATAGCTTGTTACTTGATCATGAAAAGTTTTATGAGATGAACTACTGTTATGGCATATAGTGACGCTAGTAAAGGTGATTGAAATTATCATTGATCAAACTTGTGCACCTTCTAGCATTCACACTTCATAAATTCTTTATTTTATCATTTACGTACTCGAGGACGAGTAGGAATTAAGCTTGGGGATGCTGATACGTATCCAACGTATCTATAATTTATGAAGCATTCATGCTATTTTATTAGCTATTTTGAATGATTATGGGCTTTATTATAGACTTCTATATAACTTTTGGGATTAGCCTATTAACTCGAGGCCCAACCCATATTGTTGTTTTATTGCCTATTTCAGTATTTCGAGGAAAAGGAATAACAAGTGGAGTCCAAACAGAACGAAACCTTCGGCAGCGTGATTTTTTGGAAGAATATGACCCTGGAGACTTGGAGTGCACGTCAGAAGATCCTCGAGGCCTCCACGAGATAGGAGGGCGCCCCCTACTGGGCACGCCCCCTGTCTTGTGGGCCCCTCGAGCACCTCCTGATCGACTTCTTTCGCCTATATAAGCCTACGTACCCTAAAAACATCGAATATCGAGATAGATCGGGAGTTCCACCGCCGCAAGCCTCTGTAGCCACCAAAAACCTCTCGGGAACCCGTTCCGGGACCCTGCCGGAGGGGTAACCCATCACCGGTGGCCATCTTGATGATCCCGACGCTATCCATGACGAGGAGGGATTAGTTCACCCTCGGGGCTGAGGGTATGTACCAGTAGCTATGTGTTTGATCTCTCTCTCTCTCTCGTGTTCTCTCTATGGCACGATCTTGATGTATCGCGAGCTTTGCTAATACAGTTGGATCTTATGATGTTTCTCCCCCTTTACTCTCTTGTGATGAATTGAGTTTCCCTCTTGAAGTTATCTTGTCGGATTGAGTCTTTGATTTGAGAACACTTGATGTATGTCTTGCCGTGTTTATCTATGGTGACAATGGGATATCACGTGCCACTTGATGTATGTTTTGGTGACCAACTTGCGGGTTCCACCCATGAACCTATGCATAGGGGTTGGCACACGTTTTCTTGACTCTCCAGTAGAAACTTTGGGGCACTCTTTGAAGTACTTCGTGTTGGTTGAATAGATGAATTTGAAATTGTGTGATGCATGTCGTATAATCATGCCCACGGATACTTGTGGTGACAATGGAGTATCTAGGTGACATTAGGGTTTTGGTTGATTTGTGTCTTAAGGTGTTATTCTAGTACGATCTCTTGAATAGATTGATCCGAAAGAATAACTTTGAGGTGGTTTCGTACCCTACCATATTCTCTTCGTTTGTTCTCCGCTATTAGTGGCTTTGGAGTGACTCTTTGTTGTATGTTGAGGGACTGTTATATGATCTATCTATGTGATTATTGTTGAGAGAACTTGCACTAGTGAAAGTATGAACCCTAGGCCTTGTTTCCTATCATTGCAATACCGTTTACGCTCACTTTTATCATTAGTTACCTTGCTGTTTTCATATTTTCAGATTACAAAAACTCCTATCTACCATCCATATTGCAATTGTATCACCATCTCTTCTCCGAACTAGTGCACCTATACAATTTACCATTGTATTGGGTGTGTTGGGGACACAAGAAACTCTTTGTTATTTGGTTGCAGGGTTGCTTGAGAGAGACCATCTTCATCCTACGCCTCCTACGGATTGATAAACCTTAGGTCATCCACTTGAGGGAAATTTGCTACTGTCCTACAAACATGTGCACTTGCAGGCCCAACAACGTCTACAAGAAGAAGGTTGTGTAGTAGACATCACATAGCAACATCAATCTCAGAACATAGTGGATACTAGGGATCAAACCTTAACAAGACTAACTCGATTACATGATAAATCTCATCCAACCCATCACCGTCCAGCAAGCCACAATGGAATTACTCACATATGGCAGTGAGCATCATGAAATTGGTGATGGAGGAAGGTTGGCGATGATAATTGCGACGGATCCCCCTCTCCGGAGCCCCGAACGGACTCCATACCTGCTCTCTCAATGAAGAACAGGAGGTGGCAGCGGCTCCATATCATAAAACGCGATGAATCCTTCTCTCTGATTTTTTCTCCCCGAACGTGAATATATAGAGTTGGAGTTAGGGTCGGAGTAGGTCCAGGGGACCCACAAGGCAGGGGGCGCGCCTAGGGGGGTAGGGCGCGCCCCCACCCTTGTGGTCAGCTGGTGGGTCCCCTTCACTTGATTCTTTCGCCAGTATTTTTTATTTATTCCAAAAATATTCTCCGTAAATTTTCTGGTAATTCCGAGAACTTTTATTTCTGCACAAAAATAACACCAAGGCAATTCTGCTAAAAACAGCATTAGTCTGGGTTAGTTCCATTCAATCATGCAAATTAGAGTCCAAAACAAGGGCGAAAGAGTTTGGAAAAGTAGATACGATGGAGACGTATTAACTCCCCCAAGCTTAACCCATTGCTTGTCCTCAAGCAATTCAGTTGACAAACTGAAAGTAATAAAGAAAAACTTTTACAAACTCTGTTTGATCTTGTTGTTGCAAATATGTATAGCCAGCATTCAGGTTTTCAGCAAAGATTATGAACTAACCATATTCACAATAACATTTAGGTCTCACATTTACTCATATCAATGGCATAATCAACTAGCGAGTAATAATAATAAATCTCGGATGAAAACACTTATTCAAAACAATCATGATATGATATAACAAAATGTTATCTCGCTAACCCTTTCTGAGACCGCAAAACTTAAATGCAGAGCACCCCTGAAGATCAAGGACTGACTAGACATTGTAATTCATGGTAAAAGAGATCCAGTCACAGTCATACTCAATATCCATTAATAGCAAAGCATACAAATGACAATGGTGCTCTCTAACTGGTGCTTTTTATAAGAGGATGATGACTCGGCAATAAAAGTAAATAGATAGGCCCTTTGCAGAGGGAAGTAGGGATTTGTAGAGGTGCCAGAGCTCAAGCTTTTTGAAAAAGAGATGAATATAATTTTGAGCGATATGCTTTCATTGTCAACATAACAACCAAGAGATCTCGGTCACTTCCATGCTAGATACATTATAAGCAGTTCCCAAATAGAATGGTAAAGTTTTTACTCCCCCTCCACCAACAAGCACACTCCACGGCTGGTCCGAAACAATGGGTACCGTCCATACCAACAACAGTCCTAGGGGAGTTTTGTTTGAAATTATATTTTGATTCGATTTGAGCATGGAACTGGGCATCCTGAATACCAGCCACTTTCTTGTGAATGATAAGTGAATCAACACTCATCGTGAGAATAACCCACCTAGCATGGAACATACTGACAGTCCATAGTCGCTACATGAGCGATTCGGGCATACAAAACAAATTGTTATTTGAAGGTTTAGAGTTTGGCACATTCAAATTTACTTGGAACGGCGGGTAAATACCGCATATATGTAGGTATGGTGGACTCATATGGAACAACTTTGGGTTTATGGAAGTGGATGCACAAGCAGTATTCCCACTTAGTACAAGTGAAGGCTAGCAAAGATTGAGGAGTGACCAACTAGAGAGCGACAACAGTCATAAACATGCATTGAGATTAACCAACATTGAGTGCAAGAATGAGTAGGATATAAATCACCATGAACATAAATATTGTGGAGGCTATGTTGATTTGATTTCAACTACATGCGTGAACATGTTCCAAGTCAAGCCACTCGAATCATTCAAAGGAGGATACCATCCTATCATACTATATCACAACCATTTTAAAAGCATGTTGGCATGCAAGGTAAACCACTATAAACTCCTAGCTAATTAAGCATGGCATGAGTAACTATAATCTCTAATTGCCATTGCAAACATGTTTCATTCATAATAGGCTGAATCAAGAACGATGAACTAATCATATTTACGAAAACAAATAGGTCGACTTCATACAAGCTTTTCCTCATCTCAATCATTTCATCAAATATCGTCATTATTGCCTTTCACTTGCACGACCGAACAGTGTGGATAATAACAATAGTGCACGTGCATTGGACTAAGCTGGAATCTACAAACATTTATTTCAAAGGAGAAAACAAGGTAATATGGCTCTTCGTTAGAACAACAATAATGCATATGAGAGCCACTCAACATTTTTATCGTGGTCTTCTCCTCTTGACCCAAAGAAAGGAAAAAATAAATTCAAAGAAACACACTAAAATATTTTTGGAGTTTTTGTTTTTCTGAAGAAAGTAAAACAAGAATGAGAAAAACTATTTACACGGGAAAGCTCCCAACAAGCAAAAGAAGAACGAGAAATATTTTGGGGTTTTCTTTTAATAGTACTACTAAATAAACATGTAAAAGAAACTAAAAAGAAGCTACAACTAATTTTTTAGATTTTCTCAAAGTTTTTTCAAACGCACAAGAAGAAAACGGGAAAAATAAAATAAACTAGCATGGATAATACAATCAAAAATTATGAACACCGAGAACTAAAATGAGTGTGTGAACATGAATGTAATGTCAGTGAGAAACACATACTTCCCCAAGCTTAGGCTTTTGGCCTAAGTTGCTCTATGGCCACGGCTGGCCTGGCGGATGTCCAAAGTTGTGGTCGGGGTTGTACTTGGATGCGGCAGCTACTGCATGAAGGGCTGCAACATGGAGGCGAGCGGCCTCCACCTCTCTCTCATACTCGTCTGCCTCCTCCCTGGTTATGAAGTATCTCCGTTTTACCTGAAAGTTAAAGAGGGCGGGAGCGGGAAGCGTAATATGGATAGCACGCTGCCTGTCAAAGATCTGTTGGTACAGGAGGGACTGTTCGTTCCTCACAAGAAACTGGTAGCGTACCAAAGCATTATAATCAAGGAAAGTAGGTGGTACCTCGATGTCATTCCCCCTGATGGGTATATACCCCGAGATAATTAGCTCAACGGGTGGCATAAATCCCACCAAAGAAATCTCCATCTTTATCATTAAGATGTAGCCTCCTCGCAATAATAGCCCCCAAGTTGTATCGTTTGTCACCCGTTACCGCACACTTGAGACACTAAGATCCGATGCACAAAGGTGGCTATGATCATGTTTACCATTAATGCATCTACCTATAAAGAGAGCAAAATAATGTATGGCAGGAAAGTGACTGCTCCCTATGGTAGCTTGTGTGATATTCCTAGTTTCTCCCACAGTGATTCTAGCAAGGAAGTCATTGTATTCAGTTTTGCGAGGCTCACTATGAATGCCCCATTGTGACATTTTGCATGCATCATTAAAATCTTCAAGGTCCATGGTATATGATTTACCATAAAGATCAAATAAAACAGTATGAGTATTGCGTTGGGATGTAAACTCAAATCTTCGCACGAATGAATCAGTGAGGTGGTAGTACTGCCGGCACTTATCTCACATGAAGTCCTCAAGATCAACATTTTGTACGTACGCATCAAATTCCTCCTTGAAACCTGCATGAATCATGAATTGATCCAACGGCCATTCGCAAGGCCGTACATGAGCTTCCCTTGGTGGTTCAATGTCCGGCTCACGTATCGTGAGCCTTGGGGCTTGCTTCCTTGAGGAACCACCTTGGTATATCTTGCTAAACATTTTTATTCCTCTGAAAAAATTTCTAAAAATTTTAGTGACTCAAAATAAAAGTGAACCAAACTCAACAAGATTGATAGCAACTACTCTTACAAGTGTCTACAGGCTATATCATGCACCAAAACTACTTTGGACCATATAAATTTGACATGCAAGCTCAAGAACAAGGTCACCACAGCAGCAAAAAATTGCAATATATAAAGCACTAGAACAAAAACTTGTTGGACCATTGGAGGAGTCACATACCGAAGAACAGACCCCAAAACAGTTTTGCAAATGGAGCTTTGCACGAGGAGATCGAAAATGGCAGCAAGATGAGCAAGAACACGGGTTTGAGCAACGTGATGATTTTTTGGAGGAAGACGAAGTGGATGGGTGCTAGAATAAGTGAGTGGGACCCACAAGGCAGGGGGCGCCCAGGGGGGTAGGGTGCGCCCTCCACCCTTGTGGTCCATGGATACAGCCCCTGGTGTGTTCTCGGTGCCAAAAATCCTTAAATATTCTACAAAAATCATACTAAATTTTCAAGGCATTTGGAGAACTTTTATTTTTGGGACATTTTTTATTGCATGGATAATTCAAAAAACAGACGAATAATACTATTTTTGCTTTATTGATTCTAAATAACAGAAAGTAAGAAGTAGGTACAGAAAGTTGTGCTTTCTAAATTCATCCATCTCATGCCCATCAAAAGGAATCCATTAACAAGGTTGATCAAGTCTTACTAACAAACCTCTTCCGAATGCATGAAAACGGAGAATTTTCAAATAACACTAGGTTACCTCAACGAGGATATGCATGTCCCCAACAATAAGAATATCATATTTCTTTTTGACAGTAGGAAGAGGGAATTCAAAACCTCCAATAGCAATAGTTGAAAATTTTCCAATATAATTGATGCTATTCACTTGAGGTTGTTTCTTCGGAAAGTGTATTGTATGCTCATTACCATTAACATGAAAAGTGACATTTCCCTTGTTGTAATCAATAACAGCCCCTGCAGTATTCAAAAAGGGTCTACCAAGGATGATCGACATACTGTCGTCCTCGGGAATATCAAGAATAACAAACTCCGTTAAGATAGTAACGTTTGCAACCACAACAGGCACATCCTCACAAATACCGATGGGTATAGCAGTTGATTTATCAGCCATTTGCAAAGAGATTTCAGTAGGTGTCAACTTATTCAATTCAAGTCTATGATACAAAGAAAGGCATAACACTAACACCAGCTCCCAAATCACATAAAGCACTTTTAACATAGTTTCTTTTAATGGAGCATGGTATAGTTGGTATTCTTGGGTCTCCTAGTTTCTTTGGTATTCCACCCTTAAAAGTGTAATTAGCAAGCATGGTAGAAATTTCAGCTTCCGGTATCTTTCTTTTATTTGTAACAATATCCTTCATATACTTAGCATAAGGAGACATTTTTAGAATATTAGTCAAACGCATACGCAAAAACAGAGGTCTAAGCATTTCAACAAAGCGCTCAAAATCCTCATCATCCTTTTTCTTGGATGGTTTAGGAGGAAAGGGCATGGGTTTTTGAACCCATGGTTCCCTTTCTTTACCATGTTTCCTAGCAATGAAGTCTCTATTATCATAACGTTGATTCTTAGATTGTGGGTTATCAAGATCAGCAGCAGGTTCTACCTCCACATCATTACCATTAATAGGTTGAGCATCAACATGAACATCATCATTAACATTAGTACTAGGTTCATTTCCATCACCAGATTGTGTCTCAGCATCAGAAATAGAAATGTCATTGGGATTCTCAGGTGTGTCTATAATAGGTTCACTAGAAGCATGCAAAGTCCTATCAGTTTTCCTTTTCTTTTTATTACAGGAGGACTAGGTGATTAGTATTAGTTTTCTGAGAATCTTGCTCAATTCTCTTAGGATGGCCCTCAGGATAAAAAGGTTCTTGGGTCATTTTACCACCTCTAGTCATAACCCTAATAGTATTATCATTGTTCTTACTATTCAACTCATTGAGTAAATCATCTTGTGCCTAAGTACTTGTTCTACTTGAGTTTTCACCATGGAAGAATGCTTACTAATAATCTTAAGAACACTAACAGTTCTACTCATATAATCACCCAAGCAGTCAAGCATGTAAGCATTATGTTTCAATTGTCTACTAGCATAAGCATTGAAATTTTCTTGTTTAACAATAAAATTATCAAACTCATCCAAGCATTGACTAGCGGACTTATTATGAGGAATATCACCTTCATCAAATCTATAGAGAGAATTTACCTCTATTACCTGTGTCGGGTTATCAAGACCATGTATTTCTTCGGTAGGTGGTAAATTCGTAACATCTTCAGCTTTAATACATTTTTCTTTCATAGATTTCTTTGCCTCTTACATATCTTGAGGACTGAGAAATACTATACCTCTTTTCTTCAGAGTTGGCTTAGGAATTGGTTCAGTAAGTGTCCAATCATTATCATTACTCAATATATTATTCAATAGCAATTCAACTTGCTCAACAGTTTGTTCCCTAGAAACACAACCAGCACAACTATCTAGGTGGTCCCTAGAAGCATCGGTTAGTCCATTATAAAAGATATCAAGTATTTCATTTTTCTTGAGAGGATGATCAGGCAAAGCATTAAGAAATTGGAGAAGCCTCCCCCAAGCTTGTGGGAGACTCTCTTCTTCAATTTGCACAAAGTTAAATATTTCCTTTAAAGTAGCTTGTTTCTCATGAGCAGGGAAATATTGTTCAAAGAAGTAGTAAATCATATCATGGGGACTATGCACACAACTAGGAGCGAGAGAATTAAACCATAACTTAGCATCACTCTCTAACGAGAAAGGAAACAACTTAAGAATATAGTAATAGTAGATTTTTTGCTCATTAGCAAATAGGGTTGCTATATCATTCAATTTAGTAAGATGTGCCACAACAGTTTCAGATTCATAACCATGGAAAGGATCAGATTCAACCAAAGTAATTAACTTAGGATTGATATAGAATTCATAATCCTCATTAGTAACAAAGATAGGTGAAGTACCAAACTTAGGATCATATTGCGTTCTAGCATTCAAAGACTTTTCTTTCCACTTGCATAATAATTTCTTAAGATCATCTCTATCCTTACAAGCAAGAAAGTCCCTAGCTACCTCTCCATCCATGACATAACCCTCAGGCATAACAGGAAGTTCATATCTAGGAGAGCTAGTCTTATCAGGTGTTTCAAAGTTTTCAGTTTCAATAATTTCATCAGTTTCAATAATATCATCATCTTCAGCATAATCAATTAGTTCTAACTCTAGCAAGACGTGCACAGTTTTATCAAGCGAAGTAGTAGCATCATAAGCATGATTCATAGTGGAAGTAGCATCATCAATAACATGCGACATATCAGAATCAATAGCAAGTGTAGGTGTTGCAAGCTTACTCAAAACAGAAGGTGAATCATGTGCAGAGCTTGATGGCAGTTCCTTACCTCATCTCGTAGTAGAGGGAAAAATCTTGGTTCTAGTATCTTTCAAATTCCACATAGTGATCAACAGATATAAATCCCAAGTGATTCAGAGAATAGAGCTATGCTCCCTGGCAACAGTGCCAGAAAAAGGTCTTGATAACCCACAAGTACAGGGGATCGCAACAATTTCTGAGGGTAGAGTATTCGACACAAGGGGAGCCAAAGAATATTCTCAAGTATTAGTAGCTGAGTTGTCAATTCAACCACACCTGAAAGATTTAATATCTGCAGCAAAGTTTTAGTAGCAAAGTAGTTTGGAAGTAACAGTAATGGTGGCAAAAGTAATAGTAGCAAAGATCAATATGTGAAAAGCTCGTAGGCAACGGATCAATGATGGATAATTATGTCGGATGGCATTTATCATTCAATATTTATAACCTAGGGTGACACAGAACTAGCTTCAAATCATTAATATAATGTAGGCATGTATTCCGAATATAGTCATACGTGCTTATGTAAAAGAACTTGCATGACATCTTTTGTCCTACCCTCCCGTGGTAGCGGGGTCGTAATGGAAACTAAGGGATATTAAAGCCTCCTTTTAATAGAGAACCGGACCAAACCATTAGCACTTAGTGAATACATGAACTCCTCAAACTATGATAATCACCGGAAATAATCCTAATTATTGTCACCTTGGGGTATGCGGATCCTAACTCGTAATAGGTGTATACAACTTGCAAGATAGGATCAAGAACACAAATATATTCATGAAAACATAATAGGTTCAGATCTGAAATCATGGCACTCGGGCCCTAGTGACAAGCATTAAGCATAGCAAAGTCATAGCAACATAAATCTCAGAACATAGTGGATACTAGGGATCAAACCCTAAGAAAACTAACTCGATTACATGATAAATATCATCCAACCCATCACCGTCCAGCAAGCCTACGATGGAATTACTCATGCACGGCGGTGAGCATCATAAAATTGGTGATGGAGGAAGGTTGGTGATGATGACGACAGATCCCCCTCTCCGGAGCCCTGAACGGACTCCAGATCTGCTCTCCCGATGAAGAACAGGAGGTGGCGGCGGCTCCATATCGTAAAACGCGATGATTCCTTCTCTCTGATTTTTTTCTCCCCGGACGTGGATATATAGAGTTGGAGTTAGGGTCGGAGGAGGTCCGGGGACACACAAGGCAGGGTGCGTGCCCCCCACCCTTGTGGTCAGCCGGTGGGTCCCCTCTGGTTTCACCAGTATTTTTATTTAGTCCAAAAATATTCTCCGTAAATTTTTGGGTCATTCCGAGAACTTTTATTTTTGCACAAAAATAACACTAAGGCAATTCTGCTGAAAACAACATCAGTCCGGGTTAGTTCCATTCAAATCATGCAAATTAGAGTCTAAAACAAGGGCAAAAGAGTTTGTAAAAGTAGATATGATGGAGACGCATCAGTGATGACGATAGCTTCAATTTCCCCCTCCCGGAGGGAAGTATCCCCGGCGGAATCGCTCCGCCAGAGGGCAAAAGTGCTCCTGCCCCAGTTCCGCCTCAAGACAGAGGCGCTCCACCCCGAAAGTCCTCTCCTTATTTTTTTTCTAGGTCAAAAGACCTTATGTACCAAAAGATGGGCACGGGAGGTGGGCCAAGAAGCCCACTACCCACTAGGGTGCGACTGGGGGGTGGGCGTTCCCTCGTGCCTAGTGGGCACCTGGGTGGCCTCCTCTAGTATTTATTTTCTCCAGTATTTTTTATATATTCCAAAATAAATCTCCGTAAAATTTCAGCTCATTTGGAGATGTGCAGAATAGGTATCTCTGACATAGCTTTTACAGGTCTAGAATTCCAACTACCAGTATTCTCCCTCTTTGTGTAAACCTTGCATATTATGAGAGAAAAAGCATTAGAATTACTCCACAAAGTGTTACATTGAATAAAAACACTATAACAGTAGGAAAACATGATGCAAAATGGATGTATCAACTCCCCCAAGCTTAGACCTTGCTTGTCCTCAAGCGAAAGCCGATATCGAGAATCATGCCCACATGTTTAGAGAGAGAGAGAGAGAGAGAGAGAGAGAGAGGTGTCGATAAAAACAAAATACGGACATAGTAGCATCATGATCATTATTATAACAGCAATAAACTTTATCATAAAACTTCTCACGCGCAAGTAACAATTCATCACAGCATCGAAGTATAAAGCATAAACTTTATTGAACACTATCAAACTATGTTCTTAGTCAACTTTGCAATTTCAACTCATCACATTTTCGAGAAGGGTATCATATCGGAGCCTTTTGGCAAGTCCACATACTCAACCATCATTTTGTCTTCTATGATTGCTAACACTCACATCATATATATGGATCAAAAAGTTTCAATCGGACACATAGAAAGATAGGGGCTTATAATTTCGCCTCCCAACTTATTCACCTCAAGCATGATGTCAACAATAATAACTCATGATCACTCATTTCCAACTGGATATATGTGCCTAGATCTTTCCCCGCAACATGATGCTTGCAAAAGAGTAAATAAAAAGGAATAGACGAAAACACTTTGACTCTTGCATAAAAAGTAAATACATAAAAGTAAAAGATAGGCCCTTCGCAGAGGGAAGCAGAGGTTGTATGTGCTTTTTGGTTTTGTATGCACAGTCACTTAATGCAAAAGAACGTCACATTATATTGCCCCTTATGATAGCAACCTTTATTATGCAGTTTGTTGCTTTTATTACTTTGCCATCACAAGCTCGTACAATGCTTATTTTCCTTTACACTAAAAGATCAAACACATTTAGAAGCAATTTTTATTGCCTTGTGCACCGATGACAACTTACTTGAAGGATCTTGCTCAATCCATAGGTAGGTATGGTGGACTCTCAATACATGGATTTGGGTTTAAGGATTTTGGATGCACAAGTAGTATCTCTACTTAGTGTGGATTTTTGGCTAGCAAAGATATTGGGCAAGCACCACATGTTGGAGGATCTATGACAATATAACTTCTATGTGAATATGAACAAACATAAATCATTATGTTGTCTTTCTTGTCCAACATCAATAATTTGGCATAAGATATTTAATGGGGGCTCAAAATCATAAAAGATGTCCAAGATGGTATATTTGCATGTGAATCTTCTATTCCCTTATTAATTCTTTCATGAATTGCATCATTGAACAATGCTATGTTTGTCAACTTTCAATAAATTTTACCACTTATACGTTTCCTTATGTGATGTTATTACTTACTATAGATTAGCATATGATCTTTTTCATTACCTTAATTTTGATTGAAACAAGAAAAGTAAAGAAGCAAAACCTCAAAATAAACTTTATTATATAACTCTCAACTCGATTATAGATGGATAGATCAAAAAACTAGCACTCGAAAATATATCTTACTAAACTTTTATTCAGACTAAGTCATGAAATAACTAAAGATCAAACTAAAAAGTGGCAAAGATAATAAAAGTGATTGTGATACGATAACGGGGCATCTCCCCCAAGCATGGCGAAAGCCAAGGGGAGTGCCCATACCCGTGTGCTCAAGTCTCCTTCTTTGGTGATGGTGGTGGTGACGATGTGGTAAGCTTGTCCTCTGGCTTCCATGGCAGGGGTTCACCATCATAAGAGGATGCACAAGTCTCCTGAGTCTTGCAACTGGCAGATAAACTCATACCTTTAAATCTTGCTTCATACTCAAAAACTTGATTTTGAAGATCATAGATTTGGATTTGCAGAAATTTGATTTGCTCGTGGAAGGCGAACACGATGTCCTTCATTGACCATCCATCCACCTTGTGATCACGGGTGAATTCCGCGATCATGGAGTGATTGGCACTAAGTCCATGCTCCACCATCCCTTGGCACTTGAAAATCTCTTGCTCCATTGCCTCGAGCCTGCCCTCCATGTTCCCGTCTTCTTGGGCCCTTGGACATCCCGGAAGTGAAGCACCCCCTCATGCATCTAAATAGCTTGAGGGTGCTTCAACACCTCTATTAGGTAGGGGTTGATGACCTTCTCGAATGACTTGTCCTTGGAAGAGCTTGGTGCAGCCATGGTGATCTAGATCTATTGGAAAAAATAGCACGAAACAAGAATAGAGGATTTCTCTGGGATACGGTGGTCAAATTGTCCGAGGGTATATATAAAGAATTTTTATCTTGGGAAACAAGTATCCTACAGGAAAACGGAGTTGGGAAGGTTCCCTAGGGGCCCACTACCCATCAGGGCGCGCTAGGTGGGGCAGGCGCGCCCTGGTGCCTAGTGGGCACCTGGGTTGCCTTCTCGGGTGTGTTTTTTCTAATATTCCAAAACCGACAGAAAATATTTTGCGGAATTTTTGGAGTCGTTTACTTACCGTATCACGTACCTCTTCCTTTTCAGGGTTTTTGAGGGTGTTCTAGAAGATCTTGTTTATGTGTTCCTCCGGTGTTATGGTTTGGATAATGTTAATTTCAACATTAATAGGCGTACCTGAAATAGAGTGCTTAATTCTTTGTCCATTGACCACCTTCGGATTAGTGCCTTCGGCATTATGGATCTTAATAGCTCCAGAGTGGTAAACTTCTTCGATGATATATGGTCCTTCCCATTTGGAAAGAAGTTTTCTTCCAAAAAATCTAAAACAAGAATTGTACAATAGAACATAATCACCAACTTTGAATTCTCGCTTTTGGATTCTTTTGTCATGCCATCTTTTGACTTTTTCTTTGAATAGTTTGGCATTTTCATAGGCTTAGATTCTCCATTCATCTAGTGAGCTAATATCAAATAACCTCTTTTCACCAGCAAGTTTGAAGTCATAGTTGAGTTCCTTAATTGCCCAATATGCTTTATGTTCTAACTCAGAGCCAAATGAAAAGCTTTTCCATAAACCATTTTGTATGAAGACATACCCATACGATTTTTATAAGCAGTTCCATAGGCCCAAAGTGCATCATCAAGTTTCTTAGACCAATTCTTTTGGGGCCTATTGACAATTTTCTATAATATCAACTTTATTTCTCTGTTGCTAAGTTCAACTTGCCCACTAGATTGAGGGTGATAAGGCGATGCAATTATATGGTTGACATCATATTTAGCAAGCATTTTACGGAAAGCACCATGAATAAAGTGTGAACTACCATCAGTCATTACATATCTAGGGACTCCAAACCTCGGGAAGATAACTTCTTTAAGAATTTTAATGGAGGTATTGTGATTAGTGTTGGGGAACGCAGTAATTTCAAAAAAAATCCTACGCACATGCAAGATCCATCTAGGTGATGCATAGCAACGAGAGGGGAGAGTGTTGTCTACGTACCCTCGTAGACCGAAAGCGGAAGCGTTATGACAACGCGGTTAATGTAGTCGTACGTCTTCACGATCCGACCGATCCTAGTACCGAAAGTATGGTACCTCCGCGATCTGCACACGTTCAGCTCGGTGACGTCCCATAAACTCTGATCCACCTAAGTGTCGAGGGAGAGCTTAGTCGGCATGACGACATGACGACGGTTATGATGAAGCTACCGACGCAGGGCTTCGCCTAAGCACTACGACAATATGACCGAGGTGGATTATGGTGGATGGGGGCACCGCACATGGTTAAGACAATGATCAACTTGTGTGTTCTAGGGTGCCCCCCTCCCCACGTATATAAAGGAGGGAGGGGGAGGCCGGCCGACCTCTCTAGGCACGCCAAGGGGGAGGAGTCCTCCTCCAAGTGGGAGTAGGACTCCCCCTTTCCTGGTCCCACTAGGAATAGAAGGAAGAGGGGAAAGGAGAAAGGAAAGGGGGCCGGCCCCCTCACCCAATGCGGATAGGGCTTGGGGAGGTGCGCGCCCTCCTAGGCTGCCTTCTCTTCTCTCCCACTAAGGCCCATTAAGGCCCATATGCTCCCCGGGGGGGTTTCGGTAACCTCCCGGTACTCCGGTAAATGACCGAACTCACCCGGAACCATTCCGATGTCCAAACATAGTCAAACAATATATCAATCTTTATGTCTCGACCATTTCGAGACTCTTCGTCATGTACGTATCATATCCGGCACTCGGCACTACCTTCGGTACATCAAAACACATAAACTCATAATACCGATCGTCATCGAACGTTAAGCGTGCGGACCCTATGGGTTTGAGAACTATGTATGCATGACCGAGACATGTCTCCAGTCAATAACCAATAGTAGAACCTGGATGTTCATATTGGCTCCCACATATTCTACAAAGATCTTTATCGGTCAAACCGCATAACAACATAAGTTGTTCCCTTTGTCATTGGTATGTTACTTGCCCGAGATTAGATCGTCGGTATCTCAATACCTAGTTCAATCTCGTTACCAGCAAGTCTCTTTACTCATTCCGTGTCGTCATCCATAACTAACTCATTAGTCACATTGCTTGCAAGGCTTATAGTGATGTGCATTACCGAGAGGGCCCAGAGATACCTCTCTGACAATCGGAGTGACAAATCCTAATCTCGATCTATGCCAACTCAAGAAACACCATCGGAGACACCTATAGAGCACCTTTATAATCACCCAATTACGTTGTGACGTTTGGTAGCACAATAAGGGTTCCTCCGGTATTCGGGAGTTGGATAATCTCATAGTCATAGGAACATGTATAAGTCATGAAGAAAGCAATAGCAAATAAACTAAACGATCAAGTGCCTGGCTAACGGAATGGGTCAAGTCAATAACATCATTCTCTAATGATGTGATCCCGTTAATCAAATGACAACTCATGTCTATGGCTAGGAAACTTCACCATCTTTGATTCAACGAGCTAGTCAAGTAGAGACATACTAGTGACACTCTGTTTGTCTATGTATTCACACATGTACTAAGTTTCTGGTTAGTACGATTCTAGCATGAATAATAAACATTTGTCATGATATAAGGAAATGTAAATAACAACTTTATTATTGCCTCTAGGGCATATTTCCTTCAGTCTCCCACTTGCACTAGAGTCAATAATCTAGTTCACATCGCCATGTGATTTATCATCAATAGTTCACATCGTCATGTGACCAACACTCAAAAGGTTTACTAGAGTCAATAATCTAGTTCACATAGTTATGTGATTAACACCCGAGAGTAATAAGGTATGATCATGTTTTGCCTGTGAGGGAAATGTTAGTCTACGGGTCTGCAACATTCAGATCCGTATGTATTTTGCAAATTTCTATGTCTACAATACTCTGCACGAAGCTACTCTAGATAATTGCTCCCACTTTCAATATGTATCTAGATTGTGACTTAGATTCATCCAGATAGGTGTCAATGCTTGCATCAACGTAAATTTTGACGACGAACTCATTATCACCTCCATAACCGAGAAATATTTCCTTAGTCCTCTAAGGATAATTTTGACTGTTGTCCAGTGATCTACTCCTAGATCAAAATTGTACTCCCTTGCCAAACTTAGGGCAAGGTATACAATAGGTCTGGTACATAGCATGGCATACTTTATAGAACCTATGGCTGAGGCATAGGGAATGACTTTCATTCTCTCTACCTTCTGCCGTGGTCGGGCTTTGAGTCTTACTCAACTTAACACCTTGTAACACAGGCAAGAACTCTTTCTTTGACTATTCCATCTTGAACTACTTCAAAAACTTTTCAAGGTATGTACTCATTGAAAAAACTTATCAAGCGTCTTGATCTATCTCTATAGATCTTGATGCTCAATATGTAAGCAACTTCACCGAGGTCTTTCTTTGAAAAACTCTTTTCAAACCCTCCTTTATGCTTTCCAGAAAATTCTACATCATTTCCGATCGACAATATGTCATTTACATATACTTATCAGAAAGGCTGTAGTGCTCCCACTCACTTTCTTGTAAATACAGGCTTCACCGCAAGTCTGTATAAAACTATATGCTTTGATCAACTTATCAAAGCGTATATTCCAACTTCCGAGATGCTTGCACCAGTCCATAGATGGATTGCTGGAGCTTGTATATTTTGTTAGCACCTTTAGGATTGACAAAACCTTCTGGTTGCATCATATACAACTCTTCTTTAATAAATCCATTAAGGAATGCAATTTTGTTTATCCATTTGCCAGATTTCATAAAATGTGGCAATTGCTAACATGATTCAGACAGACTTAAGCATCACTACGAGTGAGAAAAACTCATCGTAGTCAACACCTTGAACTTGTCGAAAACCTTTCACGGCAGTCGAGCATTGTAGATAGTAACACTACCATCAGCATCCGTCTTCCTCTTGAATATCTATTTATTCTCAATGGCTTGCCGATCATCGGGCAATTCCACCAAAGTCCATACTTTTTTTTCATACATGGATCCCATCTCAGATTTCATGGCCTTAAACCATTTTGCGGAATCTGGGCTCATCATCACTTCCTCATAGTTCATAGGTTCGTCATGGTCTAGTAACATGACTTCCAGAACCGGATTACCGTACCACTCTGGTGCGGAACGTACTCTGGTTGACCTACGAGGTTCGGTAGTAAATTGATCTGAAGTTTCATGATCATCATCATTAACTTCCTCACTAATTGGTGTAGGCATCACTGGAACTGATTTCTGTAATGAACTACTTTCCAATTCGGGAGAAGGTACAATTACCTAATCAAGTTCTACATTCCTCCCACTCACTTCTTTCGAGAGAAACTTCTTCTCTAGAAAGAATCCATTCTTAGCAACAAAAATCTTGCCTTTGGATCTGTGATAGAAGGTGTACCCAACATTTTCTTTTGGGTATCCTATGAACTCTGATTTGAGTTTGAGCTTATCAGGTTGAAACTTTTTCACATAAGCATCGCAAGCTCAAACTTTAAGAAATGACAGCTTAGGTCTCTAGCCAAACCATAGTTCATACGGTGTCGTCTCAATGGATTAGATGGTGCCCTATTTAACGTGAATGTAGTTGTCTCTAATGCATAACCCTAAAACGGTAGTGGTAAATCGGTAAGAGACATCATAGATTGCACTATATCCAATAAAGTACGATTATGACGTTCAGACACACCATTATGCTATGGTGTTCCAGGTGGCATGAGTTTGTGAAACTATTCCACATTGTTCTAATTGAAGACCAAACTCGTAACTCAAATATTCGTCTCCGCGATCAGATCGTAGAAACTTTATTTTCTTGTTACGATGATTTTCCACTTTACTCTGATTTTTTTTGAACTTTTCAAATGTTTCAGACTTATGTTTCATCAAGTAGATATACCCATATCTGCTCAAATCATCTGTGAAGGTCAGAAAATAATGATACCCGCCGCGAGCCTCAACACTCATCGGACCGCATACATCAGTATGTATTATTTCCAATAAGTGAGTTGCTCGCTCCATTGTTTCGGAAAACGGGGTCTTAGTCATCTTGCTCATGAGGCATGGTTCGCAAGCATCAAGTGATTCATAATCAAGTGATTCCAAAAGCCCATCAGCATGGAGTTTCTTCATGCGCTTTACACCAATATGACCTAAACAGCAGTGCCACAAATAAGTTGCACCATCATTATTAACTTTGCATCTTTTGGCTTCAATATTATGAATATGTGTATCACTACGATCGAGATTCAATAAACCATTTACATTGAGTGTATGACCATAGAAGGTTTTATTCATGTAAATAGAACAACAATTATTCTTTGACTCAAATGAATAACCGTATTGCAATAAACATGATCAAATCATATTCATGCTCAACGCAAACAACAAATAACATTTATTTTAGGTTCAACACTAATCCCGAAGGTAAAGGGAGTGTGCGATGGTGATCTTATCAACCGTGGAATCACTTCCAACACACATCATCACCTCGCCCTTAACTAGTCTCTGTTTATTTTGCAACTCCCGTTTTAAGTTACTACTCTTAGCAACTAAACCAGTATCAAATACTAAGGGGTTGCTCTAAACGCTAGTAAAGTACACATGAATAACATGTATATCAAATATACTATTGTTCACTTTGCCATCCTTCTTATCCGCCAAGTATCTAGGGTAGTTCCACTTCCAGTGACCATTTCCTTTGTGGTAGAAGCACTCAGTTCCAGGCTTGGGTCTAGCTTTGGGCTTCTTCATGGGAGCAGCAACTTGCTTGCTATTCTTCTTGAAGTTCCCTCTCTTTCCCTTGCCCTTTTACTAAAAACTAGTGGTCTTTTCAACCATCAACACTTGATGCTTTTTCTTGATTTCTACCTTCGCCGATTTCAGCATCGCGAAGAGCTTGGGGATCATTTCCGTTATCCCTTGCATATTATAGTTCATCACAAAGTTTTAGTAACTTGGTGATAGTGACTAGAGAACTATGTCAATCACTATCTTATCGGGAAGATTAACTACCACTTGATTCAAGTGATTGTAGTACTCAGACGTTCTGAGCACATGCTCACTCGTTGAGCTATTCTCCTCCATCTTGTAGGCAAAGTACTGTCAGAGGTCTCATACCTCTTGACACGGGCATGAGTATGAGATACCAATTTCAACTCTTGGAACATCTTATATGCTCCGTGGCGTTCAAAACATTTTTGAAGTCCTGGTTCTAAGCCGTAAAGTATGGTGCACTAAACTATCAAGTAGTCATCATACCGAGCTTGTCAAACGTTCGTAACGTCTGCATCTACTCCTGCAATAGTTCTGTCACCTAGCGGTGCAGCAAGGACATAATTCTTCTGTGCAGCAATGAGGATAATCCTCAGATCACGGACCAAGTCCGCATCATTGCTACTAACATCTTTCAACTTAGTTTTCTCTAGGAACATATCAAAAAATAAACAGTGAGCTACATTGCGAGCTATTAATCTACAACATAGATATGCAAATACTATCAGGACTAAGTTCATGATAAATTAAAGTTCAATTAATCATATTACTTAAGAACTCCCACTTAGATAGACATCCCTCTAATCATCTAAGTGAGCACATGATCCAAATCAACTAAACCATGTTCGATCATCACGTGATATGGAGTAGTTTTCAATGGTGAACATCACTATCTTGATCATATCTACTATATGATTCACGCTCGACCTTTTGGTCTCAGTGTTCCGAGGCCATATCTGCATATGCTAGGCTCGTCAAGTTTAACCGGAGTATTCTGCGTGTGCAAAATTGGCTTGCACCCGTTGTATGTGAACGTAGATCTTATCACACCCAATCATCACGTGGTGTCTCGGCACGACGAACTTTCGCAATGGTGCATACTCAGGGAGAACACTTGTACATTGAAATTTAGTGAGAGATCATCTTATAATGCTACCGCCGAACTAAGCAAAATAAGATGCATAAAAGATAAAGATCACATGCAATCCATATAAGTGATATGATATGGCCATCATCATCTTGTGCCTTTGATCTCCATCTCCGAAGCACTGTCATGATCACCATCGTCACCGGCTTGACACCTTGATCTCCATCGAAGCATCGTTGTCGTCTCGCCAACTATTGCTTCTACGACTATCGCTACCGCTTAGTGATAAAGTAAAGCAATTACATGGCGATTGCGTTTCATACAATAAAGCGACAACCATATGGCTCCTGCCAGTTGCTGATAACTCTGCTACAAAACATGATCATCTCATACAATAAAATTTAGCATCATGTCTTGACCATATCACATCACAACATGCCCTGCAAAAACAAGTTAGACGTCCTCTACTTTTTTGTTGCAAGTTTTACGTGGCTACTACGGGCTGAGCAAGAACCATTCTTACCTACGCATCAAAACCACAACAATTTTTCGTCAGGTGTGTTGTTTTAACCTTCAACAAGGACCGGGCGTAGCCACACTCGATTCAACTAAAGTTGGAGAAACTGACACCCGCCAGCCACCTGTGTGCGAAGCACGTCGGTAGAACCAGTCTTGCATAAGCGTACGCGTAATGTCGGTCCGGGCCGCTTCATCCAACAATAACGACGAATCAAAGTATGACATGCTGGTAAGCAGTATGACTATTATTGCCCACAACTCATTTCTGTTATACTCATGCATATAACATCTACGCATAGACCTGGCTCGGATGCCACTGTTAGGGAATGCAGTAATTTCAAAAAAAAATCCTACGCACATGCAAGATCCATCTAAGTGATGCATAGCAACGAGAGCGGAGAGTGTTGTCTACGTACCCTCGTAGAGCGAAAGCGGAAGCGTTATGACAACGCAGTTGATGTAGTCATACGTCTTCACGATCCGACCAATCCTAGTACTGAAAGTATGACACCTCTGTGATCTGCACACGTTCAGCTCGGTGACGTCCCACGAACTCTTGATCCAGCTGAGTGTCGAGGGAGAACTCTGTCAGCACGATGGTGTGATGACAGTGATGATGAAGCTACCGGCGCAGGGCTTTGCCTAAGCACTACAATGATATGACCGAGGTAGATTATGGTGGAGGGGGCACTGCACACAGCTAAGACAATGATCAACTTGTGTGTTCTAGGGTGCCCCCCTCCCCACGTATATAAAGGAGGGAGGGGGAGGTCGGCCGGCCTCTCTAGGCGTGCCAAGGGGGGAGGAGTCCTCCTCCTAGTGGGAGTAGGACTCCCCCTTTCCTAGTCCCACTAGGAATAGAAGGAAGAGGGGAAAGGAGAAAGGAAAGGGGGGCCGGCTACTACCTCTTGAGCACTGCGTTGGATTTCCCCGAAGAGGAGAGGATGATGCAGCAAAGTAGCGTAAGTATTTCCCTCAGTTTTTGAGAACCAAGGTATCAATCCAGTAGGAGACCATGCACAAGTCCCTCGTACCTACACAATACGATAGCAACTCGCAACCAACGCTTAGGGGTTGCCAATCCCTTCACGGTCACTTACGAGAGTGAGATCTGATAGAGATAATATTTTTGGTATTTTTGATAGATAGATGCAAAGTAAAAAGAAAAATCAAAGTAAAAACAAAGCAAGTAAATAAAGTGATATAGATTGATATGATGAGAATAGACCCGGGGGCCATAGGTTTCACTAGTGGCTTCTCTCAAGAGCATAGATATTCTACGGTGGGTGAACAAATTACTGTTGAGCAATTGACAGAATTGAGCATAGTTATGAGTATATCTCGGCAATGATCATGTATATAGGCATCACGTCCGAGACAAGTAGATCGAAACGATTCTGCATCTACTACTATTACTCCACTCATCGACCGCTATCCAACATGCATCTAGAGTATTAAGTTAGAAACAGAGTAACGCCTTAAGCAAGATGACATGATGTAGAGGGATAAATTCATGCAATATGATAAAAACCCCATCTTGTTATCCTCGATGGCAACAATACAATACGTGCCTTGCTGCCCTTATACATCCTTGGGTAAGGACACCGCAAGATTGAACCCAAAGCTAAGCACTTCTCCCATTGCAAGAACTACCAATCTAGTTGGCCAAACCAAAAAGGATAATTCGAAGAGACTAGCAAAGATAACTCAATCATACATAAAAGAATTCAGAGAAGAATCAAATATTTTCCATAGATAAAACTGGATCATAAACCCACAATTCAGCGGTCTCAACAAACACACCGCAAAAAGAAGATTACATCGAATAGATTTCCACGAGAGAGGGGGAGAACATTGTATTGAGATCCAAAAAGAGAGAAGAAGCCATCTAGCTACTAGCTATGGACCCGAAGGTCTGAAGTAAACTACGCACACTTCATCAGAGGGGCTATGGTGATGATGTAGAAGCCCTCCGTGGTGGATGCCCCCTCCGGCGGAGCTCCAGAACAGACCCCAAGATGGGATCTCATGGATACAGAAGGTTGCGGTGGTGGAATTAGGTTTTTGGCTCCTGTTTTGATCGTTCGGGGATACGTAGGTATATATAGGAGGAGGAGTACGTCGGTGGAGCGTCAGGGGGCCCACGAGGTAGGGGCGCGCCCAGGGGGCACGCCCTCCACCCTTGTGACCTCCTCGGACACTGCTTGGAGTAGGGTCCAAGTCTCCTGGATCACGTTCGGTTGGAAAATGACGATCACAAATGTTTCATTCCGTTTGGACTCCGTTTGATATTCCGTTTCTTCGAAACCCTGAAATAGGCAAAAAACAGCAATTCTGGGCTGGGCCTCCGGTTAATAGGTTAGTCCCAAAAGTAATATAAAAGTGGAAAATAAAGCCCAATATAGTCCAAAACAGTAGATAAAGTAGCGTGGAGCAATCAAAAATTATAGATATGTTGGAGACATATCAGGCATCCCCAAGCTTAATTCCTGCTCGTCCTCGAGTAGGTAAATGATAAAAAAGAATTTTTGATGCGAAGTGATACTTTGGCATAATTTCAATATAAATCTTCTTAATTGTGATAGGAATATTCAGATCCAAAAGATTCAAGAAAAAAGTTCATATTGACACAAAAATAATAATACTTCAAGCATACTAATCAAAGTAATCATGTCTTCTCAAAATAACATGGCAAAAGAAAGTTCATCCCTACAAAATCATATGGTTAGGCTATGCTTCATTTTCGTCACACAAAGATGTTCCCAACTTCTATACCCCCGATGACAAGCCAAGCAATTGTTTCATACTCAAATAATCTCAAACTTTTTCAACTTTCACGCAATACATGAGCGCGAGCCGTGGATATAGCACTATTGGTGGAATAGAATATGATGATGGGGATTGTGTGGAGAAGACAAAAAGGAGAAAGTCTCACATTGACGAGGCTAATCAACGGGCTATGGAGATGCCCATCAATTGATGTCAACATGAGGAGTAGGGATTGCCATGCAACGGATGCACTAGAGCTATGAATGCTCAACAAAGGAAAACTAGTGGGTGTGCATCCAACTCGCTTGCTCACGAAGACCTAGGGCACTTTGAGGAAGCCCATCATTGGAATATACAAGCCAAGTTCTATAATGAAAAGTTCCCACTAGTATAAAAAGACAACTTATGAGACTCACTATCATGAAGATCTTGGTGCTACTTTGAAGCACAATATATGAGACTCACTACATGAAGAACAAGGTGCTACTTTGAAGAACAAGTGTGGTAAAAGGATAGTAGCATTGTCCCTTCTCTCTTTTTCTCTCATTTTTTTTATTTGTTTGGGCCTTTCTTTCTTTCTTTCTTTCTTTCTTATGGCCTCTTTTTTTCGTCCGGAGTCTCATCCCGACTTATGGGGGAATCATAGTCTCCATCATCCTTTCCTCACTTGGGACAATGCTCTAATAATGATGATCATCACACTTTTATTTTTCTTACAACTCAACAATTACAACTCGATACTTAGAACAAAGTATGACTCTATATGAATGCCTCCGGCGGTGTACCGGGATGGTGCAATGAATCAAGAGTGACATGTATGGAAAATAATGCATGGTGGCTTTTACACAAATACGATGTCAACTACATGATCATGCAATGGCAATATGACAAAAGTAATGTATGTCATGATGATGATGGTGGAAGTTGCATGGCAATATATCTCGGAATGGCTATGGAAATGCCATGATAGGTAGGTATGGTGGCTGTTTTGAGGTAGATATAAGGAGGTTTATGTGTGATAGAGCGAATCGTATCACGTGGTTTGGATGCACCGGTGAAGTTTGCACCAACTCTCAAGGTGAGAAAGGGCAATGCACGGTACCGAAGAGGCTAGCAAAGGCGGAAAGGTGAGAGTGCGTATAATCCATGGACTCAACATTAGTCAAAAGAACTCATATACTTATTGCAAAAATTTAGAAGCCATAAAAAATTCAAGTACTACGCGCATGCTCCTAGAGGGATAGATTGGTAGGAAAAGACCATCGCTCGTCCCCGACCGCCACTCATAAGGATGCTCAAGCGAGGTACACTTCATGTTTCAAATTTGTTACACAACTTTACCCATACGTGCATGCTACGGGACTTGCAAACTTCAACACAATTATTTCTCCACAATTATCAACTAGCACGACTTTGATATTATTACCTCCATATCTCAAAACAATTATCAAGCATCAAACTTATCTTAGTATTCAATTTACTCAAAAGAAAGTTTCACATGTCTTGAACACTAAGTATATTAACATTAAGCAAATTACCATGCTATTAACGACTCTCAAAATAATCTAAGTGAAGCATGAGAGATCAATAGTTTCTTTAAAACAAATCCACCACCGTTCTCTAAAAGATATAAGTGAAGCACTAGAGCAAAAATTATCATGCTCAAAAGATATAAGTGAAGCACTATGAGCAAAACTATCAAGCTCAAAAGATATAAGTGAAGCACATAGAGTATTCTAACAAATTCGAAATCATGTATGGCTCTCTCAAAAGGTGTGTACAGCAAGGTTGATTGTGGTAGACTAACAAGCAAAGATGCAAATAATACAAGACGCTCCAAGCAAAACACATATCATGTTGGTGAATAAAAATATAGCTCCAAGTAAATTACCGATGGAAGTGGACGAAAGAGGGGATGCCTTCCGGGGCATCCCCAAGCTTTGACTTTTTGGTGTCCTTGGATTATCTTGGGGGTACCATGGGCATCCCCATGCTTAAGCTCTTGCCACTCCTTGTTCCATAATCCATCAAAAGAATTCACCCAAAACTTGAAAACTTCACAACACAAAACTCAACAGAAATCTCGTGAGCTCCGTTAGAGAAAGAAAACAAAAGACTACTTCAAGGTACTGTAATGAACTCATTCTTTTTTTATATTGGTGTTAAACCTACTGTATTCCAACTTCTCTATGGATTATAAACTATTTTACTAGCCATAGATTCATCAAAATAAGCAAACAACACACGTAAAACAGAATCTGTCAAAAACAGAACAGTCTGTAGCAATCTGTAACTAACGCAAACTTATGTAACTCTAAAAATTCTAAAAAAAATAGGAAGTCCTGGACAATTTGTTTATTGAACAGCAGAAAAAAGAATCAACGCAAAAACACGTTTCTGTGATTTATCATAACTAAATTCGTGCGCGCAAAGTTTCTGTTTTTCAGCAGAATCAAATCAACTATCATCGTAGGTTATCCTATCGGTTCTACTTGGCACAAACACTAATTAAAACATAAAACCACATCCAAACAGAAGGTAGATGGATTATTTGTTCCTAAACATAAGAAAAAAAACACAAAATAAAATTGGGTTGCCTCCCAACAAGCGCTATCATTTAACGCCCCTAGCTAGGCATAAAAGCAAGGATAGATCTAGGTATTGCCATCTTTGGTAGGCAATCCATAAGTGTCTCTCATGATAGATTCATATGGTAATTTTATTTTCTTTCTAGGGAAGTGTTCCATACCCTTCTTTAAGGGAAATTGGAATCTAATATTCCCTTCCTTAATATCAATAATTGCGTCAGTCGTTCTAAGGAAAGGTCTACCAAGAATAATAGGACATGAAGGATTGCAATCTATATCAAGAACGATAAAATCTACGGGCACATAATTCCTATTTGCAACAACAAGAACATCATTAATTATTCCCATAGGTTTTTTAATAGTGGAATCCGCAATATGCAAGTTTAGAGAGCAATCATCAAAATCATGGAAATCTAGCAAATCACATAAAGCTTTGGGAATAGTAGAGACACTAGCACCCAGATCACACAAAGCATGAAACTCATAATCTTTAATTTTAATTTTAATAGTAGGTTCCCACTCATCATAGAGTTTTATAGGGATAGAAACTTTCAACTCAAGTTTTTCTTCATAAGATTGCATCAAGGCATCAACAATGTGTTCGGTAAAGGCCTTATTTTGACTATAAGCATGAGGAGAATCTAGCACGGATTGTAACAAGGAAATACAACCAATCAAAGAGCAATTTCATAATTAAATTCCTTGAGATCCAAAATAGTGGGTTTAGCAACATCACGGTTTTTATTTATTTCAATCCCACTTTCATCAATTTCATCATCAAGCTCTAGAAACTCCGAATTCTTAGAACGCCTTCTAGGTAAAGGAAGATCATATTCAGATTCATCAAGATTCATATTGCAAAACAAAGATTTAATGGGTGACACATCAATAACTTTTAGATCTTCATATTGATTTTCATAGGAATTCGGTTTAGTGGCCATCTTATTGACTAAGGTAGCTTGCATATCCGAAATTTCAGCGGTCATCTTTTCAAGACGAGCAATTTGGGCCCTTATACCATCAAATTCTTTAGACATATCATCTAGTTCTTTATTCATATAGCTCATAAAACTTTTTTGTTCCTTAAGTTCATTTCTAAAGAAATTATTGTGCTCATATTGCAAAACCATAAACTTTCTGACATTGCTTTCGATCTCCTCTAGCCTTTTAAGGTGAAGGTCACCAAATCTAGGTAGAGCCATCGCGACAAATAAGCAAACTAACACACGAGCAAGCAAAAAGACAACGAGAAAAAAGAAAACGGAAAAGAGGGGAGGAGATTGGGAAAGAGAAGGCAAATAAAACGGCAAAGGTGAAGTGGGGGAGAGGAAAACGAGAGGCAAATGGCAAATAATGTAATGCGAGAGATAGGGATTGTGATGGGTACTTGGTATGGCTGACTTGCTTGTGTGAGCCTCCCCGGCAACGGCGCCAGAAATTATTCTTGCTACCTCTTGAGCACTGCGTTGGATTTTCCCGAAGAGGAGAGGATGATGCAGTAAAGCAGCGTAAGTATTTCCCACAGTTTTTGAGAACCAAGGTATCAATCCAGTAGGAGACCATGCACAAGTCCCTCGTACCTACACAAAACGATAGCAACTCGCAACCAATGCTTAGGGGTTGTCAATCCCTTCACGGTCACTTACGAGAGTGAGATCTGATAGAGATAATATTTTTGGTATTTTTGATAGATAGAGGCAAAGTAAAAAGGAAAAGCAAAGTAAAAACAAAGCAGGTAAATAAAGTGATATAGATTGATATGATGAGAATAGACCCGGGGGCCATAGGTTTCACTAGTGGCTTCTCTCAAGAGCATAGATATTCTACGGTGGGTGAACAAATTACTGTTGAGCAATTGACAGAATTGAGCATAGTTATGAGTATATCTAGGCAATGATCATGTATATAGGCATCACGTCCGAGACAAGTAGATCAAGCGATTACGCATCTACTACTATTACTCCACTCATCGACCGCTATCCAACATGCATCTACGAGTATTAAGTTAAAAACAGAGTAACGCCTTAAGCAAGATGACATGATGTAGAGGGATAAATTCATGCAATATGATAAAAACCCCATCTTGTTATCTTCGATGGCAACAATACAATACGTGCCTTGTTGCCCCTTCTGTCACTGGGTAAGGGCACCGCAAGATTGAACCCAAAGCTAAGCACTTCTCCCATTGCAAGAACTACCAATCTAGTTGGCCAAACCAAAAAGGATAATTCGAAGAGACTTGCAAAGATAACTCAATCATACATAAAAGAATTCAGAGAAGAATCAAATATTTTCCATGGATAATACTGGATGATAAACCCACAATTCATTGGTCTCAACAAACACATTGCAAAAAGAAGATTACATCGAATAGATCTCCACGAGAGAGGGGTAGAACATTGTATTGAGATCCAAAAAGAGAGAAGAAGCCATCTAGCTACTAGCTATGGACCCGAAGGTCTAAACTAAACTACTCACACTTCATCGGAGGGGCTATGGTGAGGATGTAGAAGCCCTCCATGGTGGATGCCCCCTCCGGCGGCGCTCCGGAACAGGCCCCAAGATGGGATCTCGTGGATACAGAAGGTTGCGGCGGTGGAATTAGGTTTTTGGCTCCTGTTCTGATTGTTCAGGGATACGTAGGTATATATAAGAGGAAGGAGTACGTCGGTGGAGCGTCAGGGGGCCCATGAGGTAGGGGGCGCGCCCTCCACCCTCGTGACCTCCTCGGGCACTACTTGGAGTAGGGTCCATTCTCTTGGACCACGTTTGGTTGGAAAATCACGATCCCGAAGGTTTCATTCCGTTTGGACTCCGTTTGATATTCCGTTTCTTCGAAACACTGAAATAGGCAAAAAACAGCAAGTCTGGGTTGGGCCTCCGGTTAATAGGTTAGTCCCAAAAGTAATATAAAAGTGGAAAATAAAGCCCAATATAGTCCAAAACAGTAGATAAAGTAGCATGGAGCAATCAAAAATTATAGATACGTTGGAGACGTATCACCGGCCCCCTCACCCAATTCGGATTGGGCTTGGGGGGCGGGGCGCCCCCTCCTAGGATGCCTTCTCTTCTCTCCCACTAAGGCCCATTAAGGCCGATATGCTCCCCGGGGGGTCCGGTAACCTCCCGGTACTCCGGTAAATGCCCGAACTCATCTGGAACCATTCCGATGTCCAAACATAATCATCCAATATATCGATCTTTATGTCTCGACCATTTCGAGACTCCTCGTCTTGTCCGTGATCATATCCGGGACTCTGAACTACCTTCGGTACATCAAAACACATAAACTCATAATACTGATCGTCACCGAACATTAAGCATGCGCACCCTATGGGTTCGAGAACTATGTAGACATGACCGAGACATGTCTCCGGTCAATAACCAATAGCGGAACCTGGATGTTCATATTGGCTCCCACATATTTTACGAAGATCTTTATCGGTCAAACCGCATAACGACATAAGTTGTTCCCTTTGTCATCGGTATGTTACTTGCCCGAGATTCGATCGTCGGTATCTCAATACCTAGTTTAATCTCATTACCGGCAACTCTCTTTACTCGTTCCGTAATGCATCATCCCGCAACTAACTCATTAGTCACATTGCTTGCAAGGCTTATAGTGATGTGCATTACCGAGAGGGCCCAGAGATACGTCCCAACAATCGGAGTGACAAATCCTAATCTCGATCTATGCCAACTGAACAAACACCATCGGAGACACCTGTAGAGCACCTTTATAATCACCCAGTTACGTTGTGATGTTTGGTAGCACACTAAGTGTTCCTCCGGTATTCGGGAGTTGCATAATCTCATAGTCATAGGAACATGTATAAGTCATGAAGAAAGCAATAACAAATAAACTAAATGATCAAGTGCTAGGTTAACGGAATGGGTCAAGTCAATCACATCATTCTCTAATGATGTGATCCTGTTAATCAAATGACAACTAATGTCTATGGATGGGAAACTTAACCATCTTTGATTCAACGAGCTAGTCAAGTAGACGCATACTAGTGACACTCTGTTTGTCTATGTATTCACACTTGTACTAAGTTTCCGATTAATAAAATTCTAGCATGGATAATAAACATTTATCATGATATAAGGAAATATAAATAACAACTTTATTATTGCCTCTAGGGCATATTTCCTTCAATCAGCACTACTAGTGGAATAGCTTCTACCCACTTAGTGACATAATCAACAGCAACCAAAATATGTGTGTACCCATTAGAGGATGGAAAAGGTCCCATATAATCAAATCCCCAAACATCAAATGGTTCTATAACAAGTGAATAATTCATAGGAATTTCCTGACGTCTGTCAATATTACCAATTCTTTGGCATTCATCACAAGATAAGACAAACTTATGGGCATCCTTAAAAGGAGTAGGCCAATAAAAACTAGATTGTAATGCCTTGTGTGCAGCTCTATCTCCCGCATGATGCCCTTTGTAGGCCTTGGAGTGACATTTCCATAGGATTTGTTCCTGTTCATGCTCAGGTACACAACATCTAATAATACCATCTACTCCTTCTTTATAAGGATGTGGGTCATCCCAAAAGTAATGTCTTAAATCATAGAAGATTTTTTTTTCTTTTGTTGGTATGTGAAACTAGGGGGTATAAATTTAGCAACGATATAATTAGCATAGTTAGCATACCAAGGAGTATTATGAGAAGCATTTATGACAGCTAGTTGTTCATCAGGGAAGCTATCATCAATGGGTAGTGGGTCATCAAGAATATTTTCTAACCTAGACAAGTTATCAGCTAAGGGTTTCTCAGCTCCTTTCCTATCAGTGATGTGCAAGTCAAATTCTTGCAGCAAAAGAACCCACCTAATGAGTTTAGGCTTATGAAAGTGCAACTATCCCTAGGTGGTTTTGGTAATTCATAACCACATATAGCTCATTGAGCTAATGCTATTCCAAGACAAATATTTCAGGAAAGCTCAATGAATTGCATGGCATGGATGATGAAAGTGGATCCCTCAAAATATCAAGGACAAAGGATTGGCTCAAGCTCAAAAGCTCAAGATTATACATTTTACATTTTAGTGATCCAAGATCACATTGAGTCTATAGGAAAGGCCAATACTATCAAGGAGGGATGAGGTGTTCCTTAATGAGCCTCTTGCTTCAAGTGCTTAGTGATATGCTCCAAAAAACCTCAACTACTTTCTCACATCCACATATGACCTAAACCTAAAGTCAATCGGTACTACCGATTCTTTCTATCCGGCGCCACCGAGTTCAAATGTCATAACCACTGCCACAAACCCTAGGCAAATCGGTCTCACCGATAGGGATCTCGGTCTCACCGAGATGGGATTGTAATCTCTCTGTTTCCCTTCGTAACGTTTCGGTCTAACCGAAGTGAGCGATCGGTCCCACCAAGATTGCAATGTAAACTCTTTGTTTCACCTTCGTAACATTTCGGTCTCATCGAAAAGAGCGAATCGGTCCCACCGAGTTTACCTGACCAACTCTCTGGTTAGCTAATTACCAAAATCGGTCTCACTGAGTTTGTGCAATCGGTCTCACCGAGATTACGTTATTCCCTAACCCTAACCATATCGGTCCTACCGAGTTGCATGTCGGTCCCACCGAAAATCCTAACGGTCACTAGATTTGCTAAATCAGTCCGACCGAGTTTGTTGATTCGGTCCCACCGAGTTTGGTAAATTGTGTGTAACGGTTAGATTTTGTGTGGAGGCTATATATACCCCTCCACCTCCTCTTCATTCGTGGAGAGAGCCATCAGAACAAACCTACACTTCCAACTTACCAGTTCTGAGAGAGAACCACCTACTCATGTGTTGAGGCCAAGATATTCCATTCCTACCATATGAATCTTGATCTCTAGCCTTCCCCAATTTGCTTTCCACTCAAATCTTCTTTCCACCAGATCCAAATCCTATGAGAGAGAGTTGAGTGTTGGGGAGACTATCATTTGAAGCACAAGAGCAAGGAGTTCATCATCAACACACCATTTGTTACTTCTTGGAGAGTGGTGTCTCCTAGATTGGCTAGGTGTCACTTGGGAGCCTCCGACAAGATTGTGGAGTTGAACCAAGGAGTTTGTAAGGGCAAGGAGATCGCCTACTTCGTGAAGATCTACCGCTAGTGAGGCAAGTCCTTCGTTGGCGACGGTCATGGTGGGATAGACAAGGTTGCTTCTTCGTGGACCCTTCGTGGGTGGAGCCCTCCGTGGACTCGCGCAACCGTTACCCTTCGTGGGTTGAAGTCGCCATCAATGTGGATGTATGATAGCACCACCTATCAGAACCACGACAAAAACATCTGTGTCTCCAATTGCGTTTGAATCCTCCAAACCCTTCCCTTTACATTCTTGCAAGTTGCATGCTTTAATTTCTGCTGCTCATATACTCTTTACATGCTTGCTTGAATTGTGTGAAGATTGCTTGACTTGTCCAAAGATAGCTAAAATCTGCCCAAGTCTAAAATTGGTAAAAGGTTAAGTTTTTAATTGGTCAAGTAGTCTAATCACCCCCCCCCCTCTAGACATACTTCAAGGTCCTACAAGTGGTATCAAAGCTTTGGTCTCCATTTGCTTTGATTTCCATAGCTTTTGGTGGTCATAGCCTTGGTTTCACAACCTAGGAGAGTATGGCGTCTAGCGAGGGAAATTATCACCATAGAGGTCCTTACTTTGATGGTACTAATTTTGCTAGTTGGAAGCATAAGATGAAAATGCATATTCTTGGACATAACCCCGTCGTTTGGGCTATTGTGTGTATTGGCTTGCAAGGTGAATTCTTTGATGGGAGAGAGCCGAACCGTGAAGCTAGTGCGGATGAATTGAAGATGCTGCAATACAACGCTCAAGCTTGTGATATCCTCTTCAACGGCTTGTGCCCCGAAGAATTCAACAAAATCAGCCGTCTTGAGAATGCAAAGGAAATTTTGGATACTTTGATTGATATGCATGAAGGTACCGACTCCGTCAAGGAATCCAAGTTGGATGTGCTCCAAAGTCAGCTTGACAAGTTCAAAATGAAGGATGGTGAAGGTGTCGCTGAAATGTACTCTCGGCTTGTTCTTATCACAAATGAGATTGCCGGCTTAGGAAGTGAAGAGATGACCGACAGATTCATCATCAAGAAGATCCTAAGAGCATTGGATGGAAAGTATGATACCGTGTGCACATTGATCCAAAGGATGCCAAATTACAAAGATCTCAAGCCAACGGAAGTCATTGGAAGAATTGTTGCTCATGAGATGTCACTCAAGGATAAGGAGGAACTTCACAACAAGTCAAGTGGTGCTTACAAAGCCTCATGTGAAGCCCCCACATCATCAAGTGAGAAACAAACCTTCAATGAAGAATTGAGCTTAATGGTGAAGAACTTCAACAAATTCTACAAGAGTAGAAGCAAGGAAAGAAGCTCTAAGTCAAGGTCCTACAATGACAAAATATCTTCTAGTCGAGAGCGGAATTGCTACAATTGTGGGAGACCCGGACACTATTCCAATGAGTGTACGGCACCCTACAAAACAAGAGAAGATTCTCCAAAAAGAAGAAGTAGAAGAGAAAAATCACCTCCAAGAGAGAGAAGGAGTAGAGATGATCGTTATGAACGAAGACCCTCACGGAGAAGCAAGGATTTGGAAAGGAAGGACAACTCATCAAAGAGCTACACAAAACGAAGACATCAAGCTCATGTTGGTGAATGGGTATCCGACTCCGACTCCGACAATCACTCTGAGAGAAGCTATCACTCCGACTCCGAATATACTCAAGATGAAGGTGTTGCCGGTCTAGCACTTGTGTCAACCAACTCCTACGACATATTTGATTCACCAAATGAAGGAATTGGGAGATGCTTCAAGGCCAAAGGTCCTAAGGTAACACACTCCGAGTATGTTGATTTTAATAGTGATGAAGATGACTTGTTAGGAGATGATGATTTACTTATTGACAACTCTAGTAATGAATACTAAGATGAAACATCAATTAATCATGCTAATCAAGATAAAACGAATGATAGTAATAAGGAGAAGATTGAGCTTCTAACTAAAGAACTAAACACTCTTAAGTTAGCTCATGAAACTATCTTCGAAGATCATCGAGAACTTTTAAGGGCTCATGAGAAGTTACGCTTTGAAAAGCTCAATCTTGAGCAAGAGCATGAGTTCTTAAAGGCAATCAATGATGATCTCCGTAAGAAAAGTTCTTCTTACATTGCCAAGTGTTTACTCTTATCTACTTACATGCCTCAAGTCAAGTCTAGTAACAAGAACAAGAAAGATTCTTCCTCTAGTAGTAACAATAATAATGCTAAATTTAATATTGTTGCGTCTAGTAGCTCTCTTGATTCCACTAATGATTCTCTTAGCCAAGTTACACTTGAGCAAGAAAATAGCTTATTGAAGGGAATTATAGAGAAAGGTGTATACAAGAGCCTTGCCGGAAGTAAGCAATTCGAGGAAATTGTACGCAAGCAAGGAAGGCACCGGAAGAATCAAGGTGTTGGTTTTGAATGAAAGTTCAATGCCAATGGAGTTGAGTGGGAAGAAGATCAATAACCCAGGACGAAGTTTGTTCCTCAACAAGAGAAGTATGACCCTACTTTCTTCAAGGGAACACAAGCACAAGATGATCTTCCACCACAAGACCACAAGAACACAGGGAAGGACAAGCTTCAAGAGGAGATTGATGCATTTGAAGAAGCACCTAAGGCCTTGGTCAAGTGGGTTCCCAAGACTACGTCAAGTTCTACTTCATCAAGTACAACTACAACTCCAAGGATTCCCATCAAGGTGATATGGATCCCGAAGAAGAAGAACTAGAGAGTTCTTGAGGGTGACTCCGCCAACATTCTTCACTCATATCATTATGGCAAGGACAAGTGCAATCAACTTCCATATCTTGCACTAGTTCAAGGAGTCACAAACCCTCATGTTGGTAAGGCAAGGGACAAGGTAACCTAATGTTTTCATGGACATCATATTGTGTGTGCATCACTATATGTCTATGGATATTCTTGTTTGTTCCTTGTGGAACTAACCCATGTAGGTATTGAAAGTGCAACTCACTCCAAAGGATTGCTCCAAATGATCTACATCAACTTTGAGCATCCACATCTTCAACACCTACATGAAGTCATCATCGACAAAACCCAAGGTTAGTTCATCCCTCTAAGGGGGGGATCTCACATCTAGGGGGAGCTTAACTCTAAGAATTGAGTCAAAGCAACTCTAATGATGTGAACACATCAATGCATTATGTAAAAGTGGTAACCCCACTTGAGCTTAAATGATGAGTATGACCTATGATCAAATGTTCTCATTTGACTCCTAAGTCAATATACTCATATATAGATGACCTAGTCATCGCCAATTGTTTGATAGATGCTAGAATTAGTTGTGCATGCTTTGCCACATATTTCATTTGCAATTTTATTGTGTGAGCATGTTGGTTGCATATTTTACTCATTCGAGGACATGCACTTGTTGTTTTGATTGATTGGTCTCTTTTTCTTTGGCCAAGTGGATGGACAAGAATGCCTAAGAACCTTCTCTAGCTATCTATGCTTTTCTCGTCTCAAACTCTATTCATGCTACATCACAAAATTTGATCAAGTCAGATTCGAACCACTCGTGTGAGGAGCACTTTCGAGTCCCCGATTAAGTCATAGACTTAAACTTCCAAAACTTCTTTGTGCGTTTGGTCGACCGATTCTTCCATTTCGGTCATCTTGAGATCACTAAGTCGATCTAGGTTTTCAATCTCGGTGCAACCGATTTGAACTTTAGGTCACACCGAGTTTTTCAGAATCGTATCAGTTATGCATCTCGGTGCCACCGAAGTCGTTCCACTCGGTCACACCGACAGTGACGGGCTATATATTCACACGGGCAAAAATTTGGAAAACTTTCTTCAAACCTCCTCGCCCGCGCATAGCTCGCTCTACCTTCTAGGTCTCCGGATCGTCGACTTCATCGCCAGCCGCCTCCTGTCGCTAGTCTCCGCCGCCGTCAACGGATTTCACCTCCGCCGTTGCTGCCGTAGCGAGTTCATCGCCAAACTAGGGTATGAACTCGACCATAGTGCTATCCTTGTCTGATTCTCAGCACATTGTGTTCATTATGATTCTTGCCACGATTGAAACACCTCTATCCAGTCAAAACAATCCTTAGAATAGATGCGATTTGAAAATTTAGGGTTAGGTTTCCGCCGAAACCATCTCGGACCCACCGAGTTGAAAAACTCGGTCCCACCGGTTCGGCTAATGCCATTGCACTAGTAACTCTCGGTCTGACCGAGAATTGCTAATCGGTGTGACCGATTTTAGAACTTTGTGAAACCCTAGCAGTCTCACCGAACTGTGACTCGGTCTGACCGAGTTCACTAGTTTAGGTTCCAAAACAGCTTCGGTATCACCGAGTTTGAAAATCGGTTGATCCAAAATGCTTTCTGTGCAAAACTAAAACTAAGTTTTTGAATCATTCTTTTGCAAAAATTTCTGCATTTTGTGATGCTCATCCACTCTATCTCATCTATAACTATTCACGTGGTCGTGATCGGTGTATTCAGCATGTCAGACCAAAGTGATAGTCAGAACAAGTCAGAAGAGCACAATCACATGAGTGAGGGCACTAGTCCCTCTAGCACTTCAGATGATGGCAGGAGAAGCACTCCAAGCAATTTGCCCAAAGCTGCCACCAGGGCCAGAAAGAAGAGAACCTCAGAATCTGAGGATGAGGATTATGTGGCAGTAGAGGATGAGGCCACTTCCAAGAAGAAGGTGGTCAAGAAAGAATATGGTTCAGCTGCAGCCACTAAGCCAGTAGTGCAGAAGAAGGCACACTCTTTTGCCCAAGTTAGGTGACCACAACATGATCAGAGGGCATGCAATTAACTTGCTACACTTGTTTGATGTGCCACAGAAATTCAAGGTCATGAACCTCATGATTGTGACTATCAAGAGGACAGCAACAGACCAAAAGAGAAGTTGTGGATATGCCCCACAAATTCAGGAGTTGATTAACTCAAAGATGGGCACAGGCACATACTTGCTGGACAAGGAACATTTTGCTATCTATCCAGAATTTGAGGACAATCAAGTTGTGATGAATGAGAATGAACCATCATCAGTACAAGCTCAAGAGAAGAATGAGAAAGCAAAGAAAGAGAAGGCCGTCAAAATGCCAACTCAAGAGGAGGCATCTGAGTACTTTTTGAAGAACAAGAAGGAGCAGCTTGGTTACTTGATAGCATCAACTCTGAGGATTGAGAAGGGGTTGGCCACCCTAACTCAAAACCAGGAGAGCACGGAAAGAATCATGGAACAAAATTCTATGATTTAGATGTCAAAATGGCGAGATTGATCGGTTGTGGAGCAGCTACAGGATGACATGCAGGAGAGGAAGGGTAGAACAACTACAGATGCATTTGCCAGAGTGCCTAGAGCTCAGAGATCAGCTGCAGTGCCTGTGACAGACACCAGAGCCACTTCATCTGCACCAGCTACAGCTCCTACAGCTCCAGTGCAACCAGCTCCAGCACCAACTCCTTCAGCTCCATCCACATCAACTGAAGCCTTCGTCCAAGGAGCCATCTCTACACCACTGGCCCAAGACCAAGCACGAGAGCGATATAGTACTATGCATTTTCTAGGAACTTTTTAGTAACTTGTTGCCAAAGGGGGAGAAAAATGTATAGATCATAGGCTTGGAGAGAGAGAGTTTGCTTTTGTTCTCTCTTGTCTTCTTGGTTAAACTTTGTTTGCTTTTGATTGCTTGAGACATTATGCTATTATCTGTGAGACATTGATGATCATGTGTTTGATCATATGCTACATTTATGCTTGCTAGATGATATTACCTTACATATCCTTATATGATCATTCACTTTGCTTGGTGATGAGTGCATGTATTCAATCTTTATTATTTTGAGCGCTCCACCAAGATGTATGTGACATGGAAGAGTAACCCATGAGCCTAATTCCTTGCGCATTTGCAGTCCAAAGCAAATCTTAAACTATGCACAAATTTAGGGGGAGTTCTTGCTTATCACATACTTCTCAAAGCGACAATGTTTTTCAATCTTATTATCATTTGTCGAAGCTTTGATCTATATGTTGTCATCAATTACCAAAAAGGGGGAGATTGAAAGTGCAACTATCCCTAGGTGGTTTTGGTAATTCATAACAACATATAGCTCATTGAGCTAATGCTATTCCAAGACAAATATTTCACGAAAGCTCAATGAATGGCATGGCATGGATGATGAAAGTGGATCCCTCAAAATATCAAGGACAAATGATTGGCTCAAGCTCAAAAGCTCAAGACTCTACATTTTACATTTTAGTGATCCAAGATCACATTGAGTCTATAGGAAAAGCCAATACTATCAAGGAAGGATGAGGTGTTGCTTACTGAGCCTCTTGCTTCAAGTGCTTAGTGATATGCTCCAAAAACCCTCAACTACTTTCTCACATCCACATATGACCTAAACCTAAAGTCAATCGGTCCTACCGATTCTCTCTATCCGGCGCCACCAAGTTCAAATGTCATAGCCACTACCACAAACCCTAGGCAAATCGGTCTCACCGATAGGGATCTCGGTCTCACCGAGATGGGATTGTAATCTCTCTGTTTCCCTTCGTAACGTTTCGGTCTAACTGAAGTGAGCGATCAGTCCCACCGAGATTGCAATGTAAACTCTCTGTTTCCCCGTCGTAACATTTCGGTCTCATCGAAAAGAGCGAATCGGTCCCACCGAGTTTACCTGACCAACTCTCTGGTTAGCTAATTACCAAAATCGGTCTCACCGAGTTTGTGTAATCGGTCTCACCGAGTTTGTGTAATCGGTCTCACCGAGATTATGTTATGCCCTAACCCTAACCATATCGGTCCTACCGAGTTGCATGTCGGTCCCACCGAAAATCCTAACGGTCGCTAGATTTGCTAAATCGGTCCGACCGAGTTTGTTGATTCGGTCCCACCGAGTTTGGTAAATTGTGTGTAACGGTTAGATTTTGTGTGGAGGCTATATATATCCCTCCACCTCCTCTTCATTCATGCAGAGAGCCATTAGAAAAAACCTACACTTCCAACTTACCAGTTCTGAGAGAGAACCACCTACTCATGTGTTGAGGCCAAGATATTCCATTCCTACCATATGAATCTTGATCTCTAGCCTTCCCCAAGTTGCTTTCCACTCAAATCTTCTTTCCACTAGATCCAAATCCTATGAGAGAGAGTTGAGTGTTGGGGAGACTATCATTTGAAGCACAAGAGCAAGGAGTTCATCATCAACGCACCATTTGTTACTTCTTCGAGAGTGGTGTCTCCTAGATTGGCTAGGTGTCACTTGGGAGCCTTCGGCAAGATTGTGGAGTTGAACCAAGGAGTTTGTAAGGGCAAGGAGATCGCCTACTTCATGAAGATCTACCGCTAGTGAGGCAAGTCCTTCGTGGGCGACGGCCATGGTGGGATAGACAAGGTTGCTTCTTCGTGGACCCTTCGTGGGTGGAGCCCTCCGTGGACTCGCGCAACCATTACCCTTCGTGGGTTGAAGTCTCCATCAACGTGGATGTACGATAGCACCACCTATCGGAACCACAAAAAAACATCAGTGTCTCCAATTGCGTTTGAATCCTCCAAACCCTTCCCTTTACATTCTTGCAAGTTGCATGCTTTAATTTCCGCTGCTCATATACTCTTTGCATGCTTGCTTGAATTGTGTGAAGATTTCTTGACTTGTCCAAAGATAGCTAAAATCTGCCAAAGTCTAAAATTGGGAAAAGGTTAAGTTTTTAATTGGTCAAGTAGTCTAACCACCCCCCTCTAGACATACTTCAAGGTCCTACAGCTTAGCATCTTTCTTTTCCATAAGGTATTTAATAGCATCAAGATCGGTGTGAACAATTACTTTAGAATCAACAATATATGATCTGAATTTATCACAAGCAAGCACAACTGCTAAAAAATCTTTTTCAGTAGTAACATAATATCTTTGGGCATTCTCTAGAGTTTACTAGCATCATGGATAACATTTAATTTCTTATCAACTCTTTCTCCTAGAACAACACCAACAACATAATCACTAGCATCACACATAATTTCAAACGACAAGTTCCATTCAGGTGGTTGAACAATAGGTGTAGAAGTTAAGGCTTTCTTAAGTGTTCCAAAGGCTTCAACACAATCATCATAAAAAACAAATGGAACATCCTTTTGCAAAATATTAGTAAGAGGCCTAGAAATTTTAGAGAAGTCTTTAATAAATCTCCTATAGAAACCAGCATGACCAAGGAAACTACGAATACCTTTAATGTCTTTAGGACATGGCACTTTCTCAATTGCATCAACTTTAGCTTTATACACCTCAATACCTCGCTCAGAAATTTATGCCCCAAGACAATGCCTTTGTTCACCATAAAGTGGCACTTCTCCCAATTCAAGACAAGATTAGTTTGTTCACATCTCTACAAAACTCGATCAAGGTTGCTTAAGAAATCATCAAAAGAAGTTCCATAAATGGAGAAATCATCCATGAAAACCTCAACAATATTTTCACAAAAATAAGAGAATATAGCAGTCATACATCTTCGGAAGGTAGCAAGTGCATTACATACACCAAAAGGGATACTTCTATAAGCATAAGTTCCAAAAGGGCAAGTAAAAGTGGTTTTCTCTTGATCAGGTTGTGATACAGGTATTTGAGAGAAACCAGAATATCCATCAAGAAAGCAAAAGTGTGTGTGCTTAGTTAACCTTTCTAACATTTGATCAATGAAAGGCAAAGGGTAATGATCTTTTCTAGTGGCTCTATTTAACTTTCTAAATCAATTGCCATCCTATATCCAGTCACAATTCTTTGTGGAATGAGTTCATTCTCGTCATTAGGAACAACAGTAATACCTCCTTTCCTAGGGACACACTGAACAAGACTTACCCATCTACTATCAGCTATGGGATACATTATACCTGCTTCCAGAAGCTTTAGTATTTCAGTTCTTACCAATTCAATCATCTTAGGATTCAATCGTTGTTGGTGATCACAACGGGTTTAGCATCGGGTTCCATATTAATCTTGTGCTGACAGAGAGTGGGACTAATGCCCTTAAGATCATCAAGAGTATATCCAATAGCAGCACGGTGCTTCCTCAAAAAATTTAATAACCTCTTTTCTTCATGTTTTGTAAGGTTAGCACTAATAATAACAGGATTTATATTTTTCTCATCAAGATAAGCATATTTCAAAGTGTCAGGTAATTGCTTTAATTCAAAAAAAGGATCACCTCTAGGTGGAGGAGGACCTCCCAAAGTTTCAACACACAAGTTGTGTTTAAGGATAGGTTGTTGTTAAAAGAATATTTTATCTATTTCATTTCTTTCATGCAAGTGCATATCATTTTCATGGTCTAGCAAATATTGTTCCGATGGATCAGTAGGAGGCACGGCAATGGAAGCAAGACCAATTATTTCATCCTTACTAGGCAATTCTTTATCATGGGGTTGCCTACAAAACGTAGAGAAAATAAACTCATGGGATACATCACCAAAATTGATACTGACAGTTTCTTTATGGCAATCTATGTTAGCATTGATAGTGTTCAAGAAAGGTCTACCAAATATTATGGGACAAAAATCATCTTTCGGAGAACCAAGAACTAGAAAATCAGTGGGGTAAGACTTCAACATCTCTAACAATCCCTGGTGGTGTAATGGTGTCCCTATTTGCAAGTTTAATAGTGATATCAATATCCTCTATTTCAGCAGGTGCTATATCATTCATAATTTCTTGATATAAGGTAAAAGGAATAGCACTCACACTAGCATCCAAATCACATAAACCATGATAGCAATGACCTCCAGTTTTAACTAAGATGACAGGCATGCCAACAACAAGCTTGTTCTTATCTTTAGTATCAGGTTTGGCAATTCTAGCAGCATCAGCACAGAAATAAATACCATGCCCATCAACATTATCAACCAAGAGATCTTTAACCATAGCAACACTAGGTTCTACTTTAATTTGTTCAGAGGGCCTACGTGCTCTAATATTACTTTTGTTAACCACGATTGAGACTTTAACATGTTCATTTATCCTAACAGGGAAAGGTGGTTTTTCAATATAAGCAGTAGACACAACTGGATCAACTTTGTAAACAATGGTTTCATCCTTAACTATAAATGTCTCCTCAATCTTTTCTTTAACTAGATGATTCCCCGCGCGTTGCTGCGGGAATGTAAGGTAAAAAACATTGATGAATATGTAGAATGGTAATTTTGATTATCAGACATGTTATGTGTTTCTTTCGGGGAGTGGCGAGGGGGGTAGTTTACGTTTCACTCTTCTGTATTCAGGACTATGTAGGTGCTGACAATGGGAAATCCTCATCAATAAAAATGTTTGGAAGTACATTATCAAAGACTTGGCAGTTACATACGTTCCAAATGTACCAGGTCTCAAGATAACAATTTTCATGGCAAATAGTTTATTAACATATTGTTTAACAATATCTATATCCCTCCAATAATCTAGATGCCTTTCCTCCATCAACATTGCAAGACAAATGAAAAGTCAAAGAAAAGTGCAATTATATTACTCGACATGAGCACTTCAGCTGGCAGAAGATCTCTAAAGCAAACTGAAATGGATTGGAACTTGAGAGTTGCCCATCAGCTGTTTGCAATCTTTTGGTGTGGGAAAAGATCAGGAGAGCCCTCAACTTTTAATATGCCCGCCAAAGACTCAGCACCATTTATTCGCAAAAAAAAGACTAAGCACCATTGAAGTAGTACTTCATATGGGTAGCAACTTAAATCTCCTTAGACTACTAAAATAATGTTCACAATTGCAAATATAAAACCAGTGTTGGAACTATGAAGTTTCTTAGTGGAAAACAAAACATATCCCACCATTAACATTAGTGCAGAGATGAAGTAATTTTCCAGTAGAAAGCACCCATTTGTTGTCAATGATATACTCGACATGGTGTTAAATGACAGAACATGATTGCACTTTTCATATTTAATCCATGTCTTCATCTAAATATAGATCACAAAGTTTGTCGGTACAGTGCCAAAACATGAGCGGTATGACATCAAATCCATTGATTTGTAGATTTGTATCTTTTAAGTTTCAAATGAAAGTTGTTGTGGCCAAAGTCCTCCTCAACTTCATGACAAAAGAGAACAGATCCGCAAGAACTGTGAAATAAGCATAATGGTATGCATTGATAACCCAACTCAGCAGCCTTGCCACACCAGCAATTACTCTTATTTATCTTCGGGTGCAGCTTTCCACCTCATAATTTTTTCCAACAAATCATGCTGGTAACTAAAGCGCCTCTTCGGTATTCCGTAATAGATGAGTTGGTGTAATAACAGACAAAGAGAAGCCCATAGAAGCCCATCAGTCGATCTCTTCATATATCTTAACATCCCTTGCATCACAAAGTCACCAACCAGATACTTCATAATTCGGTGCCATCTGGTGTTCACTGACAATTCATGGCATGATGGTCCGATTGATACTGTGAGTGTTATACTATTTTAAGAAGTAAACATGTAGGAGACCCTCTGTTCTTGAAGCCAAACAAATGTGTCGAGGAGTACTGACAACTAAATCTCCTCCACATAAACACTAAGTTGCAGACTGATTTAGTGATAGAACTATAACCTGGTGCGAAAAATAGCAGCATAATGTATAATAATTGGACAAAAACTATGTGTATATAATAATTTAGATGAACTTATCCAATACATCAATTGAACTCCATTCTACGTGACATCTATACTGAAGCAAAACCCACGGTAATTTGAGCAAGGGAGGTAGCGAGGGAGAGAACCTCGGTAGAAATCGACAGCGGCGTGGATGAGTTGTCAAGGCCAAGAGGAGGAGGCGCGCAGGTTGAAGGACCGGACCTCCAACACGCCACAGTGGAGCAACTCCAGGCAAGGGGCGCGGCCTATGAAGCGATGCCCACCCGTCACCGGAACGAACCTGAGGTTAGAGACGATGGAGCGATGCCACTCCACAGGGAAATTTAGTGGGGGCAGGGGAGGTCGCCGAGAGGCGGCGGCATCGTTGCTTCAGGGCACGTGGTCGGGTTTGGGCGCGTCGAGGCCAGAGTGCTCCGTGGGCGGTGGTTCGTGGTTACGACGTCGTCGGTTCCACTGCCTTCCTCTTTGGCAGATATAGGAGATATGAAAGGCAGAGACCGATGGGCTTCTAGTGGGCTTCTCTTTATCGGTTATCAAACTGAGCCGTCAGTTATAGGAATACCAAAGAGGACCGCTTCGGTTACCAGCATAATTTCTTGAAAAAAGAATGTTGAGGTGGCAAGCTGCACATGAAGATAAAGAAGAGTTATTGCTGATGTGGCAAGGCTGCTGAGGTGGATAGGATGCATGTCAAAAGAAATAGGATAGTGGGGATGAACTATTTAGGTATTATAGATAGGGGGATGATATTTAAACCACTTCTCCTTAGGGAATCAACATCAGTATCAATGATTCACAAAAAGAGGCTACTATATCAGAGTCAAGTCCATATTTAGTGCTAAACTTGTGAAAAGCATCAGTGTTCATAATTTTTTTAACACAATCAAATTCAAGCTTAATACCTGACTCTTTACCTTCGTTGAGTTCCCAATCTTCAGAGTTGCATTTAATGCTTTCCAAAAGATCCCACCTGAATTCAATAGTCTTCTTCATAAAAGAACCAGTACAAGAAGTATCGAGCATGGAATGATCATTACGAGAAAGTCGAGCATAAAATTTTTGTATAATAATTTCTCTTGAGAGCTCATGATTGGGGCATGAATAAAACATTGATTTAAGCCTCCCCCAAGCTAGAGCAACACTTTCTCCTTCATGAGGCCAGAAATTATATATATAATTCCGATCACGATGAACTAGATGCATATGATAAAACTTTTGGTGAAATTCCAATTTCAGTCGATTCCAATTCCAAGCTCCAATATCATCACATATCCCATACCATGTCAATGCTTTTCCCCAAAGATAAAGGAAAAACCTTATTCTTGACTTCATCTCCGGGTAAACCCGCAAGCTTAAATAATCCACAAACTTCATCCACATAGATTAGATGCATATCAGGATGTAGTGTTCCATCTCCTGCATAAGGATTAGCTACCAATTTCTCTATCATACCTGAAGGAAACCAATATTTTCAGTAGGTGCATTAGGTTGAGAGGCAACTCTTTGTGTATCCGGTCGAGGTAAAGATACCCCGAACAAACCCCTCAAAGGATTGTTTTCCATCATAACAAGTAACAGTAAATTTCAGCACGTTATATAAATTTTTCCTTATCGATTTCCACTTACCAAGAGCGCTTAACTCCACGGCAATGGCGCCAGAAAAAGAGCCTTGATGACCCACAAGTATAGGGGATCAATCGTAATCCTTTCAATAAGTAAGAGTGTCGAACCCAACAAGGAGCAGAAGGAAATGACAAGCGGTTTTCAGCAAGGTAATTTCTGCAAACACTGAAATTGTCAGTAATAGGCAGTTTGATAGCAAGATAATTTGTAACAAGTGACAAGTAGCAATAGTAACAATAGGTGCAGCAAGGTAGCCCAATCCTTTTTGTAGCAAAGGAAAGGCTAGAATGTTCTCTTATAATAAGCAAAGCATTCTTGAGCGTACACGGGAATTTCATCTAGTCACTTTCATCATGTTGGTTTAATTTGCGTTTGCTACTTTGATAATTTGATATATGAGTGGACCGGTGCTTGGGTATTGTTCTTACTTGAACCAGCCTCCCCATTATGATTGACCCCTCTCGCAAGCATTCGCAACTACGAAAGAAGAATTAAGATAGAATCTAACCATAGCATTAAACATGTGGATCCAAATCAGCCCCTTACGGAATAGCGCATAAACTATGGTTTAAGCTTCTGTCACTCTAGCAACCCATCATTTAATAACTACTCCACAATGCATGCTTAGGCCCAAAGATGATGAAGTGTCATGTAGTCGACGTTCACATAACACTACTAAGGGAATCACAACATACATATCATCAAAATATAGAACAAATATCAAATTCACATGATTACTTGCAACATGACTTCTCTCGTGTCCTCAAGAACAAAAGTAAGTACTCACACAACATGTTCATGCTCAATATCAGAGGAGTAATAAGTATCACAATGGATCTGAACATATAATCTTCCACCAAATAAACCTTCAAGCATCGACTACAAGATGTAAACAACACTACCAGTCACCCACAGGTACCAATCTGATGTTCCGGTACAAAGATTGAATACAAAATCGAGATGGACTAGGGTTTTGAGATGAGATGGTGATATTGCAGATGTTGATGAAGATTGGCCCTCCCAAGATGGGAGGGTTGTTGGTGATGACGATAGCTTCGATTTCCCCCTCCCGGAGGGAAGTAGCCCCGGTGGAATCGCTCCGCCGGAGAGCAAAAGTGCTCCTGCCCAAGTTCTGCCTCGAGATGGCGGCGCTCCGTCCCGAAAGTCCTCTCCTTATTTTTTTTCTAGGTCAAAAGACCTTATGTACCAGAAGATGGGCAGCGGAGGTGAGCCAGGGAGCCTACTACCCACCAAGGCGCGCCTGGTGGGGGGCGCGCCCTGGTGCTTAGTGGGCACCTGGGTGGCCTCCTCTTCTTTTCTCCAGTATTTTTTATATATTCCAATCTCTATAAAATTTCAACTCATTTGGAGATGTGCAGAATAGGTATCTCTGACATAGCTTTTTCAGGTCCAGAATTCCAGCTGCCGGTATTCTCCCTCTTTGCGTAAATCTTGCATATTATGAGAGAAAAGGCATTAGAATTACTCCACAAAGTGTTATATTGAATAAAAACACTAAAATAACAGTATGAAAACATGATGCAAAATGGACGTATCACATGCTCGAGCTCTTGTCATAGGTCCACGTGGTGCTTGATGTGTTGGTGTAGGGCCCATGGGGATGATGGAAGGATGCTCCGCATCACACCGTATTCTCCTCAAATCCTTGCACAATGCAAGATGTCATGATTCCACTAAGGGGTCCTTGAGGGCGGTCATCGAATCCATACAATTGGCAATCCTTGGGGGCGGTCACCGAACCCGTACAATTGGTAGCCCCTGGGGGCAGTCACCGAACCCGTACTAATTGCTCGGGGCAATCTCCACAATTAATTGGAGACCCCGAAGCTTGCCCAGAGCTTTACACCACAATGAGTGAGTTCTATGACACTACCAACCGTCTAGAGCGCCCAAGCACTCAAGACGCACAAGCTCTAGGGTGTCCAAACACCCAAGAGTAATAAGCTTCTCAACTTTCACTTCCATCTATCACCTTATAGAACTCAAACCTATGCACCAAATGCAATGGCAAGAGCGCACGAAGTGCCCAGGTCCTTCTCTCCCAAATCCCACCACCACAACTAATGCTATGGAGGAATATGAGACGAAGGAAGAAGAAGAGAACACAAAAACTCCAAGATCTAGATCCAAAGGGTTTCCCTCACTTAGTGGAGAGATGGATTGGTAGAAATGTAGATATAGATCTCCTCTTTCTTTTCCCTCAAAAAGATGCAGGAATCATAGGCAGAATTGAGAGAAAGCAAAGCTTTTGGAGGTCAGCATTGGAGGAGAAAGCTTGCAAAGAACCATTGCGGGCAATGGGGAAGAAGTCCCCCTTATATAGTGCCCAAAGAATCCAACCGTTATGCACTGGCTATATATGCCTTAAGCGGTACTACCAATCGGAGGAGACGTACTACCGCTTGGCACGGCAATTTCAGCGTGACCCACAAGTACGAGCGAGGTAGTAGAGCGATAGTTATGCTGGAGTAGTACTACCGCCTACGAAAAGTGGTAGTACCGTGAATTGTCATGGGGCAAGAGAAGCCAGTGGTAGTTAGCACCGCACCAGAGCGGAAGTACAACACGAAGCGGTACTACCGTTAGTGCTAGTGGTACTACTGCAAATTGTCATAGGGCATACAAAAGACTTCAGCACAAGCGGAAGTAGCTATGGTACTAACCAGCGGAGGTACTGCCTAAGCAGTACTACCATGGGTAGTAAGCGGTACGGCCGTGGAATGTTGAGGGACAGAGGGAGCAACAAAAGGCTCAACCCCAAGCAGCACTAGCTGACGTGGAATTGTCACGTCAGATGTCCTAGTGTGAGGACTTAATCGTGAGGCCAACACATCTATGTGGTAGCTTGAGAGGGGTTGAGCGGAATCGAGAGACGCAACACAAGACAAGAGTTTAGACGGCTTCGGGCCCTGGGAAACATCATCCGGTAAGGACCCTACACGTTGTTTGTGGCTAGGTCTCATTATGCTCATGAGAGGAGTTGCCGTAAGCCGGATCTCCTAGTTATGTCTAACCTAGCCCTTGTTCAACCTCTCCTCTTGGGGTGCCCCACCCCTCCTTATATAAGCTGAAGGGGCGGGTTACATGTAGAGTCCAACTCGGACTTAAGACTTAACCTATTTTGACGTCTTACCATGGGCTTCTCACCATGGGCTTCTTAACGTCTTGGGCTTCTTACAATCTGGCTTAAAATCTGACTTACGGTCTCGCTTACGATCTGACTTACTATCTGGCTTACGGTCTGGCTTACAATCTGACTTACAGTCTGGCTTACGATCTAACTTACCGTCTGGCTTACGGTCTGGCTTACGATCTGACTTACCATCTGGCTTACCATCTGGCTTAACATCTGCCGGCTTAACTGTCCGGCTTATATGTATGTGGTTCGCCGGGTTACTCGATTGTGTCTGCGGGTTACATTGTGTGCTCGCCGGGTTATATGGTGTGTTCGCGGCTTACAATGCTTAATTGTTTCCTTGACTTATAATCTACGGGTCACCAATGAAACATCAAGTCCGGTAGGGTCATATCTCCGGCGGGTCATACCGCGGGGTATATCCCCGACATTAGCCCCCAGTTTAAGTTGGATTCGTCCACGTTAAACTGATCCTGTAAACAAAACACAAGAACAATTTTAACAGGTAATGCTCCGGGTTAAATATTCTTGTAAGCCGGCACCTGGTCATCCTTAACTCCTTTCCTCCTTCAAAAATCGGGTATATAAATAGATGATGCCAAGTCATAATTGTTGCCGATGTCGGGTCAAAACTTAGAATTTTGAAATTTTCTCTCCCTCATATCCATATTACCTGTAGCCCCCAAGTCTTGAGCAGAACAAAGTAATGACTTAAGACTTGCTTCAACAAAAATATTATCACTTTGAAGAAATCCATGTTGTTTATCTCAATCACTAGTCCAAACTGAGTATTCCACATATGTAGCTCCCAAGGGCCGGGTCATTATGCAATAATGAGCAGGGACTTTGTAGATATGATCATGTATACTTGAACAACAACGTGTAGCCCCCAAGCGCCGACTCATTATGATATGATGAGTCAGGTCTTCAATAAGGCCAGTAAAAATGACTTTGCATTAGCCCCCAAGTGTCATGGTGCATGCTTGCAGCGACATGAGACTTGCACATTTGATGTAATCTCAACTTGAATAATGTAGCCCCCAAGTGCTGGGTCGTAAGCCTGCAGCAACTCGGGACTATTCCTTCCATTATAGAATAAATTATCTCCATTGATAAAATAATATCCATTGCGCTGAAGCAACTTTGAAAACCTCAATCGTAATATTGGTTATTGATAACCATAATAAAAATCCAGCCATGTTGGCTATTAAAGATTTGAATAATATAACCCGGTTTGAAAAACCGGTTCCTGTGATATCAAATTGTACAGAATTTCCAAATGTTTATGATTGTCTTGTCCAAAGTCAAGCCGGGTTAATCGAAACCACATATATGCTTCAGATATGAGCAAAAAGTCTCAAGACCCAAAAGATTGCGTTCAAAAAACTTAATCCAGACCAAAAGAAAATTAAGGCTTCTGACTCAAATACGATCAGTAAACCGTTCCAAAGGTGTTAAGCCAGGATTCGAATACGATCATGTAGCCCCCAGTGGCTTTGGCGTTGTCGATCAAGAGGGTACCGATAGCTATGTTCTCTTTGGTTCGAATACGACCTATGTTTGAACAGGAAGCCCCCAAATGACCTTGAGAGTTGTTTAACAACGCTGATTCGAATACGATCCACGTCGGACCCAAAAGGGGTTGAGCTATAATTCGAATACGATCAAGAAGCCCCCTAGTGAGTTTGGCAGTGTGCCGATCAAAAGAATCTTGTGACTATGTTCTCTTTGGTTCGAATACGACCTATGTTTGAACAGGAAGCCCCCAAGTGACCATAAATTTGGCATTACGCCGATCAAGAGGGTATCGACAGCTATGCTCGATCAGCAGGAAGCCCCCAATTGACCATAATAAAATAAGCCGTAAGGCAGGATACCCATGTTTGAACCGCACATCCTGGCAGCAAGTTCTCTTTTGGCAACCCTTAATTTGTTTGAGAACTCGAACTTGCGAGAGATTAATTTTTGAACCGGGACTTTAAACCAGATTTGAGAGCTTCTTTATAGGAGACAGGTTTACCTTGAACCAGATCTTGAACCGGAATTCTTCTTTTTAAGCCAAAAATTTCCTGACGGCCTTTAAATATTCGCCAATAAGGCAGTAGCCTCCTGGGCCGGGTTATTTTCCCTCCAATGACCTGGAGTTCTTGAATCTGCTTTAAACTGGTAATCATTTACTGAGTCATGTCATCATAGCCCCCGAGTCTCAAGATGACTCATTGAATTGACTTGAGATTCTCCACGGTTGACCGTGATATAGACCGATTTGAGTCCTGCATGGGACAACTTGCAAGCCAAAGTAATTGCTCTTTTAAAGAAAACAATATTTAAATATACGGGACGGATTTCACCTGATATGTCAGGCCAGTGATTATCCACCATGGAGTTGATGATCACCATGGTGAAGCTGAAATCAATCATGGATAAGCCGGCCGCAGGATCAGACAGATGAACCGGCCACGGCGTTGTAAGCCAGTGCGGACGGGCGATTTAATCACACGCACGATAAGTCGTGCACACGGGCGAGTCAACCATGTTGTGTTGATGTAGCGAGGGCGGTGACTTGCACATGTATCCGTCGAGCAACATGACATGGATGAGTGCTAGTGCAAAAATAACACTGGCGCATGCCCCTTCGCAACACCTTTGCAATGAATAATAGTCCGAAAAAATACCATAGACCAGAGTAATTGTTCTCAAACAATGTAATATATGCTGATAAGATTTATAGAAAGGATAGCACCTAGTATTTCCGTGGGATGAATGTGGACAGTAGGGTAGCAATGGTCAGCTCACAGTGAGCCCACGGTAGGGACAGTAACACGCCCCCTCTTTGTTTTTTCTTTTGTTTTTTTTACCCAGCCCCCTTTCTTTCTTCAGGCACCTCGTTTGCATAAAAACGAGTAGGAGCGCAGCGGCTCAGAGGAAAAATCGAGTGAGGGGGACGGGAGTGGCGGCTCTGAAAATGAAGTGAGGGCCAGCGGCTCAGGCGGGGGTTGACCCGGAGCAGAGGTGAAGTGGCCGCAGTCATGGAGCCGGGCGGCTCACTGCATGCGGCCGCACTCGACGCGGGGAAGCCCAGAGGCACAGGGCAGCTCTCCGGCAATGGCTTGATGCAGGAAGGCCCGGAGGCTCGGTGGCTCACGACGAGGGAGGTAATGAAGGCGGTTCTTGGCGTGACGACAGAGTCAGGCAGACACGGCGGGGCACTCGCAGTATAAGCGAGATGGATTGGCGCCTTGGAGGCAACCGGCAGAGGGCCGCAACGGGCCACATAGGCGGGTCAGAGTAGCTGTGGTGGTTTGGCGGTGTGCTGATGACGGATCTCGAACCCAATTTCACCATAATGGTGGCGGAAACAACCCAGGGACTTGGCCGGTCATGGAAAACGTAAAACGCGACCAGCGAGGCCAAGGCGGCAGCTTGTAGTGCGCTTGGTAGCTCGGCAACGCAGGGTGGCTTGACACGGGCGTGTTGACATGGCAGGGCCACGACGGAGGCCACTTGGAGCAGGGTCGTGTCCGTGGTGACGCCTCACAAGTGGCAGGGGGGCTCTAGTGATCCGGCAAGGAGCCACGGCGACTTGCAGGCAGTGGGCTAAGCTGCATCAACAAGGTGAGCCACAACCACGGCGGGTTGTAGCGGTAGCAGAGGTGTGCCGCCGCCGGCTTGCTGGTGGTGAGGCAAACCATCACGGGGCGGAGCAAGGTTTGCACAGGATTGGTGCTGGCGGCTCCGAGGCGGTCATGGCAGAACCGGAGACGACTCAAATCCGGCGGGGGCAGCTTGGAACCGGGAAGTAGCAGAGGCAATGGTTGTGACACAGCCAGGGCGGCTCGTGCTGCTGCTAGAGAAGGGTCACGCGGAGGAGTATAGGACGGCGACTCTCCAGCGGCTTAAAATGAAGGTCTAGCTACCGGGGCGACTAGGAGCCCGGTCGTGGGGGCAGCGAGCTTTGACTGTCAACATCATCTCCATGACTTGTATTTTTTGGCTGTATCGCCGTCAGGACCAGAGATTTTTTACGGTGCATCATACTACCTAATATAACAGGTAGTATTTAGTTGATCCAATGGTTAAAACGGCTTGACTCAGATTTTGGCTTAAGGATAGATTGGTAATTTCTTATTGAGATAGATCTGTTCTTTCCATGTTTTAATCCTGATAATAGCCAGCGCACGCCGTCCTCCGCCATGCCGATGCTTCCTCACTGCCGCCGGGCAGCAGCCTGCATGTCCACGCCTCCCGCCTTCGTGCGCAGGGACAAGCACCCTGCACCCAATTCATTGCCTCGAACCCAAAACCGTTGGCGCCCTCGTCTCCATGAATCATCCCCGTGTGAATTAGCAGCTCTACAATTTCTCCATTATCATCAGCAAATCGCCAAAACTGACTGTCAAATAATGAAGCTGTGTCGCTGAATCGCCAAAGGCTCGTCTCGATTGCTATGGTTCTTTCCATGCATACATACTGCAAGTTTGATGTCATCTGAACTATGTTTGGAAACACTAGAACGTATTCTTAGTACTACGTAAGGGCTGTCACATGATTGGGTCTGTCGCTCGAGGGGATTCAGCGTTGTTGGCGCACAACATGACCTGATGTCCGGGTGGATTGCGTATGATACACGAGGCCGTTATGTTTGCGGCCAATGTTGGACAGCGGAGGGTGACTTCACAATGGGATCGTGCTCCTCCGTCGTGCAGCGGTGCGCCTGGTGCTCGTCACTGCGAGGAGGTTGTGGTTCATGCCCGCTGTCTCCGGGTGGAAAGCCGTGGTGTACCTTGCTCCAGGATTGATAAGTCTGAGCTACCCAAAATGCCCCTGTGGCCTAGATATACTACCTGAAATCTAGTGTAGTATTGTCTCATCTGGGCCGTTGAATCACAGAAATAAACGCCCCAAATTTACTTGATGTACTGTAAAAGGTCTCCATTTTTAGTTTTATGAGCGCTTTTCACGCCTATTCTCCTCAGCAGCAAATTTGTCGTCAGTGATGCTATCTTCAGCATCATATTCGCCAGCTAGTTCCGTCACCAAACTATGGGCATCTTTGTTTGTTTTCAAGCTGATGACATCTTCTTTGTAAATAAATACGTCTGCTATTTCTTCACACTCGCCAGCGTCATTAGAGGAGGCTCCGTCGGTGATGGCAGAGACGGCAAGGGCGCGGCCGCGAACAAAGAAGCACACGGCAAGGTGAATAGCGGAAACGATAGCTCGCAGAGACCTCGGGCGCAAAATAGGCCGGAGCTGCGGCTGAATCTGCGGCGGCTTGCTGGTAGTGGAACGAAACAGTGCCGGCGGCTCATATGACCAAGGAGGTGACTCACGAAGGCGGACCATGGTGGAGGCTCGCAAACAACTCGCCGGCAAGGCAAAGGCGAACCACGGCAAAGGCAGGCTATGGGGATAGCGGCTTGAAGGCCGAAGCGGACTCGGTGCCAAGGCCGAGGTCGTTGAATCAGGGGTAAACTGGCAGCTGCAGCGAAACCCACGGGGTAGAAGTAGCATCGGCCACGACCGCTCATGGGAGCGGCGACCCAAGTCCGGCGCGGTTTGAAGATAAGGTCGCGGAAGCGGCCAGTGCAGGCGCGCGGAAGGAGGGGAGGCCCGTAAGCAACCCACCGGTAAACTCCTGGCGGAGGCGACGGCGGGTGAGGCCGCAAAGCAACAGAGGCGACTCGATGCGGTCAGGGTCGCTATCCATTTCCGGGTCATGGTAGTTTTTGATGAATCCATCTCTGCCTCTTCCAGGTTGTGGCCCCCTTTTTTATCTCATACCGTGGGGTATATCCTCGACACTAGCCGCGGTACTGACCAGCGGAAGTACCACCTAAGCGGTACTTCCGTCTGTACCAGCGGTACTATCGCTTGGCCTTTGACAAAGTTCCACTGCACAACAAATATAAACAAGTAAGACCAAAACTACCACAACTTTTGCAAATGAACTATGATTTTCGACGAACTCAAGCTTGATGGAAAGCTAACAACAAGTGTAACATGCCAATGATATAGAGGTGTGAAACCTCCATCAGTGAAGAACCGACAAAGACTCCAACATCAAAAATATAATAGATGGTGCATACGAAATCCGTTTTCGATGTACTTGACCTTGTCGTGAAGATGATCTAGTACTATACTATGGGTGGGCCTCTCTTCGGCACATCTTCACATGTCCATTATCAACACAATGGACGGCAGGCTTCAAGCATGTGATCTCTTCATGATGCTCCATTTAAACTTGCACAAGACAACCTTGATGACGATCGCCACATGATGCCATCCTAACCCATGGAAACATACCTAACCCCACAAAGAAACCTCACAAATATCATGGTTTAGTACACAAAGCACAATAGACAATGCTTACCATACCATGAGATCACTTGATCCCACTCGGTATATCTTCTATTCTTTGTGTATTGATCAACTTGAATCACTCTTTGTACTTAGTCTTGATCAACCTTGAATCTTATCTTCCCTCTTCATTAAGATGATGTCTTGAAGGTAAACATGAATGTTCACATAGTCTTGTTCTTCAAGACATGCTTGCGATAGGCTCAACTCTCACATGACCAATCTTTGGACAACTCCATGAATAACACCTTGGTCGACACATAATCTTCTTCTTTCAACCTTGAAACCAACATATGGTCTTCAAGCATTGCCTAAGGACAAACCTTAAAGTATAACTCAAAGCAATCATTAGTCCATAGGGATTTTCATCAATTACCAAAACCAAACATGGAGGCACCATGCTCTTTCTTCTAGCAAATCCAAGTAGCGGTCAAAGGAGCAGGAGGTGCCCTAGTTTCTAAAACCCCGGGCTAGAGTGGTGGAGGTGGGGTGGCGTGTCATCAGTTGTTCGGGGAGACGCACTCCCCCCATTCCCTCTTTTACAAGGGGCAAATCCTTCGATTGTTTGTCGCTCCCTTCCATAATTGGCTCAAGGCCCAAACAACTCACTCTCTTATACATCCTTCAGCTGAATCCATTTTGACTTCGGTCCTTCAAGTGTGTGACCTCGTAGATTGATGCTACTTTGTACATAACCCGAGTACTCTGACTCCATCACTAGTTGGTAGTGGACTCTAGCAAGACATGCCAACTACAATACGTGAGTAAAGATCATATCGGATGACCCTACACAATGTTGCATACATGATACTCTTCCCTTTGTCTCATGATATTGGTCAAGCTCATGCTCGACCGCTCTTTCTCACTTAAGTGACTCAGAATTCTTTACTAGGTTAACTATTTAACCTTAAGTGGCGCGATCATGCATTTGTAGATCTGATGACTTGAGGGCCCAAGAGATATCTCTCATTTTAGGGAGGGGCAAATCCCATCTCAACTGACCATGCCGCATAGCATGCTTCATGAGAAATAAGAAATCAACCTTTATAACTATCCAGGTACGAAGTAGCATTTTATGTTGTTGTATTCATATTTTTACATGTTTTATACAGTTACAACATACACATACACTAGAACTATATGAAAAAGGAATGTCTCATCATCATAATCGAAGTGGTACAACATAGTCTCATCATATCAACATAGTCTCAACACAAATGATGTCGATCTCATCATCATCTCGAAATAGCGATACAAGTTATAATGATGACATGTATCTTACATTGTCACCGTAGACACATGTTTCATCATCTACCTAAACTAAGACATACACGATAAGAGCGATCACGATGATCAAAAGCGGTATTATGTAGTAGTTTTTGTAGCGGCGTTGGTTCTGAATCCCCTGTTTTTCTATGAATCTCAAGTAACTAGCTTCGGCTTCCGCCCTGCTATCAAACCCTTTCTGGCTTCCGCCGAAGAAGCTAGAGACTTGGGCCTGACACTCTGGCCACTCATCATACACACCCGGAACATGCCCTACATACACGGCATACCACTTCCTCGCCATCGTTGATCTATATACCTGTCAGAGATGCACATATATATATATACCATGAAGCGAATTCAATAAAACAACTATGAAATAGAAGCAACATATATAGTAAACATAGTTAACAAATTTTATCGTACCGAAAGTAATTTACTAGAGCACGGCACCATACATCTAATGGTTTCGTCATACTGAGAGATTCGAAGTTTTGTCATACAGAAAGTAACAAGTAACTAAACAGACACATTGTTTTTAAGCAGTGCACTCTTCCCATCTGTCCATATCCGGGAGGACAAACCCAAGCTTAGTGAAAGGTGTCATGTCCTGATGTTGTAGGGCAATGCGGGTTCGGACGTCAGCTCGCGATATTGGGCCGGCGTAGAACATATCTCTTCGAGGACATCTTTGATGATGATGGACGCAATTTCCTGTTGGACCCGGTAGAAATCATTTCAAAGTCGATTATCCGGCACGGCTCCAAAGGCTTCGGCCCATCTCTGGATATGGGTATCGGATGAAGATTTCATGCAAAATGATTGCATATCCTTAGACTCCATCATTAGATGGATGACGTAGAATCCATCATTCTCACTTCTTGCCGATTCTTTGGATGCAATGAAGTCGATATTATGGGTGAAACAAAGTCCGCCTTTTGTTTTTTGTGTTGGATGTAGCCACCCGCATCTTTGAAGCCAAAGCATAGTTCATCGTAACATACTTTATGTGTGTGTAATCTTTCTTACGTATGTTCTTGATGGGTCCAAATATAGAGCACAGAGTAACGGGTAAAGAACAATGGGAGCGGCACGACACCCCCCGCATTGCATAAAATACACGATCAAGTTTAGCCTCCATGCGTGCAAAGTAACTATTGAAATGCACGAAAGGATGTATGTGTTATAGTGCTATCTGCGGATGACTTACCTGGGATGATAAGGTAGGAGAATCGTTTCTTTGTCATTATTGCTGACTAAGAATTCTTCGATGTACTGACTCGCATATTGACGGTTGGCGTCATTGACTGACAAGAAGCCCTCATGCATGTAGTATGGGTCCGCGACCGCAAGACCGGTGACTTGCTCTCTCCTGACGATGTAGTTCATGTCCAGTGCATACAGGCGAACGAACGTAAAATCGAGTGTCCTCATTTGAAACATCTGGAAGATGTAATCAAACCTCAGGAAGAAGAGGTCTGCGGGGCATGTGTGGACATACATCTTGCAACTTCTCGGCACATGGACCGTATAAAGTGGGTATCCTAGATCATCCGAGGCGAGGAGGCTTCTCTCTGTCGAAAGCACATGATCATGGAGTCTCCTGAGATCCCCTTCTATGGAAGCTAGTGCATTCTCCGGTACCATTGGCTCTCCCGCGACATGGATTAATGGCGCATGTTTCATCGGTACATGGTCAACCTTGGTCGAAGGCTGCTGGCTGCTAGAACCAACATTGCCAACTTTATTGGATTTTCTTGCCGCCGGTCTCTTCCTCTGCTTCTTCTTGGTGGGCTGAGGTGCTGGTGGGTCTATCAGACCCTCCCTGAGCACCACCCCTAGTGTTGCCGGGCTCAGCATTGGACGACTCTGGCTAAGTAGTTGAGCTTGGGTGGAGCCGGCATCTGGAGGCGTGTCCTACGAGGATTGCATGAACAAAGACTTCTTGCACTCCCGAGGACGTTCCGGCTCTGGTACATGCATCTCATATTCATATGGTTGACTTGTTATTACTTCGTTCTCAAAGGCAGTATTGAAATACTGGTTAGGGTCATCGTCGGCATCCTCCATGTCATGATCCCTATCCTCTTCCATGGGGCAGATGGCATTGAAATACTGGTTAGGGTCATCTTCGGCGGAATGGTTGGCCCTCCTTCCTCATGTCTCTCGATCTCAGCAAGCAGCACAGACGATGGTTGTACTTGTGTAGGTGGTGTTGTGGTCATACCTTCATGAGGTCCCGTTGGTGTGCTCCCGGCCACCTCGACACGAAGAAGATTTTTCGGCCATAGGATCAGCCAATTTTTGCATTGGCCAAGCTGCATGGGGGTCTCGTCATCCTATCCATCGGTTTGTATTGGACGAGGGAGACCCTCGTAGCCTGCTTTCACACTCGCCACGGAGACCCTTAAGGCGTTATCAAGCATCTGCCGACGGTGAAACAATCGATCCTTAGGCTTCACTATAGTACCCTTCCCCACATCCACTAACCCTCCCTTCATGTTGTAAAGGAGGGTGCACGGAGTGGAGTCAGCCTACAAAGACATATACGTGTGGCGTTAGAGATATAAAAAGAATGGCAATTGAAAATTAATTAATTAGTTGAGTTGATGAAGGTGCGACGACGCGTATTTACCGTGAGGCGTCGAGCTCAGCCAATGTCGACGCCCGACATTCAAGCGAGACGGAGCTAGGGCTCTTTGTGAGAGCTGGGCGCAGGAGCAGTCTTTGGAGGAGGTCTTGGTGCGGTTGCCATACTAGGTACGGGTATGGGTGCGATGTTCATTGAGTTGCTCCCGGTGAAGCTGGGCATGGGAAATTCACTTGGTGGCGCACTTGGATTTTGTTGCACCCATGTGACCACTGTTGGAATCAAGGTTGTAAAGGCATACACGAAATCAGATCTATAGGCAACGGTTATCTCAGCTTTGGTCTCAGCTTTTGCTTTCTCCATCGCCCGCGCCACCTTCTCGTCGATAGTCACTTGACTGAACTTCTTTCTCTGTCTTTTGGCCTCGGGGTCCTTGCTATAATATTACTTCCAAGTGGCCCCATCCCCGGCGCCATGCACACGTCCATATTGCGGCCACTGTCCAGGCGGGTGTCCCATCATTATGTTCATGGCCCGGTTGAAAGGAGTGTCCCACTTGTACTTCGCCGACGACTGAGTCGACGAGTCGCTCTCGGCGGCGAGCTTGTGTTGCTCTCTCTACAAAATGGACAGTGAATCATTTAACGAATGCGACTAGAATGTAGTACACTTCGTTGATCAGAACCTAATATGTAAGGTGGTAAAAGGATAATTACTAGTAATCTCATGAATTTCCTAGTCGGCCCGTCGGCGAAAAAAATCTTTTTCTTGGGGTCCCACGAGAATCGGGCCCTGATGAAGTCGTGCTCCTGCTGGTCGGTGAACTCAGCCAATGGGTCTGGGATCCCCAGACGTTCATGTTCTGCATCCTCCTTATCCCACACGGGCCTCTTTCCCATGTAACCACGACTTCCAAGGCGGTGGTTCCCCATGTTCTTTGCCTGCAGCTGCTTGCCTCTCTCCGACCTGGCCTTGGCAGCTTCTTCATTGCAAGTCTCCTTGAACATTTCAAAGTCCTCTATCGTAATTTTTGGATTGTCTGCAACAATCTCGGTGTAAGTTTCATGGTCTACTTGAATCGCCTTTTTCACCCTAGTTTTCCAAGTGCTCAATGTGTTGCTGAACTTCCCTAGGGCTTTGTTGTTGATTTTTTCATGCAATCAGCATCCCATGGGTCGACTTCGTCATTACGACCGGGGAACAGGAATCTTGCGTGCAACCTAGTTAGAAGCAGCTTCTTCAACTGATCATTCTTCCGTATTTTTGTGGTGTTGATGTTAGCGGTATCCGTAGGATGCATGCTAGTTGGTTGTCATAACACGCTGCCACTTCTCGCGGCTCTATTCGCTCGAACTCACCAGGGTGCACCGCCATGACCACCAGTATTTCGGTGCCGAGCTCATTTCGGCGTCGTGTCCTCTTTTCCTTCTTTACCTCACTAGCTTGGGAGGTCCCACCTTCCGTGCTATAGTTAGGAACATCATCAGCGCTAGTCTCAATGCCGGTGTCGTTGGTGGCATCAGTGTCGGCGCTGGCGCCACCACCGTCGTCATCCGTCATGACAAGGCGGTACGGACACCTAGCTTCCTGTCTCTCCTGATCCGCCAGAAAGTCGAGGAAGGCGTGTGCTCGAACTAATTGGGAGTGAAAACCTCCGGCCTCATCGGTGTCGGTCATGTTTCCTAGGGTTCAATGGCGTAGTCGATTAATTATCGAGCTTCATATAATAAAGTGAATAATGACAAAAAAAGTGACGACCTTTGTTTTGCCAGAAATGTCGTTCATTCCCGTCGCGACAAATCTCAAGCACTTGATATGTCCAACTTTCTAGCACAAGTCATGCCGAAATTCACGGAATATTTTGGCATGACCTTTGCTAGAAAGTGCACATATAGAGCGCCTGAAATTTGCCGGAATGGAATAGAATCAACATTTCCGGCAAAACATAGGTCACTTAGGTCAATATTTAGCAGCACACTTGGAAATGAATCTTTCTAGCACATAGGTCACTTAGCAGCACACATGCATCAATTTCAGGCTATGTTTTGCCGGAACATAAGCTGCAAAACTGATCTCACTACATAGAAGATCTCAATAGCAGCCAAATCATCACACACACACTGAATTAACTGAATCATGCATGATTCAGTTAACTGAATTTACTGTCAATAGCAGCAGTACACATGCATCAATAGCGGCAGCACACATGCATCAATATTAACACTAACTAAATTTCAAAATTAACTAAGCAAAGCACACAAAATATTTAAGCGAGCGATTGTGCTCTAACTGAATTTCAAAACAGCAGAGAAAGACACATGCATCAATATTAACACTAACTATCACTGGGCTAACACTAACACTAACAGCAATTAACTAACTAGCACTAAAAGCGAATTAAGCTAACTAACACTAACAACAATTAAATTAAGCTAACTAACACTTGGGAGGGGAGGGAAAGGCACCTGTCTAGTGCTATTTGGCGTTCTTTGGCGTTCTTAATTTGCTTCCTGAAGGGGTATTTGAAGGGGTCGGGTCGGTGGTCAAGGCGCTGGGTCGCCGATCTGCAGAGAGCGGGAGGGGGTCAGAGAGAGAGAGCCGGGGCTGAGGGGTCGGAGAGGAAGGAAGAGGCGGGGGCATACCGAGCGGGTGGGGGGGGTCGGGCGGGCGGGCTGGGTCAAGGGCGTGGCGTGGCGTGGCGGTGGCGGGCGGGCGTGGGGCGGGCGGGCGGGTGGTGGATGGCGTGGTGGCGGGCGGGCTAGCATCGCTTGGCGGTGGCGGGCGGGCGGGCTCAGGCCGGGCGGGCGGGCAAGGTCAAGGGCGGCGTGGTGGAGCCGAGGGGAACGAGCGGAGTGAGTGAGAGAGAGTCAGAGGGGATCGAGCGGACCGGTGCTATAGCTAACTTAGCTATAGCGCGTGTTGGCAAAACGCGCTATAGCTAACTTAGCTATAGCGTTGGTCCAGCAAAAACACGCTACTGCTACTTATTTTCTTTATTTATTTTTTATTTTCCTTTTTCTTAGCTATAGCGCTTCCCTGGATAAAACGCGCTATTGCTAACTCTTTTTTCTTTTTCTTTTTTATTTTCATTGTCATTTTTTTATTTTTCTTGCATTTCATTTTCCACAACTTATTAGTTCCTTTTCCTTTTTCTTTTCATTTCATTTTGCAAACCTTCCTTTCTTTTTCTTTTTCTTTTTCTTTCATTTGCACTTTTCTTTTTCTTTTTCTTTCATTTTGCAATATACCATTGTTACCCTTCGGATAATAATTAGTATAATATATATCTTACATCATTTGACCGCTATCGGCGGTATACAAAATAGCTAGACACACACAAACTTTGGGATTAGTTTGTCAGCTTGGGCGACAACGACGCTTCACTGATCTTCTTCCCTCTTTTGTTCGTTGTCGAATAATTGAGCCCATGGTCGTGACTTTTCCTTCTCCAGGGATTACGATCTTTCGTAGGTAATGTAGTCTTCATTCTTCTTTTGACATATGTTTCGTCGTCATCAGCATCATCTTCCCTCATCGGATCACCGTACTGGTCATAGTCTTCCTCGTTGGCGACTTCATCCATTCCGGCGATGCTCCTTTTGCTTCTCCTCACAACAACACGGCTGGGACTAATCAGATCATTTATGAAGAAACATTGTGTCACGTGTTTAGCGTGTACCCATGGCTCATTTTTGGCGATGGCGTTGACGGTACCGCTATCATCGAAGTCGGGTATACACATGGTAGTGAAATGTCAGTTTTCTCTATGTACATTTTTAGCCCATCTGACACGGAACATCGTCGTGTTATGCAATCCAGAGTAGTTAAGCTCCCATATCTCTTCGACCCTTCTGTAATATCTTTCAATTACATTCCCGGTCATGGCTTCCATCGTCACCCCTGAGTTTTGGTCATCACTGTTTTTATCTTTCTCCTCTGTGTAGAACGTGTATCCGTTGATATCGTATGCTGGATAAGTCGCGAGGTTGGTCGAGGGGCCATGTGCTAAGGCGTATATGAGTGTTCCGTTCGGACAACCCTCTTCTGGGGGATTAGCCAGAACTCGCTCTTTGAACCAATGCAAGAAAGTGGAGATGTGCTCTCTAATAACTTCAGCGTCCGTCCTGTGCACCCCACGGTCATGGTACATCTTTGCGATGGTTTCTTTATGCAGTGTCAAGAAATCTTCTAGCACATCTAGGTGTTGTAGCACTACTAAGTTTGCCCTGTCAAGGTCGTTTTGTCGGCCTGAGCGTAACACATTCACATCCCTATGATTGTTGGTGTGACCTTCGCCTTCGAGCCTTCCACAGTGCTTGTTGACGGGCAAACCAACAACAGGGTCTTTGGTCAGATAACTCTCACAGAAAGAGATGCACTCTTTGGTCAGATATCCCTGGGTTATGATTCCATCTGGACGGGACATGTTACGAATGAATCCTTTGATTACCCCATTCAACCTCTTGAACGGCATCATGCTATGCAGGAATGTCGGCCCTAGGTCGATGATGTCGTCCACGATGTGGACACATAGATGCACCATGACATCAAAGAACGCAGGCGGGAATTACATCTCTAGCTCATTCAGTATGACAATGATCTCTTCTTGTATCCTATGGAGTTGCTTCACACTGATCGACTTTCGAGAGATAGCATCAAAAATGTGGCATAGGTCAGTAAGCGTCTCACGCACATGTGTGTCTATAATCCCTCTAAGTGCAACCGGAGTAACTGCGCCATCATCACATGACAGTCGTGAGACTTCATCCCACTGAACCTTTTTTCTTAGTGTCCAGATATCTGCTTATCTTCCCACAGTATCCGGAACTAACTTTGATTCCGGCAAGGCACTTGAACAATTGATCGACCTCCTTCGGATCTAAGGTGAAGCAAGAGGGGGGGCAATATTGTTCTTCCTTCTTGTTTAATTTTTTGCCCCTATCTTCCATCTCCATCTCCATCTCGGTCTCCTCTGACGACCTTTTACCCGGCATTTGAAGATCTTTCCTGATTTTCAAAAATTCCAAGTCTTTTCTTGCCTTCGGCCCATCCTTGGTCCTCTCCGGCATATTCATCAATGTTCCAAGCAAACTCTCAAGGATATTTTTTGTGATATGCATTTGATCAAGGCTATGAGGCGTGTCGAGTATGGGCCAGTATTCCAAGTCCCAAAAAACAGATCTTGTCTTCCATATCTTCAGCAGGGGCTCCGGTGCCTTTTTCTTCATGTTTCCCGGTGAGGGGCACTCTTCCCAGTTCTTCAATAACTCATATATTTCTGCACCGCTACGCTTACGTGGAGGACCTCGATGCTCAGCCTTACCATTGAATAGATCTCCACGCTTTCTCCATGGGTCGTCCTTCTTGAGCCATCTTCGATGCCCCATGTACACGATTTTCAAAGACCCGCCATCTTTCGATAGCTGCAGAGAAGTTGTATCATCCATGCACCTCATGCATCCGCAATATCCGTGGCACACCTTGCCGGAGAGATAGCCATAACCGAGATAGTCGTAACCAAGATAGTCCTACACCGTCGTGATCAGCACGACTCTCATGTAGAAATACTCTCCTTTGATTGCATCCCATGTCTTGGCCGGCGTTGTCCATAAGGTCTGTAACTCCTCTTTCAGTAACCCGAGATACAGATTTACATCATTTCCCGGTTGTCTCGGCCCTTGAATAAGCATAGCCATGTGTATGTATTTTTCCTTCATGCACAACCAGGGGGGAGGTTGTACATCCATACAAACACGGGCCATGTGCTATGACTGGTGCTCTGGTTGCCAAATGGATTCATGCCATCACTACTAGCGCCAAGCACGATGTTCCTTGGATAATTTGCGAAAAATTCAAATTCAGCATTTAATGCTCTCCACTGGCTAGCATCTGCGAGGTGTCTCAGCTTCAGTTCATCTCCGTCATCTGGCTTCACCCTCTACGCGTGCCAGCGCATAAGCTTTGCTTCCTTAGGATCTATGAAATACCGCTGTAGACACGGAGTGATCGGAAAGTACCATACAGCTTTCTGTCGAGCTTTCTTTCCGGCCTTTTTATATCGTGAAGCTTTGCACTTTGGACAGATGTTTTTTTCCGCGTGCTCGTTCCGATATATGATGCAATCATTGATGCATGCGTGATATCTAATATGTGGCAGATCAAGAGGGCACACGATTTTCTTTGCCTCCTCGACACTAGTAGGACACAGGTTTCCCGCGGGAAGAACCTTCTTTAGGTACTTGAAGCTCATCGGGCTTGTATCTCATCCATTTGTTTTTTGCCTTCATCTTTAGAAGTTCTAGTGTGAAACTCAAGCGGGTCACCTCGGGATTATTGCAACCATCATACAAAGGAGTCATCGAGTCTACCTCCAGTTGCACCAGTTTGGCCTCCTCTCTAGAAGCAGCTATGTCGCTAGTCATCTTCTTGCGAAGCAGGTCTGGAACATGCGGGTCCCGCATGGCTGAACTTAGTAGCGACGAATACGGTGGCGTGTCCGCGTCTTATCCGCCTTGAACTGCCTCTTCGCCATCGACATTTCCGAGGCCATCTTCCTCTTCGGGCACATAATCGGTCATCTCTTCGTCTGGTGGCCCCATGTCGTTATTTCCTGCCCCGTCAACGTCCTCATCAGAATCATCTTCTTCTTCTTCACTTATCCATCGAGTATGGCCATGCATGAAACCATGCATGAGCAGGTGCGCCTTGAATTTACCACCCTCAAAGGGGTCGAGCCTGACTCTTCCTTTGCATTTTCGACACGGACATAAAACATCCCTCAGTCTTTTTTCATACATGTCATCCACAGCGGATTGCCAGTATCTTTCCACCATCCTTCCATTGACCTTCATGATCACCTGCGGGCAGAGCAAATATTATAACCACGTATATATGCATGCATGGATCAAATTCATACAAAAATTCGCATGACCTTCCTAAACATAGGACATATTGAGTTTGCATGCCTCAAATTACCAAACGGAATTTAATCGACATTTCGCAAAACATAGGCAACTAATGTCACCCACATTATTTCATCAAATACACAATGTAGGCAACTCAAAATATGCCACACACAATTGGTATATTCTCATATCGCCCATATATATATATATATATATATATATATATATATATATATATATTATATATAGTTTCGGTCCTATCCACACAAACACTTTTTTTGCTCACCTATGTGTCGAGAGGGATATCGAACACCTTTCTTCTTAATTACCTAGTAGCTCTATAGATATATAGCTCTAACTATCTAGCTAGCTAGGGAGAGAGTGGGAGGAGAGGGAGAGGAGAAGAGAAGAGGGGAGGAGAGGGAGAGGAGAAGAGGGAAGGCATTAATGGAAGGGGGTGGTGGAGGGCAAAGAAGAGGGGGAGGGAGGGCATTAATGGAGGGAGAGGAGGAGAGGGAGAGAGTGGGAGGACAGGGAGAGGACAAGAGGGAAGGCATTAATGGAAGGGGGTGGTGGAGGGCAAAGAAGAGGGGGAGGGAGGGCATTAATGGAGGGGTGGTGGAGGGGCAAAGAAGAGGGGGGTGATGGAAGGGCAAAGAAGAGGGGAAGGGAGGGCCCTAATGGAGGGGTGATGGAGGGGGAGCATTGGAACAAGCAAGGTGCAAGGAAAGGGGGAGGAATAAGAAAGGGGAGGAAGGAGGGGAAAGGTGGTAGGTGGCTAGCGGGCATAGCAGTAGCGTGCGTCTCCTATGCACGCTACTGCTATGGCAGCTTGCAAAATATCTATGGCGGTGCACTACCTATAGCGCGGGACAAAATAACACGCTACTGGTAAAATTTTACAGATAGAATAAATAGCAGTAGTGTGTTTATATAAACAAGCGCTATAGATCAAAAACTAACAGTAGCGCTGGTTGGGCGACAAGCGCTGCTAATATTTTGTGATAAGATATTGTGGTGTGTTACACTTTGCAGTAGCGTGGGTTTAGGTAACAAGCGCTGCTGCTAAAATATACCAGTAGCGCTCTTTCTGGCCAGCGCTACTACTAATTACTAGTAGCATTGGGTCACAAATAAACGCTACTGGTAAACTTCTATCTATAAGCGTTTTCCTAGTAGTGGTTGGATGTCCATCCTACGGATGTCGTCCTTCTTCTTCAATCTCATATATTCTAGCTCCACCTACCCAAAAAATGATTACTCCCCCTGACATCTGGGGCGCACCGTTTCGGAAGCTGACCTGTGGGCCTAGTAAGTTGACGCGTACCAAGGGCTTTGTCAACTTAGTCAATATAAACGATTCTAGCTGCAGTGACTGTACGATGTCCATCCAACAGTCGTCGTGCTTCTTCAACCTCTAGTCTTCTTGCTCCAGCCGCCCAAAGCAGCACCGGTCGTGCCGCCTGCTCCTGCCTCCCGTGGCCGGTTGTGCTGCCGCGAAGGCCTCACCGCCCCCTACTACTCCCACCGCTGGCCAGGCCATCCCTCCACTCACACACACCCCCTGTTATTCTGCGGCGATGGCAGCCTCACACCGCAGCCGAACCAGTGAACCCTCGTACTCCTCTCCGCGTGGGTATCCACTGCCTCGTCTTCCCCGGCTCCGTGTCGTCCCCTTCCTAGGCCTCGCCGTCGTCCACCGCCGTGGTGCCCCGGCATGGCGTGGTCAATGTGGTTGTCGGTGTCAAAACCGGCGGATCTCGGGTAGGGGGTCCCGAACTGTGCGTCTAGGCGGATGGTAACAGGAGACAAGGGACACGATGTTTTTACCCAGGTTCAGGCCCTCTCTATGGAGGTAAAACCCTACTCCTGCTTGATTGATATTGATGATATGGGTAGTACAAGAGTGGATCTACCACGAGATCAAGGAGGCTAAAACCCTAGAAGCTAGCCTATGGTATGATTGTTGTAATGGTTGTGTGTCCTATGGACTAAAACCCTCCGGTTTATATATACACCGGAGAGGGCTAGGGTTACACAGAGTCGGTTATAATGGTAGGAGATCTACATATCCGTATTGCCAAGCTTGCCTTCCATGCCAAGGAAAGTCCCATCCGGACACGGGACGAAGTCTTCAATCTTGTATCTTCATAGTCTTGGAGTCCGGCTGACGATGATAGTCCGGCTGTCCGGACACCCCTAGTCCAGACTCCTCAAGTAGCCCACGAACCAGGCTTCAATGACGATGAGTCCGGCGCGCATATTGTTCAGCATTGCAAGGCGGGTTCCTCCTCCGAATAATTCATAGAAGATTGTGAACACCAAGATAGTGTCCGGCTCTGCAAAATAATTTCCACATTCCACCGTAGAGAGAATAATATGTACACAAGTTCCATCTGCTGACGTATTTTGTGGCATGACGTCACACCACCACCAAGCCTTTACTCGAATCGTTTTTTATTATACCGCCTCAGCGCGTTTAGCGAAGCGGTTTCCTTGGCACGTCTTGTTGAAGCAGAGATCGTGTTCCCCTTATTCCGGGATTCCCATCAGTACGGACATGGGTAACCCAACCGTGCCTGTTGCCACGCCTCCTATATCGGAGGCGAGGCCCGAACAGTCACGGGGACGGCTCTTGGTATTCTCCCTATTTATAATGGGACCAAGGCTTGTTTTTTTTCAATCCTCAATCGAATCTTCTCTTCGCCCCGAGTTCCAATACCCAGAGCTCCAGATTCGAGCGCTTCGGACCTTCAACAATGTCCGGCTCCGACCCACAGGGCCGGTGGATGCCCTCCTCCGTCACGGAAGAGGACGTGCTAAAGCTGCGAGAAGCCAAGTACCTGACCTACGAGATTTCGCATAGGTTGCCCGTCAAAGGGCAAGTCATTCCCACCCCGAGCCCGGCGAGCATGTCGTGTTTGTATCCCACCTCCGTCGGGGTTTAGGCTTCCCGATGGATCCTTTTGTGAGAGGGCTCATGTTTTACTATGGGTTGGAATTCCACGACTTGGCTCCGGAGTCCATCCTCCATATTTCTTCATTCATAAATGCTCATGAAGCCTTCCTCCGCATCACCCCTCACTTCGGCTTATGGCTTAAGACCTTCGACGTGGAGCCGAAGATGATTGAGGGGCGTCAAGCAGAGTGGAGCGGGGCGGTTGTAAGCAGAAGGGTCGACGCTCCATGGCCCGAGGGCTCTTTTCAGGAGGAGCTCGGCTTGTGGCAGTAGGAGTGGTTTTACATAACCGCTCCCAAGGGCGGCAGAGTAAGCCGCCACCCATCTTCCACTGGGCCTCCACAGCGGCTGATGTCATGGGTCACCAGGGCTCAAGCTGGGGCGTAAAAGACGTGCCCCTATTGCGGGGCGGATTCGAGACCTCCAAGCGAGGAAGATCGATCCGTCGTGGTGATGCAGTCATCTTGATTAGGCGTCTCCGCGCCTGCAAATGCCGTCCTCTCCGGTTGTGGGAGTTTAATCCGGAGGGACCACGAATTCTCCAACACTTCATGGGCACAACACCCGTGGAGATGTACAAATTGTTCTTGGATCACAAGAGGTGTGTCCGAATTGACCGAGATCTTGGCCTAAGCTGCAATCGCCGGATACACAAGTAAGTAGCCCCGAGTCCGGACATACCGTTGTCTTGCCTTTCTCGATTAGCCTTTTGACCAATTGCCCTTAAGCAGGAGTGGATAGCGCAAGCAAAAGCGTCTGATGTCCGCCCTCCCAGAGACCGTGCCGGATCCGTCTTTGGTCAGATGTTGGAGGTTGCGCCTTGAGAGGAAGGCGAAGGGGAGAACAGAGGAACTACTGCCTCAATCGAGGAGGCTTTTGAGGAAGGGGATCGAGAATCCTCCTCCCAAGGGGAGAAGAGGACCGCCTCGAAACCCGGAGGCCAAAGCCTCAAGCGGGGAAGAGATCTTCACCAGAGGTCCTGCGTCCGGAGAGGCTCCGCCGCACAATCTCCCTAAAGAATCAGCCCTCCAATGAGCCGTAAGTAGAAAAAAGGAGTTTTGTAATAAGGACACCCCTATTTGTGCTTCTGAGGATAACTTGAGTTTTTACCTTGTAGTTCGGATCTCCGTCCTTCTCAGATGAGCTCGTCTTCGGGGGAACTCCGTACGGAGATGATGGAGAGCGAGACGCCTCCATCTGCTGCACCATCGGATAGGGCGGACGAGCCTGAAGTGTCGTCCCGGAGGGTATCCCCGAGTCCGGCAGGGCTGAATAGTTCGGCACCTACTGGTGTGCGGCCGGGGGAGCTGAAGGATCTGCTTGAGAGGGCGTCTATCTCAGAAGGTCACCGTACACTTATGAGTACGGTGATTGAAAGAATTTCATCCGCCGAAGGCGGATTGCGTGAAGCCGTCGGGAGTTTGCTGGCGGGATTTGAGGTACGTAAAAATGACGTGCCCTTTGACAGTTTTACACATAAAGTGCGCCCTGTATAGATAGTAGCCCCTGAGACTCGGTAGGGTGTCGAGAACAACAGCGTGCCGAGGATCAAAATCCAAGGTATTGATTTTCGCCTTTCCTGTGCAGGTGGCGGATAGTTCGGTGGCTAGCCATACTGATGGAGTTGAAGAAATAAAGCGGCAGCTCGACGTTGCGGATGCGGACATCGCGCTGGTCAATAAACGACTTGACGAGTCGCAAGGTAGGTTTTTTCTCCGTGGTCACCTATTAAGGGAGCCGAAGCCCACTCCTTACAACATGTGTGCTAAATGCAGATGGTGCCGCTGCTATGGAGAGCCTTCGGGCAGAACTTGCTCAAGCCAAGGAGCAAGCCCGAAGGAGTGATGCGGCTGCCTCGAGGGCGGCCGAAGAGCTAGAAGCCGAAAGGGTTGCACGCTGCCGAAGCAGGGAGGAGATGGCCGAAATGGCCGTGAAGTTAAAAGGTGCTACCGATCGCAATGAGGTTCTTGAAAAGGAGCGCCTAGCGGAGCGAGAAGACCTGGGGAAGGCCACCGCCGAAGCCAAGGATGCCCGTTCTGCAATGCGGGCTATAAAAGAGGAGTTGCGCCAGGCCGGAGACATTGTGGCTAGCAAGCCTTTTCTGCTGCGTCGAAGGTTTACAGATCCAAAGTATGCTCAGCTGGGCCAGCTGTGGGGTCCGGAGGATCCTTATATGGACTTAGCGGCGAGTGCGGCAGATGCCGTTGTGCACTTCCGAAGTCAGAAGGATCACAAGATGGAAGAGCTGTTTTGGTCTCAATTCCATAGTCCGGAACGTTCACTTCCGCTGACCGATCGGCTGGCCGAGTGGGCTGAACTGAATAGATTGTCCGGACTTGCCATGACGGATATCGTAGCTCATGTCCGGCGGATAGGCCCAAGCCGAAGAGTTATTTTGGCTTATTGCAGCAATTCCTTGGGGCGGTGCCGCATATCAAGGCGATGAAGCGGTCGGCTTGCATAGAAGGTGCACGGATGGCCCTCGCCCGTGTGAAGACACATTGGACAGAGATGGACGCCACCGCTGTTGCAACCCAAGGTTCAGACGAGAGCCGGTTACCCGCCGAGCACTATTTTGGGGAAGTTCTGCGTGGTGCTCGTATAATAGAGTCGCAGTGCTCAAAGAATGTCACGTTCAAATGAATGTTTTTGGTTTGTAAAATGATGTTTATGATGTAAGCGCTTTTTTGGACTTGTGTGTTCAAGTATTAAAATATCTCCTGTGCGGCCGTTTATGTATACGTGTTATAACCTGAAAGATGGTAGTTGTCGGCTTCAGCCCCCACGCACAAGGTAATGGGTGTTCGCAAAAATAGCGCATTTTCACACTTAATCCGACGTCTCGGTCCTGTGAAGGAGGTGGTAGCGTAGCAAATGAGGCAACCGGACTATAGTGCTTTATCACTTTCACTTAGCCATAGGAGTTCGAGGGTGGGGCTACGATATAGCCCCTAGGGGCACCGCGCTCCGAATTGAAGCGCAGATGTGCTGACCGAAGCGGTCCTTCGTCAAAGCGGAGGAATTCTAAACATTCGGTAGTTGATTGAGTGGTTGACCGGTCTCTCATTGTATCATGATGATCGGTTTTGGCTTTTCATTGAGGTGCTCGCCCGGCGAACCGGGCACAATCGTAGTAGTTCTCCGGTGCCGCGTTAGCCGATGATACGGAACGTAAGGCAGCAAAACACAGGAGCCGGGCAAACCCAACATTTGACCAAAGACATGATTCGGAGCTGATGCATATAAGGCCTAACTCAAGACGCTGAACATTCCCTAAGGTATTCGATCTTTATGATAGCGGGCAGAACAATGCCCTAAGCCCCTAGTGTCCAGGTACACGCAAGGTACTCTGACGCGGCCAATGCCAAAATGTCAGTCTCCTCTCTGGTTGTAATGAGAAACCATGGGATATATAGCAACAAGAGACAGTAAAAAAGGTTTACGCAGGGTCGTAATCTGAAAAGAATCCTTGCAACGGGTCCCTCCGCACGCGTCTGCTTTGTGTCTCCGTTGTCAGATCCTGGACGGGTGTAACACGTTGTTCATCTGTAAAAGAGAGGAACTTGGTTTTTAAAAGTAATCGTGCAAAAAATGAATTAAAAATCAAAATAGAAATGAATGAATAAAGCTGAGCTTATATTGGCTCATACGCGCAGCCCCTTGTAAAGGGGTGTGCGGCTAGGGAGCCCCTAGCTTATTAATACCAGACTCGTCTGGCTGTGTCCGGGGTCTTGAACGACCTTTTAATGAGATGATGCCGCGTGAACCGGGCATTTTAAGTGTAAGAGACGCGTAGTGTGGTATTGCATTAAAGCGGACAAAAGCTTCACGTCCCAATAGTGCTTGATGGCTACTTTTAAATGGAGCGACATGAAAGATTAGCTTTTCGCATCGGAAGTTGTCGGGTAACCCGAACACAAGTAGTAAGGAGCACGTGCACTTGGCGTAAGGGCCCGGCATCACTCCTTTGAAGGAAGTGCGGCTACGTCGAATTTTGGTAAGGTCTATCCCCAACTTGCGGATTGTGTCCGGATATAGCAGGTTTAAATCACTGCTGCCGTCCATCAGGACTTTTGTAAATTGTAGTCCGTCGATTATGGGATCCAATATCAGAGCAGTCCATCCTGCGTTTCGAATACTTCTGGAGTAGTCCAGGTGATCGAAAGTAATTGTTTTTGACATCCAATCTCGAGGTTCCGCTGGGGTGGACCGTGCGACACCTACTTTGGCGAGTGCCGCATTGTTGTTCCGTATTATCACCTGAAGTGAGTTTACTGTTTTGACTTCTTGCGGGAAAATCTTCTGTTTTCTTGCGCTCTGCTGGTGGGGTTCGTCATCATCCTCGCTTGGCGCGTCGAGCCCCTTGTGTTCCGCGTTGAGTCGGCCGGACTATTTAAAGACCCAACAATCTCGGTGGGTGTGGTTCACAGGCCTTCCGGAGGTGCTGTGGATTTGACATATGCGATCCAAAATCTTGTTTAAGTTAGATAGCTCTTCACTATTGTCCTTAAGAGGCAGTGTTTTGTTGTTCGGCCGCGAGCTTTTGAATCCGGCGTTGACCGCCGTATTCTTTGGGATTTTTTCTTTATTTCGGCGTTGGTCCTTTCCGCGTCGTGTTTTTCCATTTCCATCTCTGATCTCGGATGTACTCGGGTCGCTGGTGCTGCATCTTGCTAGCCAGCTGTCCTCCCCCGCGCAGAAGCGGGTCATGAGGCTTGTTAGCGCGGCCATTGTTCTCGGCTTCTCTTGGCCGAGGTGTCTGGCAAGCCATTCGTCTCGGACATTATGTTTAAAAGCTACTAAGGCTTCGGCGTCTGGACAGTCGACTATTTGGTTCTTTTTGGTAAGAAACATGTTCCAGAATTTGCGCGCTGATTCTCCGGGCTGTTGAGTTATGTGACTTAAATCGTCTGCGTCCGGAGGTCGGACATAAGTCCCTTGAAAATTTGCTCTAAACGCGTCCTCGAGCTCTTCCCAACTTCCAACAGTATTTTCTGGGAGGCTTTTGAGCCAATGCCGAGCTGGCCCTTTGAGCTTGAGGGGTAGATATTTTATGGCGTGGAGATCATCTCCTGTAGCCATGTGTATGTGTAGTATGTAATCCTCAATCCAGACTTCGAGGTCTGTTGTTCTGTCGTATGCCTCTATGTTTACGGGTTTGAATCCCGCTGGAAATTCATAATCCATCACCTCATCGGTGAAACATAATGGGTGTGCGGCGCCCCTGTATCTAGGTGTGCCGTTATCTTCGAGCATGCGGCGTGTCGTGTTGCTTCCTGGGGCCCTCTTTTTTGGCCCATAAATGGACTAACCGGCACGTCTGTTTTACGAGGATCATGTGTCGTCTTGTGTGCGGTGCCGCTTGTCGCTTTTGGCTCATCATCCGTCGTCTTTCGGACAGCGGCCTTTGCTTTTTGTTGTGGGGCTCTATGGCCTCCTCGTCGAATTCTGGCAGCAGCTTGCGCTTCGGGTAGCTCTTTGTGTGATGGCTATTGCCGTATTTGTCCGCGGTCTTGAGTACTTTGCTCCACCTCATTATGAGTATGTCTTCCGCTGTTTTGAGCTTCCATTTTTCCTTTTTCAGACTTCTTGCAGTGGCGACAAGTCTTTTTTGAAGGTTCTTATGCTCCAGTGGTGTGTCCGGCGTGAGCTCGTCTGGACTGTTGTTTTCGCCGGGCATGGATTGATTATCCAATTCGTCCTGTCCGGACGGTTGCTTGGTTGCATGTTCGTCATCCACTGGTTTTCCCTGCTCTATTGCTGGGTCATTAGGAGTGCTATTTTTGTCGAGGCGGGACTTAGGGCGGCGCCTGCGTTGTTGTTTTGGTTGTTTGTCGGCGGAACTATCCTTTGCCGCATCCCGTTGTTCCTCATTATCGCTTCCTTTTGGGGTGTCCACCATATATACATCATGGGTTGGGGTGGCCTTCCAGTGCTCGGTAGGCGCTGATTCTCCGGCATCGTCGTCCATACCGTCGATGTTTTCGGAGCTATAGTCTAGTATGTCGGTTAGATCGTCGACAGTGGCTTCAAAGTGGGTGGTGGGTGGGCTTTGAATTTCTTCGTCGTCCGCATCCCAAACTTCCTGACCGCAGTCCGGCCAGGGTTCTCCTGATAACGAAAGATGCTTTAGCGAATTTAGGATGTCGCCAAAGGGCGAGTGTTGAAAGATGTCCGCGGCGGTGAACTCCATGATCGGCGCCCAATCGGATTCGATTGGCAGAGGTGCAGGAGGTTCGGAGTCCGGCAAGGAGTCCGGCGCCTCAGAGTCACGAGCTTTATAAGGGACAAGGTCAGTATTTGGCTCCATCGCCGTAGAAGTTGCAGCTCCCGAGGCGGTGTCCAGCCACCTGTCCTCGATCTACGCGGTCTACTTTGAACTATGGGTCAGAGCGGACTCGTGTGCGGCCTCCAGGGCATTGTCCGGCGGCAGAGCTAAATCATGCCCATCATGACAGCGTGGCACGCTCGGTTGTGGCTCGAATCCGTCGGAGATCAAGTTTCCGCGGGTGTCGGTTGTGAAGTTTAGGCTTCAAACGACACGATGGCGGGCGAACTTCGATCTGCTCCAGATGGCCAAGTGAATTGCCCGCAGGCGGCCGCCGAATCTGAAGATCTGTCCGGGAGAAAAGTCTCACCCCGACGGCGTTGTTGATTGAAGAAGCCATCAAGCCTATCGGTGACGATACGAGGAACTCTCAATGAAAGCACCAATGTCGGTGTCAAACCGGCGGATCTCGGGTAGGGGGTCCCAAACTATGCGTCTAGGCGGATGGTAACAGGAGACAAGGGACACGATGTTTTTACCCAGGTTCGGGCCCTCTCGATGGAGGTAAAACCCTACTCCTGCTTGATTGATATTGATGATATGGGTAGTACAAGAGTGGATCTACCACGAGATCAAGGAGGCTAAAACCCTAGAAGCTAGCCTATGGTATGATTGTTGTAATGGTTGTGTGTCCTACGGACTAAAACCCTCCGGTTTATATAGACACCAGAGAGGGCTAGGGTTACACAGAGTCGGTTATAATGGTAGGAGATCTACATATCCGTATTGCCAAGCTTGCTTTCCACGCCAAGGAAATTCCCATCCGGACACGGGACGAAGTCTTCAATCTTGTATCTTCATAGTCTTGGAGTCCGGCTGACGATGATAGTACGGCTGTCCGGACACCCCCTAGTCCAGGACTCCCTCAGTGGTCAACGACCGACTTCCATCAGAAGAGTATCAGACGTGGAGAGGCCGACAATTTGGGTTCACGGCAGCCGCAAGGAAGTGCCTCCTTATTACGCGCAAAATAATTATTCCTCCACCTCACAGCGGTGACCCACCGGACGGGCCACCATATTTTCACGAAAAAAACGTTTCCCCCTGACTGCTGGGACCCACCAGCTACATCTTTGCACGCAAGGAAGTGCGTCCGGGCAAAAAAACGATTCGCCGCCCTGACTGTTGTGACCCACTAGCTACATCTTCACACGTAAGGAAGTGCCTGACAGTCGGGACCCACCTGGTCTAAGCGTACGTAGCGTTGTCATTCTGGTCGCGAACGTGTACATACATACTGGTCGATGTAGAGGCGCGCACGTAGCATGTACGCGTACGTACAACGGCCAGTGTGCAAGAAAGAAAATACGGCCACGTACGTACATACGGGAGGGGTCTCGAACGCCTACTCACGCATACGTACGGCCAGAGCTCATGTACATGGCTGGGTTGGAACGGACAAACTGCGTCGTCGTCGTGTTCATGGGGAAGCAACGGAATGCGTCATGTTCATCGGGAGGCAACGGAACGCGTGGGAGCCAACCGGCTTGGACGGAACAGCCGATGGAAACGAGGCCTGGCATACCGCACAACGGAGGAAACGGCCTTGTGTTCGACCAGCCACGTTCGAAACAGGATCCTGTTCATCGGGAGGGGTCTGGCGTACCGCAAAACGGAGGAAACGGACTTGTGTTGGACCTCCTACGGTCGAAACGGGGTCCTGTTGATCGGGAGGGGTGTGGCGTACCGCAAAACGAAGGAAACGGACTTGTGTTGGAGCGCTACGGTCGAAATGGGGGTCCTGTTCATCGGGAGGGGTGTGGCGTACCGCAAAACGGGACTCTACGGGATATTGTTCATCTCCACCATCGACCCCCTCCAGCCTCCACGGGCTACTATTCATCCACCGTCGACCTCCTCCAGCCTCCACCTGCGACTGTTCATCCACGGGGCTCCTGTTCATCCAGCCTCCACCGCGCGCTACTCCATCGGCTACTGTTCAACCAGCCCTCTCCATGGGCTCCTGTTCAACCACCCCTCCACGGGCTACTGTTCATCCAGCCCTCCACCATCTACTATTCATCAAGCCCTCCACGGGGTCGTCCTGTTCATCCAGCCCTCCACGGGGTCCTGTTCATCCAGCCCCAACCGGCTCGATCGATCGGGGTCCTGTTCATCCAGAGGCAACACCACGGGGTCCTGTTCATCCACCCTCACCGGGAACAGTTCATCCAAACACCCCCAGCAGCGCTCACTGTTCATCCAGAGGCAGCATCGATCGGCTTCAGTTAGCAGCAGTAGCGAAGGAATCGCTCGATCGGGTTCAGTTAAGAGCCATCGATAGATCGCTCGGGTCCAGTAACGCGTAGCCTGCATTGCAATCGCTCGGGTTCAGTAGGCGAATGCCTTGCTCGGGTTCAGTTAGAGCCCAACGCCTCGCACCCACGCGCATGTGTGTACGAGAGAAACGTGCAAACCTCCGTGCATCGCTCAGCCCCGACCACCCACCGCAACCGGGAACACCCCGATATTTTCCTAGCCCTTGCTTCTACCACGGTTTTTTTCCGTCATGGACGGCCCAAATAATGTCATGCAACTGCTTCTCCGGCTCGCCCAGGACGAAAAGCCCATTTTCTGTCATGAATTTTTGTCATAGAAGTAGGAGCCCACCACATCTATGATGATACCGGGTTTTGTCACAATTATCGTCATAGAAGTGTCATAAGTATGACAGAAAAAATTGTTCGGCCCAAAATGTCACGGATGTGTCTTTTTTTTGTAGTGTGAAGATTATCAGTCAGAGTTTGAGTTCGATCCATTTCTTCACCCAACAGGTCATCGCTTTTGTTTAGCATATTTTGAACCTTTTCAAAAGCCTTTTGTTGTTTCATAGCAATCTTAGCAAGTTTAGAACAACTAGGCTTGAGGTTTTCATTAGATTCATTCTCACTGGATTCAGAGGATTGATATTTGAGTACCTTGGCACCTTTTGCCATGAAGCAATAGGTGCGAGCATAGTCATCGATGCCATCGTCAGTAGTGTTGGGGAAGTCATTTTCCTCATAGTTGAAGATGGACTTACTAATGAATGTAGTAGCGAGGGCACTACACACGGCTAAGACAATGATCAACTTGTGTGTTCTAGGGTGCCCCCCTCCCCACGTATATAAAGGAGGGAGGGGGCGGCCGGCCTCTCTAGGCGCGCCAAGGGGGGAGGAGTCCTCCTCCTAGTGGGAGTAGGACTCCCCCTTTCCTAGTCCCACTAGGAATAGAAGGAAGAGGGGAAAGGAGAAAGGCAAGGGGGGCCGGCCCCTCACCCAATTCGGATTGGGCTTGGGGGCGCCCCCTCCTAGGTTGCCTTCTCTTCTCTCCCACTAAGGCCCATTAAGGCCCACATGCTCCCCGGGGGGTCCGGTAACCTCCCGGTACTCCGGTAAATGCCCGAACTCATCCGGAACCATTCCGATGTCCAAACATAGTCATCCAATATATCGATCTTTATGTCTCGACCATTTTGAGACTCCTTGTCATGTCCGTGATCATATCCGGGATTCTGAACTACCTTCGGTACATCAAAACACATAAACTCGTAATACCGATCGTCACCGAACATTAAGCATGCGGACCCTACGGGTTCGAGAACTATGTAGACATGACCGAGACATGTCTCCGGTCAATAACCAATAGCGGAACCTGGATGTTCATATTGGCTCCCACATATTCTACGAAGATCTTTATCTGTCAAACGCATAACAACATAAGTTGTTCCCTTTGTCATCGGTATGTTACTTGCCCGAGATTCGATCGTCGGTATCTCAATACCTAGTTCAATCTCATTACCGGCAAGTCTCTTTACTCGTTCCGTAATGCATCATCCTGCAACTAACTCATTAGTCACATTGCTTGCAAGGCTTATAGTGATGTGCATTACCGAGAGGGCCCAGAGATACCTCCCGACAATCGGAGTGACAAATCCTAATCTCGATCTATGCCAACTCAACAAACACCATTGGAGACACCTGTAGAGCACCTTTATAATCACCCAGTTATGTTGTGATGTTTGGTAGCACACTAAGTGTTACTCCGGTATTCGGGAGTTGCATAATCTCATAGTCATAGGAACATGTACAATCATGAAGAAAGCAATAGCAAATAAACTAAATGATCAAGTGCTAGGTTAACGGAATGGGTCAAGTCAATCACATCATTCTCTAATGATGTGATCCTGTTAATCAAATGACAACTCATGTCTATGGATAGGAAACTTAACCATCTTTGATTCAACGAGCTAGTCAAGTAGAGGCATACTAGTGACACTCTGTTTGTCTATGTATTCACACATGTACTAAGTTTCCGATTAATAAAATTCTAGCATAAATAATAAACATTTATCATGATATAAGGAAATATAAATAACAACTTTATTATTGCCTCTAGGGCATATTTCCTTCAATCAGCACTACTAGTTGGAATAGCTTCTACCCACTTAGTGACATAATCAACAACAACCAAAATATGTGTGTACCCATTAGAGGATGGAAAAGGTCCCATATAATCAAATCCCCATACATCAAATGGTTCTATAACAAGTGAATAATTCATAGGAATTTCCTGACGTCTGCCAATATTACCAATTCTTTGGCATTCATCACAAGATAAGACAAACTTACGTGCATCCTTAAAAGGAGTAGGCCAATAAAAACTAGATTGTAATACCTTGTGTGCAGCTCTATCTCCCGCATGATGCCCTTTGTAGGCTTCGGAGTGACATTTCCATAGGACTTGTTCCTGTTCATGCTCAGGTACACAACATCTAATAATACCATCTACTCTTTCTTTATAAAGATGTGGGTCATCCCAAAAGTAATGTCTTAAATCATAGAAGAATTTTTTTTCTTTTGTTGGTATGTGAAACTAGGGGGTATAAATTTAGCAACAATATAATTAGCATAGTTAGCATACCAAGGTGTATTATGAGAAGCATTTATGACAGCTAGTTGTTCATCAGGGAAGCTATCATCAATGGGTAGTGGGTCATCAAGACTATTTTCTAACCTAGACAAGTTATCAGCTAAGGGTTTCCCAGCTCCTTTCCTATCAGTGATGTGCAAGTCAAATTCTTGCAGCAAAAGAACCCACCTAATGAGTTTCGGCTTAGCATCTTTTTTTACCATAAGGTATTTAATAGCAGCATGATCGGTGTGAACAATTACTTTAGAATCAAAAATATATGATCTGAATTTATCACAAGCAAACACAACTGCTAAAAAAACTTTTTCAGTAGTAACATAATTTCTTTGGGCACTGTCTAGAGTTTTACTAGCATAATGGATAACATTTAATTTCTTATCAACTCTTTCTCCTAGAAGAGCACCAACAACATAATCACTAGCATCACACATAATTTCAAACGACAAGTTCCAGTCAGGTGGTTGAACAATAGGTGCAGAAGTTAAGGCTTTCTTAAGTGTTTCGAAGGCTTCAACACAATCATCATAAAAAACAAATGGAACATCCTTTTGCAAAATATTAGTAAGAGGCCTAGAAATTTTAGAGAAGTCTTTAATAAATCTCCTATAGAAACCAGCATGACCAAGGAAACTACGAATACCTTTAGTGTCTTTAGGACATGGCACTTTCTCAATTGCATCAACTTTAGCTTTATACACCTCAATACATCGCTCAGAAATTTATGCCCCAAGACAATGCCTTTGTTCACCATAAAGTGGCACTTCTCCCAATTCAAGACAAGATTAGTTTGTTCACATCTCTACAAAACTCAATCAAGGTTGCTTAAAAAATCATCGAAAGAAGTTCCATAAATGGAGAAATCATCCATGAATACCTCAATCATATTTTCACAAAAATAAGAGAATATAGCAGTCATACATCTTCGGAAGGTAGCAAGTGCATTAAATAAACCAAAAGGCATACTTCTATAAGCATAAGTTCCAAAATGGCAAGTAAAAGTGATTTTCTCTTGATCAGGTTGTGATACAGGTATTTGAGAGAAACCAGAATATCCATCAAGAAAGCAAAAGTTTGTGTGCTTAGTTAACCTTTCTAACATTTTATCAATGATAGGCAAAGAGTAATGATCTTTTCTAGTGGCTCTATTTAATTTTCTAAAATCAATTACCATCCTATAGCTAGTCACAATTCTTTGTGGAATGAGTTCATTCTCGTCATTAGGAACAACAGTAATACCTCCTTTCCTAGGGACACACTGAACAAGACTTACCCATCTACTATCAGCTATGGGATACATTATACCTGCTTCCAGAAGCTTTAGTATTTCAGTTCTTACAAATTCATTCATCTTAGGATTCAATCGTCGTTGGTGATCACAACGGGTTTAGCATCGGGTTCCATATTAATCTTGTGCTGACAGAGAGTGGGACTAATGCCCTTAAGATCATCAAGAGTATATCCAATAGCAGCACGGTGCTTCCTCAAAAAATTTAATAACCTCTTTTCTTCATGTTTTGTAAGGTTAGGACTAATAATAACAGGATCTATATTTTTCTCATCAAGATAAGCATATTTCAAAGTGTCAGGTAATTGCTTTAATTCAAAAAAGGATCACCTTTAGGTGGAGGAGGACCTCCCAGAATTTCAGCACACAAGTTGTGTTTAAGGATAGGTTGCTATTAAAAGAATATTTTATTTCTTTCATGCAAGTGCATATCATTTTCATGGTCTAGCAAATATTGTTCCGGTGGATCAGTAGAAGGCACGGCAATGGAAGCTAGACCAATTATTTCATCCTTACTAGGCAATTCTTTATCATGGGGTTGCCTACAAAACTTAGAGAAAATAAACTCATGGGATACATCACCAAAATTGATACTGACAGTTTCTTTATGGCAATCTATCTTAGCATTGATAGTGTTCAAGAAAGGTCTACCAAATATTATGGGACAAAAATCATCTTTCGGAGAACCAAGAACTAGAAAATCAATGGGGTAAGACTTCAACATCTCTAACAATCCCAGGTGGTGTAATGGTGTCCCTATTTGCAAGTTTAATAGTGATATCAATATCCTCTATTTCAGCAGGTGCTATATCATTCATAATTTCTTGATATAAGGTAAAAGGAATAGCACTCACACTAGCATCCAAATCACATAAACCATGATAGCAATGACCTCCAGTTTTAACTGAGATGATAGGCATGCCAACAACAGGCTTGTTCTTATCTTTAGTATCAGGTTTGGCAATTCTAGCAGCATCAGCACAGAAATAAATAGCATGCCCATCAACATTATCAACCAAGAGATCTTTAACCATAGCAACACTAGATTCTACTTTAATTTGTTCAGAGGGCCTACGTGCTCTAATATTACTTTTGTTAACCACGATTGAAACTTTAACATGTTCATTTATCCTAACAAGGAAAGGTCGTTTTTCAATATAAGCAGTAGACACAACTGGATCAACATTGTAAACAATAGTTTCATCCTTAACTATAAATGTCTCCTCAATCTTTTCTTTAATAGGGGTATGATATTTAATCCACTTCTCCTTAGGGAGATCAACATCAGTATCAAATGATTCACAAAAAGAGGCTACTATCTCAGAGTCAAGTCCATATTTAGTGCTAAACTTGTGAAAAGCATCGGTGTTCATAAAAGATTTAACACAATCAAATTCAAGCTTAATACCTGACTCTTTACCTTCGTCGAGTTCCCAATCTTCAGAGTTGCATTTAATGCTTTCCAAAAGATCCCACCTGAATTCAATAGTCTTCTTCATAAAAGAACCAGTACAAGAAGTATCGAGCATGGAATGATCATTACGAGAAAGCCGAGCATAAAATTTTTGTATAATAATTTCTCTTGAGAGCTCATGATTGGGGCATGAATAAAACATTGATTTAAGCCTCCCCCAAGCTAGAGCAATACTTTCTCCTTCATGAGGCCAAAAAATTATATATATAATTCCGATCACGATGAACTAGATGCATATGATAAAACTTTTGGTGAAATTCCAATTTCAGCCGATTCCAATTCTAAGCTCCAATATCATCACATAGCCTATACCATGTCAATGCTTTTCCCCAAAGATAAAGGAAAAACCTTATTCTTGACTTCATCTCCAAGTAAACCTGCAAGCTTAAATAATCCACAAACTTCATCCACATAGATTAGGTGCATATCAGGATGTAGTGTTCCATCTCCTGCATAAGGATTAGCTAGCAGTTTCTCTATCATACCCAAAGGAAACCAATATTTTCAGTAGGTGCAGTAGGTTGAGAGGCAACTCTTTGTGTCTCCGGTCGAGGTAAAGATACCCCGAACAAACTCCTCAAAGGATTGTTTTCCATCGTAACAAGTAACAGTAAATTGCAGCACGTTATATAAATTTTTCCTTATCGATTTCCACTTACCAAGAGCGCTTCACTCCACGGCAATGGCGCCAGAAAAGAGTCTTGATGACCCACAAGTATAGGGGATCAATCGTAGTCCTTTCGATAAGTAAGAGTGTCAAACCCAACAAGGAGCAGAAGGAAATGACAAGCGGTTTTCAGCAAGGTAATTTCTGCAAACACTGAAATTGTCGGTAATAGGTAGCTTGATAGCAAGATAATTTGTAACAAGTGACAAGTAGCAATAGTAACAATAGGTGCAGCAAGGTAGCCCAATCCTTTTTGTAGCGAAGGAAAGGCTAGAATGTTCTCTTATAATAAGCAAAGCGTTCTTGAGGGTACACGGGAATTTCATTTAGTCACTTTCATCATGTTGGTTTGATTTGCGTTTGCTACTTTGATAATTTGATATGTGAGTGGACCGGTGCTTGGGTGTTGTTCTTAATTGAACCAGCCTCCCCATTATGATTAACCCCTCTCGCAAGCATCTGCAACTACGAAAGAAGAATTAAGATAGAATCTAACCATAGCATTAAACATGTGGATCCAAATCAGCCCCTTACGGAATAGCGCATAAACTATGGTTTAAGCTTCTGTCACTCTAGCAACCCATCATCTAATAACTACTCCACAATGCATGCTTAGGCCCAAAGATGGTGAACTGTCATGTAGTCGACGTTCACATAACACTACTAAGGGAATCACAACATACATATCATCAAAATATAGAACAAATATCAAATTCACATGATTACTTGCAACATGACTTCTCCCGTGTCCTTAAGAACAAAAGTAAGTACTCACACAACATGTTCATGCTCAATATCAGAGGAGTAATAAGTATCACAATGGATCTGAACATATAATCTTCCACCAAATAAACCTTCTACCATCGACTACAAGATGTAATCAACACTACTAGTCACCCACAGGTACCAATCTGATGTTCCGGTACAAAGATTGAATACAAAATCGAGATGGACTAGGGTTTTGAGATGAGATGGTGCTATTGCAGATGTTGATGAAGATTGGCCCTCCCAAGATGGGAGGGTTGTTGGTGATGACGATAGCTTCGATTTCCCCCTCCTGGAGGGAAGTAGCCCCGACGGAATCGCTCCGCCGGAGAGCAAAAGTGCTCCTGCCTAAATTCCGCCTCGAGACGGCGGCGCTCCGTCCCTAAAGTCCTCTCCTTAATTTTTTTCTAGGTCAAAATACCTTATGTACCAGAAGATGGGCAGCGAAGGTGAGCCAGGGAGCCTACTACCCACTACGGCGCGCCTGGTGGGGGGGTGGGCGCGCCCTGGTTCTTAGTGGGCACCTGGGTGGCCTCCTCCAGTATTTCTTTTCTCCAGTATTTTTTATATATTCCAATCTCTGTAAAATTTCAGCTCATTTGGAGATGTGCAGAATAGGTATCTCTGACATAGCTTTTTCAGGTCCAGAATTCCAGCTGCCGGTATTCTCCCTCTTTGTGTAAATCTTGCATATTATGAGAGAAAAGGCATTAGAATTACTCCACAAAGTGTTATATTGAATAAAAACACTAAAATAACAGTATGAAAACATGATGCAAAATGGACGTATCACATGCTCGAGCTCTTGTCATAGGTTCACGTGGTGCTTGATGTGTTGGTGTAGGGTCCATGGGGATGATGGAAGGATGCTCCACATCACACCGTATTCTCCTCAAACCCTTGCACAATGCAAGATGTCATGATTCCACTAAGGGGCCCTTGAGGGCGGACATCGAATCCGTACAATTGGCAATCCTTGGGGGCGGTCACCGAACCCGTACAATTGGTAACCCCTGGGGGCAGTCACCGAACCCGTACAAATTGCTCGAGGCAATCTCCACAATTAATTGGAGACCCCAAAGCTTGCCCAGAGCTTTACACCACAATGAGTGAGTTCTGTGACACCACCAACCGTCTAGAGCGCCCAAGCACTCAAGACGCACAAGCTCTAGGGTGTCCAAACATCCAAGAGTAATAAGCTTCTCAACTTTCACTTCCATGTATCACCTTGTAGAACTCAAACCTATGCACCAAATGCAATGGCAAGAGCGCACGAAGTGCCCAGGTCCTTCTCTCCCAAATCCCACCACCACAACTAATGCTATGGAGGAATATGAGATGAAGGAAGAAGAAGAGAACACAAAGAACTCCAAGATCTAGATCCAAAGGGTTTCCCTCACTTAGTGGAGAGATGGATTGGTAGAAATGTAGATCTAGATCTCCTCTTTCTTTTCCCTCAAAAAGATGCAGGAATCATAGGCAGAATTGAGAGAAAGCAAAGCCTTTGGAGGTCAGCATTGGAGGAGAAAGCTTGCAAAGAACCATTGCGGGCAATGGGGAAGAAGGCCCCCTTATATAGTGCCCCAAGAATCCAACCGTTATGCACTGGCTATATATGCCTTAAGCGGTACTACCGATTGGAGGAGAGGTACTACCGCTTGGCACGGCAGTTTCAGCGTGACCCACAAGTACCAGCGAGGTAGTAGATCGATAGTTATGCCGGAGTAGTACTACCGCCTACGAAAAGTGGTAGTACCGTGAATTGTCATGGGGCAAGAGAAGCCAGTGGTAGTTAGCACCGCACCAGAGTGGAAGTACAACACGAAGCGATACTACCGTTAGTGCTAGTGGTACTACTGCAAATTATCACAGGGCATACAGAAGACTTTAGCACAAGCAGAAGTAGCTGTGGTACTAACCAGCGAAGGTACTGCCTAAGCGGTACTACCATGGGTAGTAAGCGGTACGGCCGTGGAATGTTGAGGGACAGAGGGAGCAACAAAAGGCTCAACCCCAAGCAGCACTAGCCGCGGTACTGACCAGCGGAAGTACCGCCTAAGAGGTACTTCCGTTTGTACCAGCGGTACTATCGCTTGGCCTCTGACAAAAGTCCACTGCACAACAGATAGAAACAAGTAATACCAAAACTACCACAACTTTTGCAAATGAACTATGATTTTCGACGAACTCAAGCTTGATGGAAAGCTAACAACAAGTGTAACATGCCAATGATATAGAGGTGTGAAACCTCCATCAGTGAAGAACCAACAAAGACTCCAACATCAAAAATATAATAGACGGTGCATACGAAATCCGTTTTCGATGTACTTGAGCTTGTCATGAAGATGACCACAAGCTCCAAAACTCACAAGGAGAAAATCCAAACAAGAACCAAGAAATATGATGCCAAGGATGCAATGGTTTGAGTTATCTATGAAGGATACTATCAGGCTACTCACTTGAGAGCCCCCCTTGATAGTACGGCAATTAATCCTATAACCCGGTCTCCCAACTAACACCATGAAACCAATAAAAAATAGAAAACCTAACAAGGACAGACCTTTGCTTGCGCATAATCCACTTGAGCTAGATGATGACGATCTTGCCTTCTCAAGTTGGACCACCTTCCTTGATTGCGTTGACTCGATGAAGACTAGTAGATTGCTCACCCATACTATACTATGGGTGGGCCTCTCTTCGGCACATCTTCACATGTCCATTATCAACACAATGGACGGCAGGCTTCAAGCATGTGATCTCTTCATGATGCTCCATTTGAACTTGCACAAGACAACCTTGATGACGATCGCCACATGATGCCATCCTAACCCATGGAAACATACCTAACCCCACAAAGAAACCTCACAAATATCATGGTTTAGTACACAAAGCACAATAGACAATGCTTACCATACCATGAGATCACTTGATCCCACTCGGTATATCTTCTATGCTTTGTGTATTGATCAACTTGAATCACTCTTTGTACTTAGTCTTGATGAACCTTGAATCTTATCTTCCCTCTTCATTAAGATGATGTCTTGAAGGTAAACATGAATGTTCACACAATCTTGTTCTTCAAGACATGCTTGCGATAGGCTCAACTCTCACATGACCAATCTATGGACAACTCCATGAATAACACCTTGGTCAACACATAATCTTCTTCTTTCAACCTTGAAACCAACATATGGTCTTCAAGCATTGCCTATGGACAAACCTTAAAGTATAACTCAATGCAATCATTAGTCCATAGGGATTTTCATCAATTACCAAAACCAAACATGGAGGCACCATGCTCTTTCTGCTAGCAAATCCAAGTAGCGGTCAAAGGAGTAGGAGGTGCCCTGGTTTCTAAAACCCCAGGCTAGAGTGGTGGAGGTGGGGTGGCGTGTCATCAGTCGTTCGGGGAGACGCACTCCCCCCATTCCCTCCTTTACAAGGGGCAAATCCTTCGATTGTTTGTCGCTCCCTTCCATAATTGGTTCAAGGCCCAAACAACTCACTCTCTTATACATCCTTCAGCTGAATCCATTTCGACTTCGGTCCTTCAAGAGTGTGACCTTGTAGATTCATGATACTTTGTACATAACCCGAGTACTCTGACTCCATCACTAGTTGGTAGTGGACTCTAGCAAGACATGCCAACTACAAGACGTGAGTAAAGATCATATCGGATGACCCCACACAATGTTGCATACATGATATTCTTCCCTTTGTCTCATGATATTGGTCAAGCTCATGCTCGACCGCTCTTTCTCAATTAAGTGACTCAGAATTCTTTACTAGGTTAACTATTTAACCTTAAGTGGCGCGGTCATGCATTTGTAGATCTGATGACTTGAGGGCCCAAGAGATATCTCTCATTTTAGAGAGGGGCAAATCCCATCTCAACTGACCATGCCGCATAGCATGCTTCATGAGAAATAAGAAATCAACCTTTATAACTATCCAGGTACAAAGTAGCATTTTATGTTGCTGTATTCATATTTTTACATGTTTTATACAGTTACAACATACACATACACTGGAACTATATGAAAAAGGAATGTCTCATCATCATCATCGAAGTGGTACAACATAGTCTCATCATATCAACATAGTCTCAACACAAATGATGTCGATCTCATCATCATCTCGAAATAGCGATACAAGTTATAATGATGACATGTATCTTACATTGTCACCGTAGACACATGTTTCATCATCTACCTAAACTAAGACATACACGATAAGAGCGATCACGATGATCAAAAGCGGTATTATGTAGTACTTTTTGTAGCGGCGCTGGTTCGGAATCCCCTGTTTTGCTATGAATCTCAAGTAACTAGCCTCGGCTTCTGCTCTGCTATCAAACCCTTTCTGGCTTCCGCCGGAGAAGCTAGAGACTTGGGCCTGACACTCTGGCCACTCATCATACACACCCGGAACATGCCCTACATACACGGCATACCACTTCCTCGCCATCGTTGATCTATATACCTGTCAGAGATGCACATATATATACCATGAAGCGAATTCAACAAAACAACTATGAAATAGAAGCAACATATATAGTAAACATAGTTAACAAATTTTATCGTACCGAAAGTAATTAACTAGAGCACGACACCATACATCTAATAGTTTCGTCGTACTGAGAGATTCGAAGTTTCGTCGTACAGAAAGTAACAAGTAACTAAACAGACACATTGTTTTTAAGTAGTGCACTCTTCCCATCTGTCCATATCCGGGAGGACAGACCCAAGCTTAGTGAAAGGCGCCATGTCCCGTATTTGTAGGGCAATGCGGTTCGGACGTCAGCCCGTGAAATTGGGCCGGCGTAGAACATCCCATTCTCTTCGAGAACATCTTTGATGATGATGGACGCAATTTCCTGTTGGATCCGGTAGAAATCATTTCAAGGTCGATTATCCGGCACGGCTCCAAAGGCTTCGGCCCATCTCTGGATATGGGTATCGGATGAAGATTTCATGCAAAGTGATTGCACATCCCTTCTGTACTCCATCATTAGATGGATGACGTAGAATCCATCATTCTCACTTCTTGCCGGTTGCTGGATGCAACAGAAGTCAGTCTTGTGGGTGAAACAACCCCTAAGTAAGTCACTACAAATCTCAAGTACATACATAATCTCAGGTCTAAGCACATAACATACACATTATAAGAGACAACCAAAAGCAACCCCGCTATGTGTCAAGTTTAGTGTGTCCAACCCCATGTACCTAACATGCATAGACCACATTACTAGTTTGATGTCTCCATGTCCATGCTCTGTGAAACATCGTCATCAATCAATACATGTGCTAGTCTAATACTAATATGCATATGTGTCCTCATATGAATTCCGACTAGGGGCTACTTCGGAATAATCATTCAAACATAGAGTTTAACAAACAAGCACTACTGCAGGATGCTGCTAAGGTGGCACATGAATCAGAGACCCTTCGACGAAACTGTGTGCGATGCATGAATCGCAAACGGTGTTGTAATAAAACTGTCCCAATAAGACAGGCCGTGTGTGATGGCGGAGCCATCAAATACGATCCAGAAAAGATTTGCATGTGCAATACGTGGCATATAGTTGATGCATACGAACTGTTTGCGATGAGACAAAACAACAGAAACAGTTAGATAGATCAAGGTGTGTGCGATAGACGGCATACGAGTCACTCGGATGAACTGTTTGCGATGAGCGAAAAGAACACAAACGATTAGCCAGGACAAGATGTGTGCAATATACGGCATACAAGTCACCCGGATGAACTGTTTGCGATGAGCGAAAACAATACAAACGATTACCTAGGACAAGATGTGCACGATAGATGGCATACAGGTCACTCGGATGAACTGATTGCGGTGATCCAGAAGAACACAAACGATTCGACTTAACAAGATGTGTGTGATACCCGACAAACAGGTGGGTAATAACAATTGTGTGGGAACACCGATAATAACAAAGACGATTCCTTCTAATAAGTTGTGTGTGTTGTGGGCAGACGATTGCTGGTAAAGAATTGTCAGCGATTGAAGAAATCATCACCAACGATCAAAGGCCTTTGTACCAGACAGAAACGATACGTAGGGGTATTTCCATAAGGGCACCAGACGGAAGAGGGGCAAAATTACTATTTTTTTAGGGGTAAAGATGAGAGTTGACACAAATTAGGAGGAAATTTTGTCCCATAAGATTAATACTTCCTCCACTACTGGTTGGGAATGATAACTAATTGGATACACACGGATTTAGCTAAATCTCTCTTGCAGGCCATTAGTAACGTTCACACTTGGGGACTAAAATCTATTTTAACACTTAGAACTCATTTTTTAGGTAACTTAGAACTCATATTAGTGCCTTAGTTGCTTGTCATTCTATACCAAAATCCACTTAGGGGTTTAGAGCATCTTCAACGCCGACCCTCAAAACGGAAAAATATATGCCCGTGTACTGTTTGGACTTGTCTTTGGATCTGAATACGGGAGTAGGCCATCCAACCCTGTCCCCCAAACGCCCGCCCCTATATTTTTAAAGTCTGCAACACTTAAAAAATAGCATATCAAATCTTAGGTGATCAAAAATTTGAAATGCGAAGATAGTTCAAATGTAAATATTACAATTATGATTAACATATTTTTTTCCCGAGACCCGATTTCATTTCAGTAATTGAGAATGTCTTGCAGCTCAACGTCATCATCCCAACTTCACAAGTCCTAGGCACCTGCCTCCAGTTCGAGGATGCAACATAAGGAAAATAAACTAAATTACGACCACGACATATTCAGCTAGCTTAAAACCTTATGCCCAGATGAACTCAAGGGTCTCATCCTTAGGGATTGTAAAAGTGAACTGCTGTTGAACTCGTGTAAATCAGTGCTGAGCACACAAAATTGGCCTAAGGGTTTAAATTCAAACCGTTATTTAGCAACCTTATACGTCAAACTTTCTCTTTCTACCATTAGCAGACATCACCGAAGAACAAACTTAATGAAGATCAGCAAAACCACTCCTGATGGAGCGACATGCTGAATTTCAGTTCCAAAAACCCGACAATTCGACAACATCAGTGGCATGGTACACCATGCTCTGACAAGCAGTTAGGGACCTCTATTAAAGAACTAATTAAGCTCATATGATCATCTTGTTGAAGATTCCATCAGCGTAGTTTAATAGGACTTACATGCGCATTGAGCAGCACATGCCATGATCCTTGACCCCGGAGATCTCTGACGCCTCAACTACTAAACTGATCTTGAGTTAATGCCTTTCTTGGGTTGGTGTGCGTGTTTGTCCTTTGCTGTTGTTGTCCTCCTTGCAGCCACTGACTAGCTCTCTCTACATGGGCTTTGTAAAAAGATCCACAGGTACAACCAGACAGAAAATGAGTGAAGAATATCTGTGGCTTGGGAGGATGCAATCTGAACCAAAAAAAGGAGAGGATGCAAGCAGTGGCGGAGCATAAACGGAAAATGAGAAGAGACAAGAACAAAAGCTGAATTTAGCTGAAGTATATGTAAAATGTACCAAAAACTACGTGAAGCTAGGCTATATTGATGGAACTTCAGAATTACAAAGATACTCCCTCAGTCCCATAATATAAAAGTGTTTTTGACACTAGTATTATGGGATGGAGGTAGTAATTATCAAGAACTGTGGTGTATGTGCCTCAATAGTAATCAAGGAAAAAAATTGGGACCCACGACCTCATAAGCAGTCTAGAAAGCCGTGCACAATAAGAAGTTCAGGCATTTGCCGCTCGACGGAACGATGATTTGATATTTGGCATTCACGTCTCACTGACACGTGGCCTGTGTGGTCATAGGACCCACATGTCAGTGGGACATTCAGCAAAAGACCTGAACATCTTAAGCAAGAGCATATTTAACTCGCTGAGAATGTCAAAAGTTCTACGATCATAATCATCGTAAGAGAAGAGGCAAAAACAATAACCAACTTTGGAAAAGCTGTGGTGGCATATGGATCGCCTAATTTCAATACTCATTTTGCCTGCCACTTTAGACAGGGTTGAATTAGTCTCATCATGTCATCGCCATTGACAGTTGGATCCCATGCTTAAGCAAGAAAATCACCCTAGCCATGATGGCCCATTCTATACATGCGATGAGCCCATGAGGTATTGCAAGAGCAGGAAAGTATGCACTGTTTCAGTGAATTATTGCACGGTACAGCTGTTGCCTCAAGGAATGCAGGGATTGCACTGTCGACTATTGATAAGAGCATCTCCAACGCGGAGAGTTAAACCTTCCGCAACCTTCCAAACCGAGAAAGCCATCCACCGTAGTTCTGTATCGATCCGCAGAACGGTTCGGATGCGATTTCTCTCGCAAACCGAAGACAAAAGTGTGTGTATGGAAGGGGGGAGGGTGTTGCCGGAGGCCGGACCGATCCCAAGCCCGCTTCTGACCGTCCTGGCTCACCAAAAACCCCTCACCCCTCCCGCATGTATCTGGTCAGCGCCGCTCTAGAGCGTCAGCGACCGCATTCATGCCCAGCCAGAGCGGACGCGACCGCTCACTAGCGCCGGCATTGAAGTTGCGCGCCGGCCGAGAGAGCACCACACACACCGCTTACCGATGCAGGCGACTGTCGCGCGTTCCAACGACACAACGGCCGCTCGTTCGTCCGCCTGCCGCCCACATTGATGGCACGCAGTTGCCGAGGCATCTCCTCCGGCGCCACCCGTCCGTCCCTTTGCCGCCCGCCATTGCTAGATAAACCGTTGCCCCAGGCCATAGCCATAGTCATCCGCCTCCAATCCCTCTCCACATCCCACCATGGATTGCTCCCCCGCCAAATCTCTCTAGGACAGGCTGACACTGGAACAGAAGAAGGAGATGGCCGCAATTGTTGTCGGCTGGCTGGCCGGCCGGCAACCGGAGGATGACAACGTCCCAATGGAGGACGCGGCCACCGCCGACGAGCCGGCGCCACCATCCTCCTCCTTCGTGCGGCCCTCCTCCTCCTCCGTGCCACCCTCACCAGTGCACTGCACCTTGACCATCGGTGGGGCCCGTGCCCATTAACTGGACATGGTGCAGGAGGAGCGGGAGGAGTAATTCTGGGAGGCGCAAGCCGATGCCGCCTACAACCACCACCTCCTCCAGGAGCATCTGCAGGCAGAGGAGCAGCTCGCCGGCAGGGTGGTCGCGCCAGACGTTGACATGGCGGAGCAGGAGGCGTTGCTCGAGTCGTATCGCTCCGCCCGCAAGATCTGTCTCGCCCGATGGCGGTACCACCAGCGGGTAGAGGAGGTGGCAGCCGCCATCAAGCAGTTCGACAACGAGGCGAACGAGCCGGTGTTCGGCGAGACCGACGACGAGGAGGAGGACATCACCGAGGCCGCGCCCCGCCGCGACGACCACGAAGCCGGCACATCCGCGGGCGCCGCCGGCAACGAGGAAGAGTAGTGCATGGTAGGTCACTGGCGGTCGGGTCCCAGGAAGGCCACCGCTCTTCCCCTCCCGTTTAAGCCAAGTTTGGTGGGCTAAACATCGTTGAATTAGCCGCTTAGCGACGACGGGGAGGCAGACAGCTTCGCTTCCCGTGTGACTCCTGCAGAGGAGGTTACGAAGGTAGAGCTAGAGAGCGCCGAGGCGGAGTTGGAAAAGGCGAAGTTTCGGCTCTCTTGGTTCATGGCCGGACACCGGGAACGGGTGCCGGAGACCATTTAGATTAGGTATACTTAGCCGGACGAGCTTCGTCTTGATGTAAAAATGTAATGGAATACGTCATGTTTAAATGTAATCCGTCATGTTTGTATGGAATCCGGTCGTGTTTGATCAAATTTTGTGAGGTTGGTTCGAGTTGTTGGCCGGAGTTTGCACGACCAAAGACTTGTTGGGGAGAGCAAGTTTCTTTCTAGGTTTGCCTTGGATGATGAAGGTGCCACTTCAACATTTCGAAAAAAAAATTCTGAGAAAACTTCAAAATTTCGATGGTGTTGAGCACGTGATCTGGACCTTGGCTTTGTAAAAGAGGGGAAAAGGGCCAGGCCCATCTGCAAATGGGTCGAGCTTAGTGTGGGCCGGACGGTGGCACAACGCCTGGGGCGCTCGGATTAGCCCGCACGTCATCGCCTCTATTTTTATACCTAAAAAAAGGCATCGCCTCTACTCAGGGGGAAACCTAAACGAGGTGCGGCCGTGCGGGGCGAGGAGAAGAAGGGGGGGGAGTAGGTGCAGAGGGCGTCCGGCAGGCGACGTCGATGGCGATGGCGATGTCGCGTTCGGTGTTGGCGCGGGTGGCCCGTGGCGGCCACCCCGTCTACCAGCCGCTTCTTCGGGCAGAGGGAAACCTAACTGCGGACACCCTGGGCAAGCGGTTCCTCTCCGGCTTCAAGGTTCGCGCCATACTCTGTTGGACGATCTACCCATAGTAGGAACCGACAATGGAAAATTTTATGCTAGGGTTTGATCGTCATCCTCGCTAGATGATTTCCAGTCGTTGGTGCTAAAACGCCTTGTCTACAGCACCACATAAATGGTTGCAAGAATCGTGGGCATAGCACGAAACATGAGATGAACCTCAAGTATATAGGTTGCTACATCTAAGATTCAGATTGTAGGATTCTTTGCCTAGCGACAGGTATATACTCCCTCTGTTCCAAATTACTTGTCGCAGAAACGTATGTATCTAGAACTAAAACTCATCTAGATACATCCATACCTATGACAAGTAATTCGGAACGGAGGGAGTAGGTTGGAACATCTTTTGACATCAAGCTGTTTTTTCCTTTGGGAACCTCAAGTAACTTTATTATTATTAGGTAATACTCCATGTTATACGTCCATTTTAACAAATTCAAGGGAGATATGCAGATGTTTCAAACTTAACGAATGCTTCAAATAAGATAGGTACACATGTTTCGGGGAGGTATTAGGCAAAGTTCAGGTTTTAGAGATCTTCCCATGTATCAACTACTAAAAGATTAGTCTTTCTCTTTGACATAAAATAATTATTGTGCTTAAAATGGATGGTGAGACCCCATGCTCCTTTCGTTACTTGTTGACATTCAAAGTATGAGGACTTTCTTGCATTTCTAATCTAATTCGTGTGTACCTCCATGGGCACCACCAAGATGCTCCTTGAATGGTTTTAGAGATCCATTCAAGTATTGATCTCTGGCGGATTTCTTCTCATCAAGTGCACACAAAACCAAAATCCTATATATAGTTATAATAATAGCCCAGTTTGCAAGCTTCCAACTTTGGATCCTTTCACCTCTGTTTTTATCAGTCTTGTATCATACGGGCTGGGCCTCCTTGGCTACTGCGGTTGGACAACCTTACTAATCAACAATACTTGGGCAGTTATTATTGTTACTGCCCAACAATACTTGGATCATACTCATTTTGCTCCGTATGTAGTCCATATTGGAATCTGTAGAAGGTCTTATGTTTACGAACGGAGGGAGTAGGATTTAATCTATGGTATTATTGATGTTGTTCTTTCACTGGTGACATGCAACACAACTGTGGATGTATTACTTCCTAGGTTGATCACGTATTTTTATACTTTGTTTTATTGCTATGAAATTGTACTTTTTGCTTTTATATATGTTCTATAATATTCATGTAGTGTACGTGGTTCATGCTGCAGGGGCGCGACTTTTATTCCATTTTGGATGAGCTGCATTCTTCTGAGATTTTTTATCCTGTCGGTCCTATTCCGATGCTGTTCGCTTTCACTTATTTTATGGGAACAATGATACCCTACACAATTTATAGCGTCAAAAGGGCAAAAGAGAGCACCAAGGAGTTGGAGGACTGGAAGGCTGAATGTAGGGCTTACGAGGCTGATCGTCAGAAGAGTCATTGATGAAGATAACAAATGGCAATATTGTTGTATTTGTTAAATGAAGTGTGATGCCTTTCAAGCTTGATCTATATATCCTGTTAAACTTAAGTAGTGTGAGACAGTATACCGCCGCCATTCCGGCTCGGCCCCAGCGGCGGCAGCCCCCCATCGCACCGCCAGGCATCGGCTAGGAGATGGTGATGGCAATCGTGTGTTCGGTGTTGGCACGGGTGGCCGCCGTCTCCTAGACAGTTCTTCAAGCAGAAGGAAACCCAACTGCAGACACCTTGGGCAAGCGGCTTCTCTCCAGCTTCACGGTTCGCACAATACTCTGCCGGTCGATCTACTCAAAGGATGAAACAAAGAAGGATTTTGGGCTGTGGTTTCATCGTCATCCTCCCTGGATGATTTCGTTGGTGCTATCAGATTAGCAAATTGTCCTTGTCTAGGCACAACATAGAAGGTTGTAAGAATCTTGGACATAATAGGAAGCATGAGATGAGCCATAAACTTATGATAGAGGATGCTATGGTAGAGTGTCTGATGTTTCCTCGCCAGCATCCCTTAATGTCTAGGTCTCAGATTATAGTGAATTGCAGAAAGCCACCACATTGAAGCTTAGGGTTGCAGAAAAATACTCTTCTATGAATTTCTGCCAGAAAACACTGATTTTGAGCCTAATCTTTTGCAAAAAACACTAATTGATGGCATAGAGCATTTTAATGACGATTATGACATGTGGGTCCTGCATTTGATGATGTGGCATAACGATTCACAGTAAACTATGTTAGACTAGTCTTTTTCGCAAAAAAACCTCCCCAAAAATGAATATCCCTCCCCTCCCCTGATCCAGATCGGATCGGGTCGGGTCGTTCCCGCACGCCGCCAACCTCCATCCTCCCTGCAACTGATTTCCCCTCCTGGCGAGCAGCGGGCACATGTAGGGCTGCAAACGAGTCGAGTTCGAGCGAGTTGGAGTTGGCTCAACTCAACTCATATGAAAATTCGAGCGAGCTCAAATTGAGTGAAGATCATGACCGAGCTGTAGAACATGACTCATGCTCAGCTTGTAACAATCTCGAGTCGATCTTGAGCTAGTTTCGAGCTAAATGAGATGATAGAAATTATAAATCTCTGGATGAAAAACAAAAAAATTAAGGTGAATATGCAGGGAACCTTTCCAAAAATATAGGATATTTAACACACAGTCAACCACGTGCCATAATTAGGCCTAAATCTTCTTCACACTTAATTAAGTTTCCATGTTCGTTGGTAAATAAAATGGAGAAAAATTATGGACAACATATATGGTAATAAATTATCTTATTTCCATTTAATATATGGAATGATCATTTGAGGTAATGATATTTTGTCGAGCTATCGAGCTAAAATTGAGCGAGCCAACATTGGCTCAAGATCGGCTCGTTTCTGGATCGAGCTACATAAAGTGTTCAAACTCAACTTGTTTCTTTTCGAATCGATCTCGATTCGAGTCAAAAAACGAGTCGATCTCGAGCGGCTCATGAGCCTCGAGCTTTTCTTGCAGCCCTAGGCACATGCGGTGTAGGGTACACAAGCAGCTGGCCATGGCTAGCTAGCTAGCTGGTGCGGTACTCTCTCCGCCACCGGCCATCTTGCTTGCACTCGAGTCGCTGTCCTCGTGCACTGAGTGCCCGCGGGAAGATCGTGCGGCCGGCCGGCGTTCGTCTGCCTCCCCGGCGAGATGGACGAGCTGGGGGGTGATTGCTTTTTTTATTATGAATGAATGGTGTCTATGCAATATATCAGGGACTGTTTTGTAAATTTGTAACTAACCACTTCTAACACCATTTGTACTGAACCGTTATGCCACGTCAGCAAATATGGGATCCACCTATCATAATTGTGCTTAGAACAGCCTGAACTGTCAATCAGTGTTTCTGCAAAAGATTAAGCTCAAAATCAGTGCTTTCTGGCAGAAATTCGTAGAAGAGTGTTTTTTGCAAACCTAGGCTTCAATGTGGTCGTTTTCTGCAATTCACTCCTCAGATTAAGATTGTATATTCTAGGCCTAGCAACAACAGATATAGGTTGGTATATTTTCTGACCTTAAGCTAGGAGTACTTTTATTTGTAGGTAATCACAACATGTTCCGTGTCCATTTTGACAAATTCACTAGTATTCCGGGGAGTATTATGCAGATGTTTCAAAGAAATCCATGTTCCTCCGTAATCTGCCAAAACTCTAGGATTCATATTACCTAACGAACACTTTAAATAAGATAGGTATACATGCTTCGGAAAGGTATTAGGCAAATTTCAGGTTTTAGACATCTTCTTCTGTGCCCCATGTAGCAACTACTAATATATACGTTACGAATTATTGATGTTGTTCTTTTAGTGGTGCCATGCAAATGCAATGCAAGTGTGCAACTGCGGGTGTATTACCTCCCAGGTTGATCACCTGTTTTTATGATTTTTTTTTGTTGCTGTGAAACTGTACTTTATGGTCCATGTAGTGACCGTGGTTCATGCTGCAGGGACACCGCTGTTATTCCATTTGGAATAGGCTGCCAACTGTTGATTCGAACCTATCGGCCGTGTCTATATGACGGTGGTTTTTGTTTTTGGTATGGGAACATTGGTACCCTACGCAATTTCTAGCGGCAAAAAGTCAAAAGAGGGCCAGAAGAGGTTGGAGGACTTGAAAGCTGAGGTTGAGAAGAGTCGCCGCCGATTAAATCAAGTGTAATGCCTTTCAAGTTTGATGTGTGTATCCTGTTTTCCCGCAAAAAAAAAAAAAAAGTTTGATGTGTGTATCCTGTTAAAACTTTAATGTGGAAAATCGTGTGCCTTTAGATCGTTTCCGGGTTTGGTTTTGTACGCTCCAGTCTCGACCGACCGGCGAAGGTTGACTAGCCTCTGGCCTAGTCGAGGAACGTGTGAATTTTTTGTTTCCAACTCTGTTTGGTTGTACCTCGGGTGTTCTACAGGCCTTCTTCGACGAGTTCTTTTTCGGGGTGGTGATATGCTACATCGACAATTTTTCTCTACAAGCTCTTAGGTTTCAACAAGGTTGCAAGCTTAGAGACGGCAACGAGATTTGCACATGCAACAAGAATATGAGAGCTATGATACTCAAGTCTTTACATGTCTTTAGGGGTTGGTGTTTGGCAATTGGCAAGATGGGATGAGATACCTGATACCTCCTGTGATTTCTAGGGTCAGGGCGACAATGAGAATGCACTGCGACCAAAGACAAAGAACAGTTGTCTGGTGACTTATTACGGTGAGCAAAAATAATAATTTCTTTGTTTGCCCTGAATGATGAGGGTGAACATTTCGATGGACTAGAGCACGTGATAATGCATGGGACAGGGAATGCCATGGTCTTGGGGCTGATACAGTACGAGACAAGGAATCACAGCCACCGTCACTGGCGGAGACAAAGAATAAATGAACCCGTCCTGACACCGCTGTTTTACGCTGAGTAGAAGCTTACAACTGTTTGGCATCAACGTATGATCATCAGCTTCACATCATCAGCCACATGACAAGAAGTTGTTGTTTTCCAGACAACTTCTTCGCATGCAGCTGTAAACTGTGTTCTACCTATGACACACAAAAATATGCCTGCTTGAAGAGAGCTACAAGTCTTTCTGGCATTTTCAACCGCACGAGTGACTGGCAATCACAAAATAGAAACTCCGTTCAACAAAGCTAGAAGGAAACTCAAACCATATTAGACAGATACTGCCACCATGTAACAAAAGGTTATGTGCTTTCAGAAGGGACTTCCATCTTTGTTATCGTGCATGTGAAACAAAAAACGGCAGCACCTCCAGCGTGATTGATAAGAGTAGCCATACAACCGAACCGATCATCAAAATTATGATACACTAGCTACAAAAAATACGATTAACTGCACTACGAGTGCGTTTACATCTCATATTTACTACCATGCCAGGAACATATTCTTTGCTTCTACCCTTTCCCTACTCCTATTTGTACAATTCGCACCTTTGTGCCTTGGTTGCACTCTCCTAAAGCTACGGCTGTACTTGGCCACCGATGTTAGAAAGAACAAGTAACATAGCACGGGTAAGAAAAAAGAATGAAGTTAGCTTCACAGTTAGCTCTTTACAGCAGCCAGATGTCGGCACTGAACACCTGCTGGCCGAAGGGAAAAAATAGTCGACCATTTGCCAGTGAGACCTGCTGGCAAGAAAAAATTAGTTAAACCAGCACAGTTCAGTATATTGTTTCAAAGTAAAGTTCTATGTGCCATACCGTGGTGGGAGTACTGTTGTACTGTACAATTGCTTCGATGCATTCTACTTCCACTGGTCACTGCGTCCATTCACACGCCTTTTCTCACCTTCAAAGACGCGGTGCGTATCCATGGTCCTTCGCATGCATCCGGCAGGGCATGCATTTGCCCCGCATGCAGATCAAAATCACAACACTGAAGTTGGTCTCTCAGATCATCCACCATCTTTTCCTCGCCTACTTGTAGATCTGGTTTTCTCTAACGTTTGTTTCGCTTGTCGGCTTGGATTCGATGCTTTCGAGTCCTATGAGCACATCAAAAAACATAAATAAACGAATGCTTGAGGTAGAGTAAATCTGCAAAACGTATAAAATAAAAGGATCAATACATTTTTACTGGCCAACTGAGCATTCTTAGACTTCTCTGCTTCTGCCTCTTTTTGAGCTTTTTTCTTCTCAAGCTCGGCTTGCTTGATATTCTCCTCGTGCGCTTTCCGGAACATTGTTACAAATGTCAACAGGGTAGACATAACTGCAAGAGGATGGTCAAGATAGAGTAAATGTGAGGCATGTTAGCAAGCAAACACACAGAACATCATGGCTAAAATTGCACGGATCAGATATGCTTCAACCCATTGCATCCTCAGAAAATAATTCATATCCTAGAAAGTGTGTTTGAGCATGCCCAAGTACCATATGTAATTGAGTAGAAATTCCATGAGAAATAAACCTTTAGAGGTATTACAAAAATATATAACAAGCACACACTCATTAAGATGAATCAATAAAACTGTTATCATACCTTGCTCAAATGGGCAACGGACAGGGTCCTCACCAAAATATTTGATCAATTGATCAGCCTTTTTTCCCTGCCAAAACAATGAAACAAGAAAATCAAATACAAGAAGAATGTATGGCAAGTAATCTTCATAGAACCGAACAACGGAACATACCACTTCGGAGAACAATGAAGACAAAGACTGCACATCTGCTCCAGCATTGTCAGTGAACTCTTTCAGTTTCTACACAATCAAGTAATACCAGTTTAGACCAAATGACATTCATATGCACTCCACAACTTCACACAGTCCAGTAATTCAGCATATAAGATTTATTAAGTGAAGGAAATGTATGCGCACACAGTTTGTGATTATAATTACTATTCAGGGAACCTTCAGGATACTGGACATAAACAGCCTGTTAAGGCATGGGGTTCGCATTTACGATCAGGTAACTTATCTACAAAATACAAAGCAGAAATACTTGCGGAGTCAAGACATCAGGTAACTAACAAAGGAACCTGCGCTGTTATATATCCACATCCTTTAAATTTGGCTTCAGATTTATCCTGTTAAAACTAATGCATATCTGACTGTTTGAGCACTCGAGCTACAGGGATGTATTCGCCTCTAAGGTCAGAGTACCAGCTAACTATATGTAAACAACTTTAAAACCTGAAATTCAAATGAGACAGTGTTTGACCTCACGGAAAATTTCTGACACTGGACCATCACTTTCTGAAGCTTTAAACTCGTGCTCAACTTTTTCCAGCCCTTTACTGACTGCTTGCATTTCTTCTGCTAACATTTTCAGTTGTATCTGTTCAAATGCATCAATAAGATGAAAGCATGTGCATCTTAAATGAACAGAAAAATACATGTTACATAGTAAACTGATAGAATGTTTTTTTTGCGAGTGAACTGATAGAATGTGACGAGAAAAACGCAAACCTTTGATGTAGCTTCTAAACTAACAAGATCCACATGGAAGTTCAAAAGCTGTGGTGATTTTGCAGCAAGCACCTGATATTAAGATGTTCTTTCTGTTAGCATGCATATAGGAGACAGAGACCAATGTGGTAATGCGTAAATCATTTAACTTAACTATAGTTTATTAGACCCAGGACTACAAGTGACCGTGGTCAGATGCTTAGATTGTAGATTGCTTTACAATACAGAACTGGCACATTGCATAAACTAAATGGAGTTTGTATTTTACTGTCATGCAAAGTCAATTAAAATCAATAACAAACACATTCAGAAACCTGAAGGTCAAAGTTGTTCGTATTATAACCTGGTTACTGGTTCAGTATTTCAATGCAGACTGAACACTGACGTGCTCAAAGTTGTTCGATTTCTGCCGCTGCTTTAACTATTAGATGAACCCATACTGATTGACAAACTTACATGAAGTTGCATAATACAATCTCGATAAAAGACTAGGGCTTATTGAGTTACTGTTAGGTTTCATGTAGCTTTGCTTATATCTAGGATTCTGAAGACCCTGAAACCTTAATTTATCCGATCTCCATATCCACTTTGCAGCGGGGAGTCACAGAAATCCAGAAATATGCTAGTTGCTAGCCCATGCCATTGCCATCTGCCACTCGGTTGATTAAACACACCATGCCAACCTAAGTTCCACCATGAAATCGAATTAAAACTTCATGCCCTAAACGAATCTCCTGGCGCTGAACGAATAAATAATTCGTTGCAGACCATGGATCATAGTTTACAACTACAAGTTACCCATTGGTGCAAGGGTGTTAACGTACACATGAGAACTGACACTTCATTGCTCTAAGCGAATTTCATGACACTTAACAAATAAATAAATGCGGACCATGGATTAGAGTTTGCAAATACAAGTTACCTATTGGTGAAAGGGTACTAACACACACATGAGAACTCAACAGCACAGACCAGGTAAAAGGCATACCTTGCAGAGGTAGTGCATTAATGTCATCTTATTGTTTGTTGCCCGGGTATCTGTAAGTTTTAGCAGACTATCCAACCGGAAGCCAACTGCAGCACCTGTAAGAAAATATATAGATGTGAACCTGGCAACGAATGATATTTTTCCTCCACATGCATTTCTATCTCCAATTAATGACTTCAGTTGTCAATGCCTTAATGTTACAAGATCACTGCTATTCATTTCACAGGTCCCGTACAAAAGTTTCTGTGTAATCCTTCTCTAAATCTCTGATCCGAATTGCCCATTTTGGAGGAACGTATGGAGTTCTTGAAATCTTATGGTTGCGAGATCTTATGGGTTTCACCTCTAGCCTACCCCAACTTGTTTGGGACTGAAGGCTTTGTTGTTGTTGTATGGAGTTCCCGCAATCTTAATGTAATGTAAGACAAAATATGAACTTTATGATTTGGCATGACACTGACTAGCTTGAGACAGTATGCACACATAATATTCTAGTGGTGCAACTCCCTTCGCATCATCTTTGCAATGCATCATACACCAAAATATGTTAATCCTACTCTTAAAGGATGCTGTATAAAAAATAGAACCTTAATATGATAGAATACTGTCAAACAAGCTATAAAAAAGGCTTACAAAATTCTTATATTCATTCATACATAGGAAGGGCAGTTCTTATTACCTCTAGCAGTTCCCTGGTTCAACGTATTTCCAAGGAGCAGTATTTTCTTCATTATTTCCTTCAACTTGAGAGAACTTCGGATCTGATACAATTGAATTTGACTTAATAGACAGCAGGTGAAGATTAATTGCAAATCAATATGCCTAACTCTCAACATACCTCATTACATGAAGAGTCTATGGTTTTCAAACTTTTCCCAAGATCTGCGACTTGTGAACCAAACTGGATCTTGAAGGAGAATACTCTCAGTTTTGACTCCATTCGTGGGACTTTCATCAGTTCTAGGAAGAACTGCAACAAAATGCAATAGTTTGTTGGATACTGATATACTCAAATAGGTAAGCATAACTGTTGTGCATAATTCCTAAGAACACTTCATGCAAAATTAGGTTTAACAGTCGTATCTAACAGGCTCACATGTGTACGTTAGATCCAACCTGGCTATTTTAAATGCCCAGGATAATGTTGATCAAACAAAGGAATGGATGTAAATGATCTTTTGAGTCTTGGACTTTTGAGTAAAACAAGGCTCACAAACATAAATGTCTTTGACTAATGTTGCTGTGTTTTGATGTAAAATTAAAATAATGATCGATTAAGACAAACCAAATATGAGATGTTGTGTTTTCATGTTTCAAGAAGTCTGGGGCGATCAAATTCAGAAAGAACAAAAAGAATAAAAACATCATAGATCATAGATAATCATTACCAGTTCACATTTCCCAAGAAGTTGCTTGTCTCCGGTGTAGTTCTGACAAGAAAAATGGAAGGTGACGCTGTGTTAAAATGGGATCACAAAGAAGGCAAGGCAACATTGCACTAATACTCACCTTAAGAAGCTCCATTTCCTCTTTGGTAGGACAGAACTTTATGAGGTTCTCCACTTGATCAACATCCAAGGTAGACTGATCCAGTGCCAGTGCCGCACTCTGTTGAAAATTTAGTGACTAAATAAATAATCTTATCATGTCATACTTAACATTATCTTTGTTTTCATTGCTCAAATTCTTACCACCAAGTCTGGCAGCGGCATCTTCACTTTTGTAAGCATGATCTCCGTGTTGTTTGCCCTCCTCAACTCAATCTATTTACATAAACTACCAGATTAGATGAAACATGGCTTACAAAGGGATATCAGATGGGGAGACTAGTTCTTTCTCAAAACTATACACTATAATATCTAATTATGCTACAGGGTTAAGTAACAATGTACCTAAGCAAATGGTAGCAATCATATCAAGAAAATAGAAGGCGAAGAAACCTCGCACTACAATATCTAGTACTCTCACCGCCAAAAAAGGAAAGAATATCTAGTTACTCTAAAGAGTTAAAATTACAGGGCAGAAATCACAGTCTATTGCTGAATGCTGAAATTGTTCATGCTAAAACGAGTGAAATTTTATACTGCGAATTTCATTACTCCCTCCGATCCATATTACTTGTCTTATATTTGTCAAGATACGGATGTATCTAACACTAAAACGTGTCTTGACAAATCTAAGAAAAGTAATATGGATCGGAGGGAGTAACAAATGTTAGCATTTTACTTACCAGCTGAACTTTCTCTGGCTTTGATCCAAGAGATTTTCTTCTGTCGGTTTTGGAGGTGTTATCCGTTTTTGGTACGGCTGCTGGAAAAAGGCTCTCGAGTTCTGACAAATCAAACTCCGATACACTGCAGAAAACAGTTTCCCACATTATTAAGATAAAAAAATATCAAAAGGGGTTGATGATATTAAGGTGATGTGATCATCATGGCATAGTGCTTTACAAGATATTGAACAATGGCTTGGTCTAAAATTGATCCTACAATCATGTACTGTACAGCATAAAAACTAAGAAGTCTGAATTCAACCTTATAACAAGTAGCAACTACATCATTGGAAATGTTGCATGTATAATAAGCATACTTGAGATGAAAGAATGTGTTTAATCAAGAGGACAGAAAATTACCTATGTGGGTCATCATTTCGCTGCAATTCCTCCCAGAGACTGCCTTGCATAGCTCTTGTCACTTTGACCCAATGCAGCGGCTTCAATGTTGATTTGCGTGCGGCTGCAGCCCCAAAACCTGACCCTGGAGGACGTACAGCACCACGCCCTCTACCTAAAGAGTTTGTAGGATTGCCTCCTGGTGGTGGTGGTGCGCCTGGTGCTCTAGGAGGAGCTGGTGCACGGCCACCTGGAGGTGGAGGTGGAGGAGGCCCACCGAGCCTTCCTCCAGGTGCAGGTGGTGGTGGAGGTGCTCTCCCTCCAGCTCCAGGTGGAGGTGGGGGAGGTGGAGCACCTGGTCGGCCTGGAGGAGGTGGGGGAGGTGGAGCTCCTGGTCTGCCTGGAGGAGGTGGGGGAGGTGGAGCTCCTGGTCGGCCTGGAGGAGGTGGGGGTGGTGGAGCTGCTGGTCGGCCTGGAGGAGGCGGGGGAGGTGGAGGGCCAGGACGTGCACCTGGAGGGGGTGGGGGAGGTGGAGGTCCAGGGCGTGCACCAGGAGGAGGGGGCGGGGGAGGTGGTGCTCCTGAACGGGTCATCGGAGGTGGTGGTGGTGGCGGAGGAGCAGTAGAATATGATGTGGGAGGTGGTGGTGGTGGTGGAGGTGGAGCACCAGAACGTGTCGCTGGAAGCGGGGGAGGTGGTGGAGGTGGAGCACTAGAACGTGTCGCTGGAAGCGGGGGAGGTGGTGGTGGAGCTGGAGCACCAGAACGTGTCACCGGAAGCGGGGGAGGTGGTGGTGGAGGAGGAGCACCTGGACGTGTTGTGAAGGATTGAACTGGAGGCGGCGGTGGGGGTGGGGGTGGGGGCGGGGGCGGAGCACTTGAACTTGGTTTCGGTGGTGGAGGTGGAGGCGCAGGTGGAGCAACAGCACTGCCATTTAACCTTGGCGGAGGTGGAGGTGGTGGTGGAATGCCTCCACGGACCCCTAACCCTGGGGGCGGGGGTGGGGGAGGAGGGGGAGGTGCAAAGTGCCGTGTTTGTGCTCCAAAAGACATAGGAGGAGGAGGAGGAGGAGGAGGAGGAGGGGGAGGTATGTTTGACAAGCATACTGAAGCCGGTGGTGGTGGTGGCGGTGGCGGTGGTGGCGGTGGTGGTGATGGAGGAGGTGCTAGGTGCGTAGCTGAACTTGAAGAAGCATAAAATGGAGGTGGTGGTGGTGGGGGTGGAGCAGGAGCTGTAGCTTGGATTCTTGGCGCAGCTTGTGCAGCTGACAACAAGGGTCGTCGTGCAGGGAATCGAGGAGACAACATTGCATCTTGTGTTAAGTGATTGCCGTACAGCATTCCAGGTAGTACTAGAGATGGTCCTTTCACAAAATTGCCTTTGTTATCTGTAGACACGGAACGGATAGCTAGTGCAGCTGGAGAACTGTCATATCTGGATGGAGGGTGCGATGGCCTACGCACAGAGGCAGTTTCAGATTCCTTCTTGGGTGAGATCCATCTACGTATTGTTTTTGGTTTGGCCGGCTTTGATTGTTCTTCCAGTTGTTCGTTATGCCCAAGCATTGCCTCCAGTACCACTGACCCAGGTGCATTACCTACTGGTATCTTCTTTGATACTGAGGACAAGGATTTATCATCTCTAACTTCTATTTTTCTTTGAGGAAGAGGCATGCCGAAATCCTGTCTGCCACCACACTCTTCTCGTTTGGTTTTCATTTCTATTGATATTTCATTAGCTGGTAACACAACAATACTATCCTGCAGACTGCTTTTCTTCGCATGTATGTTATCTCCAAGATCAGATTTCGATTTACTATGATTCAGTCTTCTGTCAGCTGTATCAGCAACCTTAACCAGTTCTACATTGTAACTGTTATTATCTTCTGAGACAATATTCTCAGTAGCAGTTCTGTCTATCTTTGAAATAACACTCTCTTCCTTGACAACAGTTTTTACCTCCTGCACAAGGTTTCCATTATCAACCACTGCTTTCTCCTCATAGATCAGTAGCTCACTGTCCAAAGTTACTGTGTTTTCGGTAATAATCTTGATGTCACCATTCTGGTGTCCTTCGTTTGGCAATGTCCTTAAGTGGATATCCTCGTCCACACTTGATAATATTCTAGGAGAACTGAAAGCAGTGTAGTCCAGATCAGTGTATGTCGATATTTTCGTGGATTCACCTGTGTGACACTGAACTTCATCACTGCAACTTGGATCTGTTGCAGTAACTAAAGTTTGTGCAATTACACCTTTCGTATCCTCCTGACAGTTTGATCCAAACTTGCGCCCTTCTGAATCTATAGAAGCAGCAACCACCTGTATGTCCTGAACAGCATTGTACTCTTGGTCACTTATGTTGCTTAGTTTAGACTTCTCGAGAACCTTGCATGCCTGCTGTAAACCTCCTGGATTTTCCAAAGTTGGAGTAGGTGCTGCCCCATTGTCATTCATGCTACCTGAATTTTCGGAGATAATAATCTTCACATCCTCATCAATCACATGCTTCCCTAGGCTGCCGTTTTCCTGAACTGCCACTCCACCATCCGATTCTGTGTTGCCAACTTCTAATGAAATTCTTCCGTCAGTTGACTGAGTATCTGGATCTCTCCTAGCATCATGCCAATCCTCCTCTGCCTCATAAAACTCATCTCCTGTATCTACGGAAGCAACATCAGTCTCATCTCCGTCGTCGCCTACCTCTTCTAATGCAGCAGCGGGCTTGAAGGAATGAGGGTCTGAAAAGAGTACCTGGTTCAGAAGCTCTATTCTTAGATTTCATAATGCACAGGAGACAAACAGAAAAGAAAATTGAAGAAAGGCATAGAAGCAGGTGAATTTAGCACCTCAGCTCGGAAGTCCCTTGGGAACTGATTATTCACATTCCACGCAGCGTCAATATCATCACGATTCAATCCAAGGACATTTGATTGAATGAATGCAGTGTTGAACATGACGCGGAACATTGTTTCCTCACGATCTAGTTTTTCGCCAATGTGGATGCATTCAAGAACCACGTCTCCCTGAACACGGCAAGAAGCACTAATTTTCACCGAAACTTCAGCCTGCATTGCAACCATCTGTCAGAGTAGAACTTGGGTAGTGATAAATATCTCCACAGCTTAGGAGTAATCATTACCTGCCCATGCCGCTGGAGATGTTTCTTGGTCTTGGGCGTCTCAAAAAGAACCTTTGCACTCTTGTTACCAGGACTTGAGTCTTGCCCGTGAATACGCAAATACGGCCTACAGCCCCCTTCCGAATCAAATCTAGGAACTGTGTGGAGAACTACAGAATCCAATATGAGAGGCCGGCTAACTGGAGGCCATTCTGAACCACTTCCATGTCTTGTTACATAGTGCAAATACCTCAGATGAGAAGACTGGGGATTCAACTTTAGGAATTGCTGTATGAAGTCCCTGCGAGCCTGCTTGTAGACCATCTCTAGAGTCTTGTGCTCACCAGTGTACGTTTTCCGATATAGAAGTAGTCCAGCCAACATGAATGCAAGCACTGGCCATCCCCCTCTTTCACAGTGCATTAGAAGCATGTTCTGCTGCCCTTCCACTGACAACCAATTTTCACATGATTTCAAGAAATGGTGGATCATCTCGAGCTGAAGGAGTGGGCACCCTTCATATTGCTGTGGGTAGTCCATGACTGTCATGTCGTACTCAGACAATATATCTGAAATCCGACTCCTCTTGTCCCCGGACCAGAAATTGGAGACCATGAATGACGCATCAGGAAAGTAGTCCTGCAACTGCGCAACGATGCCACTCAAGTAATCCCTGTACTCATCCTCACCCATGGCCTCCGCGGCGAAGCAACAGTCGAACACTGAAACCAACATACCGATTGAAATTAGCACGGTCTCAAGCTCAAATTTGCATTGTTCAACTAAGGCTACAAAAATGGAGAACAGATCAAGTGCTGGCATGCTATGAGGAACCTCATGTTCATACTGCATATGTACTAAGCTCATGTTTCTAGACACAGCAAAGTATTTTATCCGCATGGTTTCGTCAACAGATAAGCACGCCATTATAACTAACAACTAGGTTAAAGGGAGGGAGCACCAACTGAAAATGTGGACATAATAATGCAGGCACTGCTAGATGATTGTTGCATGTTTATAAGGAAAAAATGCAATTAAATCCAAAGCTTCCCTAAGGGCCAACATCCGACAAGGGGGAGACGAAATTCGAATATGGAAAGAAATAAAGCCGGTTTAGGTCAAATGCAGCTAAATCTGAGTCTTGTGCGCACACACTGACGACCCAGAACTGGACCGAGTTCAACTTAACATCAAAATTTACTAAATCTAGCTCGCCGTGCTTCGGAACAAACTGAATTCCAGCTCAAATAATAGCCATAAATCCCCTGAAAGCAACAGTTCCCCGGAGCCCGAACCCCAAGCCGCGGCAAAAGCCCAAAATCCCCCACGGAACAAGCAAATCCCCTCACTCCGGCGGCACAGCTCGACCCAGGGACGCGGGCATTATACCATAGACGCGCTCGGAGATCTCGAGCAGCCGATCCGGCGTCTTCTTGAGGAAGAACTTGCGGAAGAGCGCCATCCTCCTCCTCCTCTTCCTCCCCTCCCCCTCCCTCCCCTCTCGCGGCCGCCTCCGCCTCCCCGGCGGCCGGCGAGCTCCTCTGACGCCTCGAGCGGCCACCGATCGGCTCCGATCGGGGCGCCAAAGGCATGGGGGCGGCCCCGCCCCCGCCGCCGGCGAGCTGGGGGCAGTGGGCGACGCCCGCCGCGCCCCCTGGCGAGATCTCGCGCGGCCGGCCGACGCTCGCTCGCTCTCCGCGGCGGCCCTAGGGTTCCGCGGCGGGCGCGGTGGTAGGGGTGGTGGTGGTGGTGGTGGTGGTGGGGAGGCAGCAGGCGGTCGAGGCGCCGTGCGATTGGGACTCCTCTTCCTCTACTACTGCTGCCGCTGCTGCCGCTGCCTCTTTCTCCTCTCGCTGTTTAAACTCTACTTTAATTTTTCCCTTTCTCCTCCTCCCCCTTTCTTCCTTCCTCTCGCTGCTAATCTTTCCCCTCTCTCTCGCCGCAGCTACTTCCTTCCCGAGTTTTTACTGCTACGGCCCGTGCGCTTTTTCGGATCTGTTTTCGGCGGCTTCTGCGGTGAATGTTTCCGTGACAGCGGTGGAGGCTGCGTGCGGTGCGTGCTCTGCTCTGCTCGGCGACGCTGGCCGGCTGGGGTCTCCTTCTCTCGCTGGTCCTTGGGGCCAGCTGGGGCGGGGGCGGAGTGTCAGTGACTCGATGTGGACTGGTTAGGCCTGGGTTGGCGTGAGGATTGGGCCTCGGGGGCTGTGCCGGTACGGACGTCTCCGGATTTTCTTCTCTTTCCTTCCATCGCAGGCGAGGCGACGGACGGACGACTCGGATCTGGCCCAGTTTAGCCCGACGATTCTTCACTGCGGCTCCCCTAAGTTCTCGGGGATTAATGAGTGGGGAGGTTGGTGTGGTGTGGTGGATTTTTTTTCAAAACTGTGTTCTTTTTTGTAGCAATTTCGGAAACTATAGGACGTAATGCAAAAAAACCAAAAGTAGTAGCCCGTCGGCCATCTTTAGGCCGAAGTACCACTTTTCGGCCACAGTTAGGCCGAAGTCTAACTTTTCGGCCACAACTAGGCCGAAGTAGCACTTTTCGGCCAAACTTAGGCCAAAGTAGCACTTTTCGGCCACCTCTAGGCCGAAGTAGAACTTTTCGGCCAACACCAGGCCGAAATAAACTTTTCGGTCAAGCCTAGGCCGAAAACTCACTTTTTGGTCAACCGTAGGCCGAAGTTGCATGGCCCATGCTGAAATGTATTTTGTCTCCACCGCTTCCGCCCACCCTTCCCGCCACCTGTTTCCGCCAACGCTTCCCGCTTTATGTTCCCCACTTGCTTCCCGCCAACCCTTCCCGCTTTATGTTCCCGCCACTCGTTTCCCGACCCTTCCGCCTTATTTTCTCGCCAATCCTTCCGCCTTTATTTTCTCCCCATTCCTTCCCGCCAACACTTTCCCGCCATACCGCAGTTATTCTTTCCCGCCATTATCTCCTCTGTATCTATAAAAACCCCTTCAGGCGAAGGTGGATAAGCATTCCAGTGAAGTGTAGTCGAGATGTCCCATTATCCATTCGATTGTAGTTTTCACCCTGGGATGAGCAGGACTCTTCTGAGTCTAGTTACCGATTTCAGGATGGACAATAGGATAGTTCCATGGGATGAACTCACCGGTAGTGACACCATAATGAATGAGTTGGCTCACCAATTGCGTGAGGTGCTGGGTGGCACGAAAGGACCTATGAGGAGGTACGTCAAGAACTTCTTAGGTTGCATGAAAGGTGGAAGAAGGTGGTGGTGCCAAGAGTGAATCTTTCGAAGGCTTTCAAACAAATAATCCATCTTTATGGATTGAGGAGAGCGAGGACGATGAAGATATCTTTATGTCGCCGCTTAGGGTTCTCGCATCATCGAAGGGTAAGAGTTACGCATCCAAAGAAGGGCAAGAGTTCGCATCAACGGAGGGCAAGAGGACCGCGATCGTCCAAGGGCAAGAGGGCTGCATCAACGGAGGATGACGATGATCACTTCATGTAGTATGTAAGATGTATTCCATTTGTACCGCTTTCATTCGGATGTATTTGCATTATTAGTTTGTATTGTATTATTGTAGGGCATTGTATTATTGTAGGGCATTATGTTCTATCTGAATTTCATTTTGTAGTATGTAAGATGTATCTTAATTATCGGTTGTAGTCTATTTGGAAATGTAATCTGGAATAAGAATGCGAATTAATAATAATATGTCTCTCGCATACATAAAACAATATATGTCTCTGATTAGATAGAAGGAAGTGCGATAATAACACATACATGAAGCATGTCTCATACATAAATCTTGACACACAGTGCGAATAGTGCGAAACTAACATAGATAATGAGTCATACATAGATAGATAAGCATATCATCATGGGGACGACGACGCAGTCAGGTCTTCCTCGGCGAGGACCGAAGGCGATAAGCGCCGAGGCGGTGGACGAGGCTCGCGATAACCACGACCATAGTTAACCTCGTCTCTCACGGTCTGTGTCTCTGTGTGCCGGTGGTGGTGGTGGAGTGTGAAACACTGTCATGCGAGAAGCCATAAATGTTTGTAGCTAGGTCATCATACTCATGGTCGCCCTCAAAGTAATCAGCATCACCACTAAGGATCGGTGGATCGCTCTGAATGCATGAACAGTTGCGATTGGTTGCCGCTGCGAGAAAGTAAAACATGTAAAATTGATACAAATGAATGAACGAAACACTACCAAGAAGCATCGGTGGATCGCGAGAATGCAAGAATGATTACTACACTTGTTAAAAAGAATGAAGTGATTAGTGTTACCTAGTTCCATCGATGCGAAGCGCTCCCTAGCTGTGAAGGAGGTGGTGATGCCGGAAGAGCTCCACGGGCGTGAAGGAGGTGGCTCATGCCGGGAAGAGCTCCACGGCCGTGAAGGAGGTGGCTCATGCCGGGAAGAGCTCCCAGTTGTGAAGGAGGTGGCTCATGCCGGAAGAGCTCCCCGGCTGTGAAGGAGGTGGTTACGCACGGTGCACGAGGGTCGTGGTTTCGAGCGGTGAAGCAGAGCGTCGTGGTTCGAATCTTTGTATAGAGGGTCGTGGCGGACGATGTCTTTGGAGGAGGAAGTGCAACATCCAAGACCGTCTACACGTAACATTGCGTAAATCCCACGTAGCTTGTCATCAAGACGCCTCAACCATGAGACGCTCTCTTGCGGTGGGATAGTTTCTCCCCTCTGACTGCGCCGCATTAAAGCAGAAACCTCCTCTCGCGCCTGCAATGTCAAGTCACACTGCATAACGAAGAGTTAACCAATTATACCCTCGTTGTATGATAGACAAGACGAATAGACAACCAACCGAATATGTCCAGATTAACAAAAGAATTCACATATGAGAATGAAGGCATTTACAGCGTGGTGTCTGGTTCCCACAACAGAGGCGATTGGGTACATATCGCTGGTGAGAGGGCTTCGATCGATCGATCAGAGCGGTGATGGAACCAAGTAGATCCTCGTTGTATGCGTAACGCTGCAGATACAACCGAACATTTCCAGCTTAAAGGCCGAACCTCACCCCGGATATTTGTCGCAGCGGTAGTCCACTCGTCGACGTAAGGGGAAATGCTCTTAAGCCAATAAGCCATGGACTTGTTTCCTCCTAGGCGACTGTCCCTGAGATTGACATGCGCGATACATGAACCGGTATATTATGAATGCAATATACATGAGTTGCGCAATGAGAGTTGAAGTCAGGTTCGGATGCTTCACCAGCAGGTTCTTCCTCACACAATTATGTGGGATGACAATGGTGACAACCCAGTGGATGTCATACTTGACGCGTGCGCGTGCACCTTCCCCGACAACCTATTTCAACACATTTCACGGTATAGTTTGTTGGACTTGATATGTGTGTCTTGAAAACCCTCTGCGTAGACATAGCCCACTTTATCACCGCATACTTCAATTTTTCTTTGTATCAAACATAGCCCCTATTTGTACTTGGTTCAGATTATCTCGCCATGGAGTCTCATGGCCATCGTTCACCGTGAGGCGGTGGATATGTCCTGCTCCCATGCGAATGAATCGGTACCTCAACTTCATCCTCGAATTTTCGAATCCAGTTCCTCCACTAATCCATCCTCGTCCTCTTCCTCCATCACCCTCGCATTTCATCCCCTTCCTCATCCCCATCAAGAAACCGAACCAGCTAGTATTATCGATGGCTACTCGCCGATGTCGGGACCACAAACATTGTGTGGCACATACTCCGACTCTTTCTCGGGTTGGCTAGCATACACATCTTGTGGCTGTGACCGGATAAAACAATCTCGTCGCCACTTCACGCGCTCGACCGGTTTCATACCCCCGTGGAGTTCTACGGTATTCTCCTCCTTCGCACAGGTTGCACAAGTGCATATGGGTGGATTCTTGGTCTCGGCGGTATTTAACAGGACAACCAATGTTGGCTCCTATCTACAAGCATCAACTCCCACTTGACATTTTTACAGATTTGGTCCACAATGCACGAATCTTGACGGAACATACTTGAGATCCAGCCGAAACTAGTTGTCAACCAAGACTTCAACCTGCCTAATGTCCATTTCGTAAAGGTTCGCTAGTGTCATGACGCCATTTTAAACTCGCTAAGATCAACCCCAAACTCATTATATCGGACATTACCAAAGACCGTAGTAAGCAATGATTCATCGATTCGACATTTTCACCGTCGGACATTGTCATCTTGTCATCAATTACAACGAACACGAATATTACCCGCCATACGAACTATGCACTAAAATGATGACACAAATATATTAACACTATAATTAGCAATATGACTTATATACACTAATATTGCCCACCGCACGAACTATGCGCTAAAATGCCGACACAAATATATTAAAACTAAAATTGCAAAATGACTACATGGTTATACCTTGAGCGTGTGTCCTCTCTTCGAGTCACGCACTGCCACCTCATGAGTACTTGCACCACCGAACAACGACACGCCGCCCCCTCGACGACCGGAGGTTCAACTCCGTGACCCCAAGCAACACCTCCTCCTCCACATTGCTGCTCCTCGTCACCACCACCCATCGCCCAACCCCACGTCCTCCTCCCCACCATGGCTCCTCCTCCCCACCATGGCTACTCCTCCCAAAATGCATCAAAACTATCCCATAGCAAAATAAAACACCATAGGCCGTCGGAGTTTGCTACGATCTACCGATTCTGTTGCTTGGATGTGAAAATGGCTGGCAAATGGAGGAGATCGGAGTGGGGGTGGCGACCTACAGAGAAGAACGAGAGAGAGAAAGGAGAGAAAGAAGAACAGAACGACACGGGAGGAAGAAGCACCGCTCGGGCTTATCCGACCTTTTCGACCTCTGGTGGCGAAGTTCACTTCGGCATTTGGGCAAAAAGGCCCATTTCGCCACCGGTGGCCGGTTACTATTTTCGCCGGCCACCACCGACAAAGATGTTTTGGTCAACCGCGGGTCGACAATTGCTTTCGGTCGAAGGCGGGCGAAAAAGTCCTTTTCGCCCAAGCGAGGCCGACAGGGTCATAGTATTGCATTATTTTCATTCTGTGCTATAGTTTCCGAATTTGCTCCAAAAAACGTGATAGTTTTGAAAAAAAATCTGGTGTGGTGTGGTGTGAGGTTGAGAATGATATCGTTGACATGAACGTGCATGGATTTCTATTTCTGGGAGGATCATGTGGTGCTCGTCAAATTGTTATACTGCCATTCTGAGCAAATTATATTACTGCCATTTGCACCCAAGGTATTTGAGCTCAGGTGGTGCGTCAGTTCTTTCTAAAAATGAAGTACAATACAGTACTACTACTTACCTAATCAGATTAGAAGATGAGATGAATTTTTTGTATGACTGAAACGGACGAACGGTTATATATACTTTGATGGGAAGAAGATACTAGTATAGTAGTGACAGCTTCCTCCAGGGTCAGTTCGGCTGCTTCTATTCTTAATTAATTAAATAAATAATAAAGTAGTAGTGTGTATTTTAGGTACTACTATACTAGCTCTCCAATGGGAGCAACATTTTGTTTGTAATGCGATTATCAATGCATCCTCATGGATGATGGAATGACCTTTTCCTTGCACATGAAATAATTTATGTTTTCAGATGGGGCATACTGGGGTGCACTTCTTAATAAATTGGGAAAAGTTAAAAAGATCCGTGGTGCTTGAAAAGCATATTGCTGCATACCAATTGTACTATAGTATACGTACTACAACTAGTATTAAAATGTGACCACCAACAACCAACAATATTAGGACAAGAAACGGTGACCCCAGCAGCATCTTATCTGCTAGGTCCGGTAAGCAATGCATTATTGTCGCCTCTCTCTTTGATGCGGAACTCATGTTATCAGCCCACTGTTACAGAAACAGCGAAAATTGACGCTCGGTGTGATGTTACCTAATCTGCTCAGAAAACAGTCCAGCATGTGTGCTAATGAAGAAGTGACCTGGCTAGCTGACGGAGTGTCTCGGATAGGCAGTAAATTTGGTAACTCTTGAGTTGCAGTGAAACTGCCTAACCAAGTGTAGCGTCACATTTAACCCACGAAATTTCACATTATTCTAGAGGTGGCATTATCAACAATATTATTTACCGTATCTATCTAGTTACTTTACAAAATACGCCAAATAAATAAGTCACCAAAGGTTTCCGTTTGAAACTAAATCGCCAACAACTGTTGAAAAGACGTCTCGAAAAAGGTCTTCACCCGCAAGCAAAGACCCACCTTGACAAATCCAACGGCCTAGATCACTCAGCACCCAACAAGCGAGCGGCTCTGCGGGCTCTGCGGGCTCCGCGAGCAGAATCCCATGCGGAGGAGCAAAAAGGGAACAAGTGGTGGTGGATGGCCGGGAGGAGACACGTGCAGTGCAGACATGGAGAAAGGGACCGCGCGCCAAACGTGGGGAGAAAAAAACTGTAACGTGGTCAATTGTTGGCGCGGTTACCGCACGGCGTGGGTCACTTCACTCACCGGCCGTCGACAAAGAAGCGGTGTGCAGGGCAGCGACGGCGAGGCTGGACGGAAGCTTCGGAGATACGGCAAAGGCGGGCGATCTGAAAGAGTACATACCGGATGTGTACGGGATGGCGACGCGTGCGTTTGTCGATAGCGTTCGTGGCCGGCTTCTGGTACGGAGATGCGGACGGCGTTGAGCGGTACGGGACGTGGGATGTTTTCTTTCTCTTTTCTTCTTTTCCGTTTTTTGCGTTCCGAGATACTGGGGCGACGCGCGGAATAGTGGAGCTGTGGAGGTGTGCGGAGATGGGTCGTGGGTAGATCTCCACGTCGCGGGGGAGCTCCGCCGTGTGGCGTTCCGGCGGCATGCGGCCCGTCGTCACGTCATGGCTGACTGGTACGATGTCGCGACCCTGTGATATGGTAGCAGGGGCATGGAAACATCTGCACCTGCACGCAGGGCCACCGGGTGGGTAGCATAGCATGCATGCATCCTCTCGTTCCGTAATAAAAGCGGCGGCACACGCGTCACGGGGGCGTGCAATGAATCTAGACCATCAGTGCTCCCTGCTCCGATCCTAATAATCAACCGCGAATTAATCACAACTCGCACTCTTTTATTTTTTGCGAATGCACAACTCGCACTCTCGCAAGATAATCGTACTGAGATAGTGCATGATTTTATCCTGTTCCAATCTTATTTTAAATAAAAATTAGTAGTCCTTTTTTTCAATTCATAGGGCTTAAATCTGAAATTTCATGAACCAAGGTACTACCTCCGTCCAGATTTATTGATCCTCATTGTACCTATGTAAAATTTTGACCATAAATTTAACTATCAAGATGTCCATGCACGATATAATTTTTTTGGACATGTACAAACATTTTGTTAGGCTGGTCATAGTGGGGAGTAACTTAGACTAGTGTCATGCATATGACACTAGTCTAAGTTACTACCTTCATAGTGCAAAGTAACATAGTAGTAGTATCATAGAGGACTTCATTAATTAGCTTTTAGACTTATCTTGTCTTGGAAAGCACTATGTTACAGTAACATATTATGTTATCACTTCTCATTAATTACATGCCATATAAGCAAAAAAATCTTGGAGTGCACTATGTTACTTGCTAAGTTACTCCCACTATGACTAGCCTTAGTTAAGGTTGGTCGTAATGAGAGTATCATAAGTATTATCATGCATGCCAACTAACACAAATTTGTTGACGTGGCATAGAATTAAATGAAGAAATAGATGATTGAGTATCATATCATGATTCCGTATCATATTAAGTATTGTGCTACTTTGTATCATGCATGACAACAAATGGAGTCATCCATGATACTACATAATATGATATTATAAACTATGGGTGTAGTGTCATACGGTAGTATCATATGTATGATACTAGTAGTATATATATAATACTTGCCATTACGACCAATCTAAATCTTTGGTCAAAATTTAGCACAAAGTACAAAGTGGACTAATAAAGCAGGACAAAGATAGTATATGATGAATGGATGAGTGTATATCGTTGCTTACAAAATTACTCAAACTTTAAAATGCATTAATTACAGTACATGCATAGATAATCATTAAATGAGTAGAAATGGTTACATGTATTGGTTGTTTTTTAATCCTTACATGCATCAATTTAATGTACCTTGAAATACGAACATGTGATGAAAAAAATAAGACTTAGGGCCTGTTTGGTTTTAATAAGTCTACTGACTTATAAGTCAGGTGACTTAAAACCAGTGACTTACAAAATTACTCAAACTTTAAAAGTTCCAAAAAGTCCCCCCTGTTTGGTTTGCTAGGGACATTTTTTAGTCTCAACACAAAAAAGTCCCTGGAACCAAACACCCCCTTATAAGTCACGCCTGTTTGGTTGTCACCTGACTTATAAGTCACTTGACCACACCTTTCCATACCAATCCACATCATGCGGGTGATGGGACCCACGCAAAAGGGGGTAACTTATAAGTTTTAAGTTGGGGTGGAGCAACTTATGACTTATAAATTTATGTGACTTATAAGTTGGGTCTGTTTGGCAAAATAAGTCACTTTTTTCACTTTTCGACTTATAAGTTGGTGACTTATTTGGAAACAAACAGGCCCTTATAATATACTCCCTCCGTTCGAAAATACTTGTCATCAAAATGAATAAAAGGGATGTATCTACATGCATTTAGTTCTATATACATCCCTTTTTGTCCATTTTGATGACAAGTATTTTCGGGCGGAAGGAGTAAAAAAACTAAAATAATAGGATGAGCCCAATAAACAAAAAAGGAGGGAGTACTATCATCATCTTGCTGCGTGCGTGAACTGGACTCATGCGCCCGCCGCGTGTAGCAGCGTTGTTCCAACAGTGCGGCTAATTGTACTGTAATTATTTGCTCATCAGCATCCAGGGCATTACGCGTGCAATAATTACGCCGTTTATCAGGCATCATTACTGCCGCTTATTAATTGCGCATACGTGAGAGGATTCACTCGGATCGAGCAGCAGCCCTCGGCCCCCGTGAGCCACGAGCCTACGACTCCACGTACTACTACCACTACGTAGCCACCCTGGGTCCTCACCATTTCCATAGCTGTATAGCAGGCGGGCGTGTACATATACTGCAGCAATGGAGCGCGCACGTACATCTCGTCTCCGCGTTGTGCGTGCCTACGGACGCTTGGTGTACAAACAACCGCGACATGCTACCTGCGAAAAGATGGCAGGAGCGTCTGACAGGGTGAGGCCCGCTCTGCATCCCTTCACACTTTTTCTCTAACGTCGTCGGGGGCAGCGATGATTGCCGTCGTCCGTCCATCGGCCCCACCTGCCAGTCACCGAAGCCTACACTAGCAGTCCTCTAAGTCAGGGGGCGCTGCTCCCCATACCACTCCATCTCCATGTGACGTGACTACGTCCTCCTAATCTGGATAGAGAGAGTGAATTAGCGATACGATCACCCCACGCCAGCTCGCTCGCGTCCAAGCGGAACCCTGCCGGCCGGGGGACCGAGTGCGAGTGGAGTGTGATCAGCTGGCTGATGGGATCTTGGCTCGGAAACTAGCTCGCGTCGTGGCACATACAATACGGCGATCGATTTGGCGCTGCGTGGGTGCAATGATAGAGGGGAGCGTCAGCGTCCAGCTTTCCGGAGGCGCCACTGCTCGGTAGGTGTTGTTGGTCGCGCGCGCAGAGGGGCAGCTAGTAGCTAGCTAGGGTGGCCGCACGCACGCAGCGAGGCTGGGCGTGGGCTGCACGCGGCGGGACCGGAGCCGGGCACATGCCGGTGCTCCTCCCTCCGCTTTTCAGCGGCAACCGGAATATTGGCCAGCCAGCCCACCGCGCCGTACACAGAGTATAGAATTATCCGAGAAACACATGCATGTGTAGATCGAGTGTGTGTGTGCACTCGCCCAGGGCCACGATCACCATGGAGGACGAATGTGTCGTAGTGTACCCTCTTCTTAATACACTTTTTACCCCGTGGGCTCCAAGGTTTTAACTTGACGATAGTGCGCTGATCCTCAACGGCGTGGGTGTGAATCAGGTGAGACTGGACCGATCCTGTTTTGCTTTTCTGAAACAGCAATCAGGCTATTTTACTGATGATCCTTTAATGGATGGGATCGAGCATTTGGGGTTTTATAGTCGTAAAGCAAAGTTGTTAGGGTGTCTGAAGTCTGATCCTGACGGGGAGTTCGTTTCATCTGTGTCTGCTGGTGCGATGCGATGCGACGGCAGCGGGTTCACGAATAGAATAGCTCCCCACCTAAAAGCGACCTCCAAGTATATCTCGCTTTCCGCTTATCCACGGCGGCCGGCACTGGCACGCACCCATCGTCCGTCCGTTCCTCCATTCGTACGCCACACCACGACACGCGCAGCCGCGGTGCACGGCCGGCGCGCTTCACTCCTTTTTTTTTTTTTTGAGCATCCGCGCGCTTCACTCCTAGTCCCCCCACCGAGTGCGCCTGGCGCCGTGGCCTATCAGCCTCGCCACGGCCCGCAGAGATGCCAGCTTCACTACTTCTCTGGGCCGGAGCAACACAGGCCATTAGCTCATGACCATTCTTAAGTTTTGCAGGCCACACAAGAAAATACTGTGGTTCAGGCCAACAAAATACTCCCTCCGTCCCAAAATTCTTTTCTTAAATTAATACGGATATATCAAGTCACGTTTTAGTATTAGAGATACATCCGTACCTAGACAAATTTAAGACAAGAAATTTTTGGGACGGAGGGAGTACTAGTGAATTAAATACCCCCAAAAAACTAGTGTAGTTAAATGCTGTGGTTCAGGTCAACAAAATGTTGTAGAGCCTCTAAAATGTAGAAGCATGCAATCTTGCTACATATATCGTTAATGATGTAATTGGCTGTCGTGTGGGACGTGGAGTTTCTCAGCCCGACTTCAAATGAGCTCGGGTGAACAGTAAAATCTCAAAAATAAAATAAAAAAACTAAAAAATTGACAAAAGTTCAAGAGCTTGCAAAGATTCATCATGAAATTACATTTGTGAAAGTCATGGGAAAAAATGATACTCTAAAAATGCTACTTCTGAAAGCATTTTGGAGCACTGATTTTCTTTTTTGCCACGACTTCCACATATGTGATTTCATGATAAGACCTTGCAAGATCTTAGAACTTTTTTCAATGTCCGTCAAAACAAAAATTCAGATTTTTTTTTTGATTCCTGTGTGGCTTTTTTGGCCACCATTTATTTTTGCAAAATAAGATTAGCATCGTTTCCTACATGCCCACTTTTATTCTTCTTGTGTGCCAACGATCACCACCATCAATGATTATGACGCGCTCACCAGAATATCGCCGCAACTCTTTATCTTTCTCTCCTTTTGCACTCTTCCCGCACGCCTTGTGCTCGCCGCCCACCCCTCTCGTTTGTTCTCTTTGACGAGCTCATGGAGCGTTACAGGTATCCAGAGCATCATACCATGTCGTATAAGGGGCCACTGCCTTCAATGTACACATAATCTCACACCATCAACAACAACAAAGGCAATGGCGAACCAACCTATGGTTGGATGGTTAGGAGGCCTGAGGTATCCCTATCCCACTAGGGTAATCTGTGAACTTCGAAGATTTCCATTTGTTTGGTTGCATGTGAAACGGGTAGAAGAAGAAAAGGAGGGAAAGAGGGGAAAAAGGCAAGCAAAGGGGAAGAGAGCGCCGCAAGTGAGTGAGAGGTGCTTCAATTTTTAGTTACCCTTTGCAAAGGCTACCTAGTAGCTATACAAAAATCACTGCACCGTCCCGTGGTGGTTATTGATTCAGCTACACAAATGGCTGACTGGTTCAACCCAAAGCAAACCCCGAATTTCACCACATTCGTCAGCTGTTATTCCTAAGCACAAAAACAGTGGAAAATAAGAAGAAAATTGAAATGGCATAGCCGTTTTCGGTCTTCTAAGTGCACGCCGGAGTCATTCTCCGGCGGATGCAGTTATGCTTGATTTTGCCGTGAGCCCGGGAATCATAATGTTCCCAGCAGTGGTCTTCGAGTCAGCGATGTCGTGTTATGGACAAACGCAGCCAAGATAAAAACATGCCAGCTCCTGATTCAGACATGCCGCCTTCCCTATTTACACGTGCCTTGCGTGCCGCTTCGCCAATGGAGAAAAATGGTCAAGCTTTTCCTCTCACTTTATTCCTGTTACCAATAAACTCCTGATTCAGACATGCCGCCTTCCCTATGTACACGTGCCTTGCGTGCCGCTTCGCCAATGGAGAAAAATGGTCAAGCTTTTCCTCTCACTTTATTCCTGTTACCAATAAACAGCAGGCAGTCATCAGATGCAAGGTCATAGTACAATATTATCAGATCAAGAAGCAGATGCAATGGAAAATAGAAACCATAACAGTTGAAGGGAACCACACTGCTCTCTACCAATTTATACGCCTATTACAGTGCTGTGAGTTTGCACAATACAACCACAGGTAATGGTCGTATGAACAGGAAAAAGAAAACATTTCAAGACCTTCAGATTAGCATGCATTTCCTGTACTGACAAGATTCCCGAAAATATTTCACAATTTTAACATAGCCGGATATTCTATCCACACCAGCTAGTGATTGGTATGCCAGCAAAACATGTTATGAGGTATCAGGTGGAGAAAAACACTTTGAGGTATCTGTTATAGCAGCCTACTGTGCATCTTTTGCAATCAGGTATTTGTTATAGCAGCATACTGTGTATCTTTTGCAATCTTGTATATACATTAAAAGGTGGTGTTTCTTTCAGGTTAGTAAAGTGACAAGAAGAACTGCAACAGTTAGATGAATGAATTAGTAATTGAAATCTGAATACAAAAAACTACTTGAAGTGTAGCTTGTGGTATAATTGTATTGATGCTTCGGTAAATGTCAGACTCACAATTACCAGATCTTCATACAGAGAAAGAACAAAAAATAGAGTATTCGAGTAGGTTAGAAAAAATCATGTAACAAGTATCCATTCATTTATGAAACCACATTACCTCTCCTGAACCACGATTTTCTGACCACTTGCCGAATGTGACGCTCATGTTTCTCTAACAGTTCATCAACCTTGTGGGTTTGGGACAATAAAGGGCCTGAATATTCAACCCTTTCTCCTCCTTGATAGTGGTCGTCCTGAAGTTTCAAATAGCATCCATTACTTCCATCTTCCTTAATATGAAAGAAACAGAAACTATCAAATAATTCAATGCCTCACCTTCATGCTATTTTTCGATGAGAGCGCATCCCCAAGATATATTGCATTCGAAAAATTCTGAGAGTGGTAAGTGTCGCGAGAATCAAATGAATCCGGACGCTCTAACTGTGACCACTTCTTCAGAACTGCACGCTTTGCTACCTCCTGAGGCTCTCGGACCTTGGAGTTGACACATGCTACATGCACATCTCTGCTATGTTGTTCCTCCAATCCAATGTTCTCTTTAGCTTGTGGCTTGTTGTCCCAATCTACGTCAGTGAATTCGCCTCTTGAACTAGATCTGTTTCGTGATCTAGTAAAAGAACGACCTTCCGCTTTTTTGGCCCATGCAAAGCCACTGGATGAGGAAACAATCAAGGGCCCAGAGAAAGGGATTTCCTCCCGTGAATCATCCTTAGCATGACGAGCCCTTTCTTTAACTTGGGCCGCGGGAATCAGTTGTGTGTCTGTGAATAGCCTAGCATCACCATTAACCTTTGTATGAACCTGCACTGCACCATCCTTGGTTACCTTTGGTTTGGTTTTGGACTCCTGAAGATAGAAAGGACATAAGAGCTTTAACGAGTGGTGTCATCATCAAAAGAATAGAGCAACTGTTGATGTTAGTGAATGCATCCTGTCATATACGAAAAAAGAATACCTCTCTGTTTTCGGTTTGCCTGTTGACTGCACTTTGTTCTCTTGCTGCTCTGTTTAGCCTTGATGACTTCTTTGATGCTTCTGGACCATGCCCTCTGCTACTGGCCTTTCTTCTGAAAAGTAACAAAAAGGAAATAGGCTTGTTAGTTGTTATAGAATCTGGCAGTGTTCGAATGTTTTTATTCAACTTCCGACAAGAAAAATGTTGTAGTGCTGGATGGTCCTTTGAAACTTATGAAGCATACCCTTTAGAAGCAATAATAGAGTACTTGAATTAAGAGATAAATAAGTTTCTAACTTATTTTCTGAAACAAATGATTCCAAATTTAAACAAAGCCCACCTGTGTAATTCTTCTCGTAACTTTGCATCCATCTCCTTGTTGGGTGCATACTGAGGCAAGCTTATAGGTTCGCATGCATAAGGTTTTGTCTTGAAAAACTGTTCCAGCAAAAGAAAACACAAGATACTAAATTATTAATAAGGTGTTCTTTTAGTAGTTTGATTCGACAAGTCAGTCTAACAATTTTTACAACAGATATAAATCAGATGAACTGACAACGAGGATACTAGAAATCAAAGTACTACAGTACACAAGTTATCTGCAAAATATTAATGCATTGTAAACAAAATGGCAGTATAACTGCATGGGAAGGAAGTCAAATTCGGACATGATGCCACTGGACAAACATCCAATCATCATCCCCTTCCAGCATTCGGTATCTGCTATCAGGAAACTGTGGATGCATGGACACCAGTAGTATAAGTGATGACAAAGAATACTTTCCTCAGACTAAACCTAAGCATTTCATAGCCATGATAACGCCATTCTACATATATGGAAGATGCAAGCTATAGTCACACCAACAATAATAGTAAACATTGTTACGTGAAAAATCAGTGAAAAATCGGCATATGTCATCACAATCAGATATTCACAGTGATCCAGAAATAATGTATAGCTTGAACATCTGTAATATACTAGAACTGCTGTTTCTTAACTGTATGAGCGAAAAAATAGTATCCCATATTGACGCATACAGAGAATGAAAACATAGGATAGAATAGTGGTGAACTCGATATAGCACAAACTGGCAGGTGCAATTAAAAAATTCAATACATACTATGGTTTCCAATCGTTCATCATTATACATACAAATATGTGATATCGCATGATGGGATCTTACCTCGGATGTAAGGGCACATGATGCAGTACCACGCTTGTATGGCTCCACCGACAGAAGAGTTTCTAGTAAACTGAATGCATGTTCCGGCACCTCTTTAAAAACATCTCGAAGGGTACTTAGATAAGGACAGTGAGGTTTAAATATTGTTGCATGAGGCAACCTTGACTTCTTCCAATAGTCATCAGCGGGGGAGCCACATAACTTAAAGATCTTATGCAATTGTTCTACCTGAAACATGAAAGAGATTTTACGCCATTGACACATAGAACACAATACCTTAAGAGTCAGCAAGCTATAATGGGGACAGGTTGGAACATGTAATGTCTGAGATAACTATGTTATAGAGGGCATAACTAAAGCAGAAAACTAGATGTGGTAACAGTGAAAGCTCATTGACATCACAATCACAGTTATTCATATTATAGCATTTAATAACATCAGCAGTATGACAATGTACATATCAATTTCCCACCATATTACTGATGTAAATTAGTCAAAAAGCCTACATTTACATTTTTATCTTAGTACTTAATTACTCAATACTCAGCATGACCATGTTGCTCGAATAAGGCTTTGACAGATCCTCAAAGAGCCCACACCTGGTAAACTAGACAATTCATACATACAAGTATAGGAGAACAAGGAACCTCAGATATCAACCTATCCTTAGGACTAAGGCGGATATAAACAATGAGCTGTACTGGGTAGCGCAAGCAAACTAAATTACCTCAGTTCTTCCCTGTAAGATAGGTCTTCCACGAAACAACTCGGCAAATACACACCCAACACTCCACAAATCAACAGCTGAATCATAGTGAGTTGACCCTAGCAATAGTTCAGGTGGTCGGTACCACAGTGTAACAACCCGGCTGGTCAGAGGATGGTTTTTACTTGGGTCAAAGTAATTAGCAAGACCGAAATCAGCTATTTTTAGAACTCCTTCGTTATTCACAAGGAGATTGGCACCCTTGATGTCACGGTGAACAATGCGGCGTGAATGACAATGCTCAAGTCCTGACAGTAACTGGTTCATGTAGCACTTAACCTGCAATAAGAATCAAGGAAAATGCCAGGTCAACACAGTGTAATGTCAAAGTTGTACGGAAGGAGGGATACAAATACACTTCCTTCAAAATGGACAAACCTGTGCTTCAGTGAACTTGATGTCAGGGGAGGAACAAAGTCCAGAAAGATCGTGCTCCATGTATTCAAACACTAGATAAAGGCTGCATGATAATCGAGAAGTAATCAAGCCTTCCAGCTTCATGACATTTGGATGGTCAAGCCTTCTCAATATCTGTATCTCCCTTGCCATGAATCTAACACTCTCTGGCTCAAAATTGTCAAATCGCACCTTCTTCAGTGCGACAATCTTTCCAGTGTCGAGATCGCGTGCCCTAAATACGCTGCTGTATGTGCCTTGCCCAACCTGCACAGATGTGTGTAATTGGAGAAATAAAGCGCATGTTAGAAACTGTACAGCACAACAACAACAAAAACACAAAAGGACAACTTTATCATGTAACCTACAGCTTCAACCTACTTGCTGCAAATATACACCAGTACTACCAAATTAGCAGTCAGTGACTGCCATGTTACCAGCTTGACAATGACAGCATAGACTAATTGGTAGGAGGTGAATTTCCCACCAGCAAAGCATAACAACAACAGAGACAACTAAAACTTGTCATAGCTGACAGTAGGAGACACCAAATTCCCCATGTTACCTCCCTTCTGATCATTATTACCACAACACAATCCTAGTACTCCCTCTGTAAACTAATATAAGAGCGTTTAGATCACTAAAGTAGTGAACTAAACACTCTTATATTAGTTTACGGAGGGGGTACTAGTTTATTCTTCATGTCTTAATACATCACCCAGCAAAGCAGTACGGTACTATACCTAAACTAACTGTAACACATAATATAAGATTCCATAAAGATGCCTACCAATCCACACAAATAGTAAATCCAATATGTAACCGTTTTCGTTCCAAGAATTCCCATGCATGAATACAGATTGCAACGGAAAATGACCTATTAAACTGAATCTGGCAGGAGAGCTGAAGCGAAAGCGGCACAGTACCTTCTCAAGCTTCTCAAAGGAGTCGGCTTTGAGAGGGATCCAGCCTTGGATGGCCTCCCCGGCAACGGCGCTGAGCCACGACGGCCACCCGGCGGCCACCTGCTCCCCCTCAAGGCTCCTCCGGAGGTTCCGCAGCCGGAAGCTCCGCGACGCGGCCGCCACCGCGACCACAGCCTTTCCCGGCTCTTCCGAGTCGTCCTTCTTCTCCACCAACCTCGCGGCCGCCGCTGCTGCAGCAGCCGAACTGCGCAGGGAAGAGGCGGAGACGGCAGCGGGCTCCGGCGCGCGGTCACGGAACACGCCGGACGAGTCGACCGCCGGCGTGACCGAGACGACGGCTTTCTTGGACGCGACGCAGCCCATCTCGGCGGCGCACTAGCAGGGCACCACAAAACACGTCAAACCATGCACGGCGAGCTCGCCGGCGGGTCAAGTTGGCGCGCTCCTCCCTCCCTCCGCCGTGAAGCTCCTCACTGCCGCATTGGATGGATAGAGGGGAACAGGAAGAATCAAGAGGAAACCGACCGAGCCCTTGCCGAAAGGCGTGGTGGTCACGGGGCAAGCACGGCAGGGGTGAAGAACAAGTCGGGATTGACCTGGGGAGTAATAAATGGCGCTCGCCACCAGCAAACAGAAAGGAGACGAGACCCTGACGTCGCCCACCAGCTCCGCCGACTGGGACAGATCGAGACAGCGGCCAGCCGCGGAGCCGTGATCGGCAGGGAAGGAGGGAGGGTTTTGGGCGGCAGAGCACGGGACAGCCGTTGCCGCGAGGGGGAAAAGAAAGAAAAGAGCTACGGCGACCTTTTCCGCGAACTCAGTGGGCGGGCGACGGATCAAGAAACCGCCGGAACAACCGATTGTCAGAGCAGCGCGGCAGCCAGAACCGCGGCACAGCCGGCAACCTTCCGCCGCCGCGTCGCCGGAATAGCGAGGAGATCAAGAAACGCCAGGGGATTTATTTGGGGTGAGGGTGCAGAGGAAAGGAAAGCTCCCCGGGATGAGTGGCGCGGAGGACGGAGTAGTGGGGGCGGGTTCGCAGGTGGGAACGGGGGCTTTAAATGGTCCTTCCAACGCGAGGATGGACCGACGTGGTGGACTGGTGGTAGACGACGGCGCTTCCTTTTCTCCTCTGCTTTCTCGGGGCCGTGGTCGTCGCCTTGCCTTTCCCCCTCTGCTCTCTGCGTGCCCCCCGCCGCGCCCTTCTTCTTGTAGTACCGGCGAGATTGGCGGAGCTAGACAGGGGCCAGCATGAGCAACGACTGCGTATTTTACGTCTTCAACCTTTGGGTCATGACAGCATTGCATTGGGTTTGGAACGACGGCCCCGCCGTACCGTACGTGCCGGTGCGGTGCGCCGTGAGTGCCGAGCACGCCTGCGCGTCACGTTCGGTGGCGACCGGCCCGGCCCGACCCGACACGGGCTGGTCCCTGGTTGCACTGCATGTACGCAAACTCTGCAACAACTAGGGTTCGGTTCCCAGCTTCTACTAAAAGGCTTCCATTATTTCTCGGTAGCAACCTTAAAAATGCTCCACTCCATTAATTCCGGCTATCAGCGATTTGCTAGTACTCCTACTCCTACCGTAGTAGTACTACTAGTACATTGCTGTCCTGGATCAAAGGACGAGCCAAACATGCGCGGCTCCTCTTTTCCCATCTGGTGTTTTCGCCGGAGAGCAATTCTTTCCCCGACGCGACGAGGCGGCCGGAGACCGGCGGCACGTCCGTGGTCTCCGCCCCCTCGGCCCGAGCGGCCCGATTCTCTCGTCGTCGTCGTGTGTGTGTGAAAGGGACGCGAGCTCGGCGACCCAGCTCCGCCTCCTGCCGGACACGGGTCCATGTGCGCGACCGAGATGGCAGACGGTTTAGTCAAAGTAACCGTGCGTGCTCGCAAAGCTGCGAGCGATTTCTGACGATCCGGTCCACGGACAATTACTTCGCTGCGAGACTTTGCGCCCACCTCTGTTTTGTCCCCATGCGCTCTACGTTGACCCCGGTTCCTGCGTGTTTCTGCTCTTCTACCAACCGGAGAGACATGCTTCCCCTAAAATAAATAAACGAGTCACGCTGCTCGTGGTTTGGACCTAAAGTACGCTGGCCTGTTCGGTCGGGTAGGGTATACACCACCATTTGCCCTGAATATTGCTCGTGGTTCAATTGGTAAAAGGTATACTAGTACTCCGTCCGATCACAAATAAGTACAACCTCTAACAAAATGTAAGACATTTCTTTAGCCAGCTACACTAAAAAAACGTCTTGTATTTCACTTCAGAGGGGTATAGTATATTCTAGCTTTTGTCTAGGACACATCTAGATGTGACGTAATTATGTCACACCTAAGCTGATGTCCATTCTATTTGAGGTCTTTTTTTTGTCCTAGTATTTTTTTCCTTGTTTTTTGTTACTGCATTATATATTTGTGGGAGCTTAGATGTGACATCCTTAAAAAACATTTAGATGTGAATTAGACAAACCGTTTTTTAATCTGTTATACATAGACACGGGTTAGCGTGTTTGTTCACTACTTTCAGTTCATATATATTCCATAGTGAAGTATACAAAACTTCTTATATTTGTGGCCGTAGGGAATATATCCAATATGAAAGAGGTAGCTACAGGATGTCCGTAAATTTTAGAGAAAGCTTTCCGGGAGCTACTTTTGTCAGATCACATAAATTTCTTCCCTAAATCTGTTTTTTTATTTTACCTTTCATTAAACAAAACTAGATAATAGTCTAGGGCCTGCCAGTCAGTGACACACGTGGCATCCTCCAAAGAGGGTAGCGCAAGGCAGTGTGGTGGCTGCCAGCGAGAGGCAGTGTGGCGACGCAGCGCAACACGACGGTAGCGGTGGCGCGGCGCGGTCGTGGGCGATAGCAAGGGCAGCGCAGCTGTATTCCGGCGGGGCAGTGGTACTGCGTCGATAAGTTTCAGACGGTTTCTAGCCCAGTTTTCAAGATCCTCTAAATTTATTTCATGTTTACAGAATGTATTGGAGACGATTTTTGCCTGTATTTTCCCTAAATGGTAGTTTTTTTATGGATACGGGACTGTTCGAGATGCTCCTACCACTTACTTGTGCTTCGTTATCTTTCTCAAGGACCATAATAAAGATAAAAAAAGATCCTCTCGTTATTCTGCAACCAAGAGCCAGAGAACACGGAAGAGGATTTGTAGCACCGGGGTGCTTCACCCCCTATATGAACATTAAGTTCAAAAATACCCAGAATTTTGAAAAAAAAAACTAAGGAAGTTTGGATATCAAACTACGGTGTCCAATCTACTTTCGTGTGAAATTTTGTGAAAAAATACAAGAAAACATATCCATGGCAAAAAGACAAAAAAATCCTATGTGTAGAAAAAAAATGTTTGGATGGATTTAGTTCAAATTGTTTCCGTTGCCACGGATACGTTTCGTGGTATTTTTTCATGAAACTTCACAGGGGAGTAGATTAGGCACCCAGGTTCGATATCCCCATTCCGGATTTTTTTTTTTTGGATTTTTTGGTATTTTAAATCTAATATTCATGTAGGGGTGTGGAGCACCCAGGAGCTCCTGGGTACTTCCCAGGAGAATACTCATTATATTCTTCTTGTTTGTGTACTTTGATACGTCCATTTTGCATCATGTTTTCTTATTATTATTTATAAGTTTTTGATCAATATAATACGTCGTGCAGCAATTCTAATGATTTTCTCTCTTAATTTGCAAGATTTACATGAAGAGGGAGATTGCCGACAATTGAAATTCTGGACCTGAAAGAGCTATGTCAGAGATACCTATGTACACATCTCCGAATGAGCTGAAATTCATGGAGAATTATTTTGGAATAAGCAAAAAATACTGGAAGAAAGAAATACAAGAGGAGGCCACCCAGGTGCCCACAAGGCACCAAGGCACGCCCACCCCCTTGGGCGCGCCCTAGTCGCTCGTGGGGCCCTGACAAGCCTCTTGTGCCCATCTTCTGGTATGTAAGCCCATTTGCCCTAGAAAAAAACAAGGAGATGACTTTCGGGACGGGACGCCGCTGTCTTGAGGCAGAACTTGGGCAGGATCACTTTTACTCTTCGGCAGAGTGATTCCGCCGAGGACACTTGCCTCAGGGAGGGGGAAACCGACGCCATCGTCATCACCAACAACACTCTCATCGTGGTAGGACCAATCTTTGGAAAATAGATCTAACTTGTTTACTGTACTTTTCTTATCCGTACCAAATCGTAGTGGCTAGTTGAAAGCAAACATTGGTTGCGAAGTAGCCTTTGTCTGGTTTGCATCTTCAGATCCGCCATGGCACGGTCACTATACTCGTAAAGCTTATGGTTTTCTCCCTTTATATTCACTACAATCATCGTAGGTGCTAGCACTGCTCCTCAAGACCTCAACCCATCAAGCGAAACAACACGCCGCTCATAATTCCAAAGCTTAGTCGTTTTTGATATACGAATCTGATATGAAGCTCATATATACTAAAACAGAGAATGTTTAATTGGTCACCCAATGTTCCTATATTCATTTCGAAAAGCATGTGCGCCACACACCGGCGGAGCTACAGTTAAAATATTGGGCGGGCCAAATGGCTTAGGCTACAGGGGATCCCAAATTTTGGTACAAATTTACCTTCACTCCTTTGTATATTGGACTAGGGATGGGCGGGCCATGGCATTGTTTTGTTCTTATGTAGCTCTTTCTTGTCGTACCAGCAATACAAGCCCATATGGTCCAGTTAGTTCCACTTTCCTGATTTTACTCTTGATGCTTAGGGTTTTCCCCCCTTATCTACTCTACTATGATCTGTGTAGGTGCTTTTTGTCTTACTAGCAGTACTCCACCCTTCAAGCTAAACAACATCACTCATACTTCCAAAGCTTAGTTGTTCAAATATGATTGTGATATGATACTGATATTAGTTAACAGACACATTTAATTGATTAGCTAAAGGTCCCACTTGAGTTTCCAAATGCATGTCGCGACATATAGAGAGACAGCAGAATTGCATTTTTTTTGTCACTTCTTGACTGTATTTTCTTGTCCGTACCAAATCTTAGTTGTTATTTCAAAGCAAACGTCGGTTGCTAACTACCCTTTGCGCTCTTTGCAGCATCAAATCTGCCGTCCCACTGCCATGGTCAACACTATACTCATCATGCTTACAGTTTCCCCATTTTATGATGACCACGACCAGCCTACTTGGTTCGTGTCGTAATAGCACTACTCCAACAATCGAGTTAAACAAGATTAGTTGTACAAATTCGAATATGATATTATGCTGATATTAGTAAAACTGAGACATGTTTAATTGGCCAGCTAAATGTTCCTACTTCAGTTTCAAAATGCATGTGAGTCACATATGAAGAGACCGGAAGGAATAGTATTTCTCTGTGCGCTCTGGTTCATCATGGGTGGGCAACAAAACATTGTATAGAAAACCTTGTAATATCTTTAATTTGCTTGCTCTTCTGCCCTTCTTTAACATGATCCTCTTCTCTTCTTTAATAAGTATGTTCCTTGTTGGGAAGAGTAGTAGAGACATTTGCGGTCGACAAGGGTGATTTTTGTTACTTCTTGAGCTTGCATTGATTTTTCCCTTGAAGAGGAAAAGGTGATGCAGCAAAGTAGAGATAAGTATTTTCCTCAGTTAAGCACCAAGGTATCAATCCAGTAGGAGGCACAAGCAAATCTCTAATCTATGCACCTCCACAAACTAACTAACACTTGCACTCAACGCAAAAAAGGGGTTGTCAATCCCTTTGCGGTCTCGAACAAGAGTGAGATCTAATGGATATGGATATAAAAGGTTACTAAAATGTAAAACAAAGTAAAAACAAATAAATTGCAGCAAGGTATTTTTGGTGTATTGATCTGAAAATATATGATGGAAAATAGATCCGGGGGCCATAGGTTTCAGTAGAGACTTCTCTCTCGAAGAAAGCATACGGTGGGTAAACAAATTACTGTTGAGGAATTGATAGAAAAGCGCACAGTTATGACGATATCTAAGGCAACGATCATGAATATAGGATCACGTCCGTGACAAGAAGACCGAAACGATTCTGCATCTACTACTATTATGTTGGGGAACGCAGTAATTTCAAAATTTTCCTACGATCACACAAGATCTATCTAGGAGATGCATAGCAACGAGAGGGGAGAGTGTGTCCACGTACCCTCATAGACCGAAAGCGGAAGCGTTTTAATAACGCGGTTGATGTAGTTGACCTTCTTCACGATCCAACCAATCAAGTACCAAACGTACGACACCTCTGCGTTCAACACACGTTCAGCTCAATGACGTCCCTCGTGCTCTTGATCCAGTTGAGGACGAGGGTGAGTTCCGTCAGCACGACGGCGTGGCGACAGTGATGATGATGCTACCGGCGCAGGGCTCCGCCTAAGCACTACGGTGGTATGATCGAGGTGTGTAACTGTGGAGGGGGCACCGCACATGGTTAAGAGAAACTTGTGTGTCTTTGGGGTGCCCCTGCCCCCGTATATAAAGAAGGGAGGGAGAGAGGCCGGCCCCCTAGGGGCGCGCCAAGTGTACCGAGTCGTACTAGGACTTCCAAGTCCTAGTAGGAATCCTCTCCCTTTTAGGAGTAGGAGAGAAGGAAGGAGAGAGGGAGTAGGAAAGGGCAAGGGGGGTGCCGCCCACTTCCCCTAGTCCAATTCGGACCCAGGGGGCGCGCGCCACCTCCCCTTGGCCTGCCTCCTCTATTTCCCGTATGGCCCAATAAGGCCCATTACTTCTCCCAGTGAATTCCCGTAACTCCCCGGTACTCCAAAAAATACCCGAATATAGCCTTCCAATATATCGATCTTTATGTCTCGACCATTTAGAGACTCCTCGTCACGTCCGTGATCTCATCTGGGACCCCGAACAAACTTCGTTCATCAAAACACATAACTCATAATACAAATCATCATCGAACGTTAAGAGTGCGGACCTACGGGTTCGAGAACTATGTAGACATGATCGAGACACATCTCCGATCAATAACCAATAGCGGAACCTGGATGCTCATATTGGCTCCTCCATATTCTACAAATATCTTTATCGGTCAAACCGCATAACAACATACGTTGTTCCCTTTGTTATCGGTATGTTATTTGCCCGAGATTCGATTTGCCGGTATCATCATACCTAGTTCAATCTCGTTACCTGCAAGTCTCTTTACTCGTTCCGTAATGCTTCATCCCACAACTAACTCATTAATCACATTGCTTGCAAGGCTTATAGTGATGAGCATTACCGAGAGGGCCCAGAGAAACCTCTCCGATACACAAAGTGACAAATCCTAATCTCAATCTATGCCAACCCCACAAACACCTTCGGAGACACATGTAGAGCATCTTTATAATCACCCAATTACGTTGTGATGTTTGATAGCACACAAGGTGTTCCTGCGGTATTCGGAAGTTGCATAATCTCATAGTCTGAGGAACGTGTATAAGTCATGAAGAAAGCAGTAGCAATGAAACTCACATGATCATAATGCTAAGCTAATGGATGGGTCATGTCCATCACATCATTCTCCTAACGATGTGATCTCGTTCATCAAATGACAACACATGTCTATGGTTAGGAAACATGACCATCTTTGATTAACGAGCTAGACAAGTAGAGGCATACTAGGGACTATATGTTTTGTCTATGTATTCACACATGTACTAAGTTTCCGGTTAATACAATTCTAGCATGAATAATAAAAATTTATCATGAAATAAGGAAATAAATAATAACTTTATTATTGCCTCTAGGCATATTTCCTTCAGTCTCCCATTTGCACTAGAGTCAATAATCTAGTTCACATCGCCATGTGATTTAACACTAATAGTTCACATCGTGATCTATCTCTATAGATCTTGATGCCCAATATGTAAGCAGCTTCACCAAGGTCTTTCATTCAAAAACTCTTATTCAAGTATCCCTTTATGCTATCCAGAAATTCTATATCATTTCCAATCAATATGTCATCCACATATAATATTAGAAATGAGCTTCCACTCACTTTCTTGTAAGTACAGGCTTCTCAAAAATTTGTATAAAACTATATGCTTTGGTCACACTATCAAAGCGTTTAGGCTTGCTCTAGTCCATAAATGGATCGCTGGAGCTTGCACACTTTGTTAGTGCCTTTAGGATCAACAAAACCTTGCATCATATACAACTCTTCTTTAAGAAATATTCATTTAAGGAATGCAGTTTTGACATCCATTTGCCAGATTTCATAAATATGGCAATTGCTAACATGATTCAAACGGTTTTAAGCATCGCTACAGTTGAGAAAATCTCATTGTAGTCAACACATTGAACTTTGTCGAAAACCTTTTTCGACAAGTCGAGCTTTGTAGATAGTAACACTACTATCGATGTCCGTCTTCCTCTTGAAGATCCATTTATTTAATATGGCTTGCCAATCATCGGGCAAGTCCACCAAAGTCCACACTTTGTTCTCATACATGGATCCCATCTCAGATTTCATGGCCTCAAGCCATTTCGCGGAATCTGGGCTCATCATCGCTTCCTCATAGTTCGTAGGTTCATCATGGTCTAGTAACATGACATCCAGAATAGGATTACCCTACCACTCTGGTGCGGACCGTACTCTGGTTGACCTACGAGGTTTGGTAGTAACTTGATCTGAAGTTTGATGATCATCATCATTAGCTTCCTCACTAATTGGTGCAGGAATCACTGGAACTGATTTATGTGATGAACTACTTTCCAATTCGGGAGAAGGTACAATTATCTCAACAAGTTCTACTTTTCTCCCACTCACTTCTTTCGAGAGAAACTCCTTCTCTAGAAAAGATCCATTCTTAGCAACGAATATCTTGCCTTTGGATCTGTGATAGAAGGTGTACCCAGCAGTTTCCTTTGGGTATCCTATGAAGACGCACTTCTCCGATTTGGATTCGAGCTTATCAGGTTGAAAACTTTTTCACATAAGCATCGCAGCTCCAAACTTTAAGAAACAACCACTTTGGTTTCTTGCCAAATCACAGTTCATAAGGCGTCGTCTCAACGGATTTTGATGGCGCCCTATTTAAAGTGAATGTAGCTGTCTCTAATGCATAGCCCCAAAACAATATTGGTAAATCGGTAAGAGACATCATAGATCGCACCATATCCAATAAAGTGTGGTTACAACATTCGGACACACCATTATGCTGTGGTGTTCCAGGTGGCGTGAGATGTGAAACTATTCCACATTGTTTTAAATGAAGGCCAAACTCGTAACTCAAATATTCTCCTCCATGATCAGATCATAGAAACTTTATTTTCTTGCTACGATGATTCTCCACTTCACTCTGAAATTCTTTGAACTTTTCAAATGTTTCAGACTTGTGCTTCATTAAGTAGATATATCCATATCTACTCAAATCATCTGTGAAGGTAAGAAAATAACGATACCCGCCAGGAGCCTCAACACTCATTGGACCGCATACATCGGTATGTATTATTTCCAATAAGTCAGTAGCTCGTTCCTTTGTTCCGGAGAATGGAGTTTTAGTCACCTTGCCCATAAGGCATGGTTCACAAGTATCAAATGATTCATAATCAAGTGATTCCAAAAGTCCATCTTTATGGAGTTTCTTCATGCGCTTTACACTGATATGACCCAAACGGCAGTGCCACAAATAAGTTGCACTATCATTATCAACTTTGCATCTTTTGGCATTAATATTATGAATATGTGTATTACCTTGATCGAGATTCAATAAACCATCAATATTGGGTGTATGACCATAGAAGGTTTTATTCATGTAAATGTAGGGGAACGTAGCAATAGTTCAAAATTTCCTACGTGTCACCAAGATCAATATAGGAGATGCTAGCAACGAGAGAGAGAGGGAGTGCATCTTCATACCTCTTGAAGATCGCTAAGCGGAAGCGTTACAAGAACGCGGATGATGGAGTCGTACTCGCGAAAATTCAAATCGTGGAAGATCCGATCTAGCGCCGAACGGACGGCGCCTCCGCGTTCAACACACGTACAGCCCGGGGACGTCTCCTCCTTATTGATCCAGCAAGGGGAGAGGCTAAGTTGAGGGAGAGCTTCGGTAGCACGACGGCGTGGTGGTGGAGCTTGTGGTATTTCTACAGGGCTTCCCCAAGCTCTACGGAGGAGGAGAAGGTGTTGGAGGAGGGAGGGGTTGCGCCAGGGGAAGGGCCGCGGCAGCCCTCCCACCCCCCACTATTTATAGGGGAAGGGGGGAGGGGGCCGCCCCCTAGATCCCATCTAGGGGAGCGGCAAAGGGGGGAACTTGCGCCCCAAGTTTGGTGGGAGGCGCCCCCACCCCCTAGGGTTTCCAACCATAGGCGCCTTGGGCCCTTGGGGAGGCGCACCAGCCCACTAGGGGCTGGCTCCCACCCTTTTTTCATCCCATTAAGTCCCCTGGGGCAGGTGGCCCCACCCGGTGGACCCCCAGACACCTTTCTGTGGTCCCGATACAATACCAATAACCCCCAAAACTATTCCGATGACTGAAATTGGCCTTCCCATATATAAATCTTTACCTCCGGACCATTCCGGAACTCCTCGTGACATCCGGGATCTCATTCGGGACTCCAAAAAACCTTCGGTAACCACATACTATTTCCCATAACAACTCTAGCATCACCGAACCTTAAGTGTGTAGACCCTACGGGTTCGGGAAACATGACCGAGACATCTCTCCGGCCAGTAACCAACAGCGGGATCTGGATACCCATGTTGTCTCCCACATGTTCCACGATGATCTCATCGGATGAACCACGATGTCGGGGATTCAATCAATCCTGTATACAATTCCCTTTGTCAACCGATATGTTACTTGCCCGAGATTCGATCGTCGGTATCCATATACCTTGTTCAATCTCGTTACCGGAAAGTCTCTTTACTTGTTTCGTAATGCATGATCCCATGACTAATTCCTTAGTCACACTGAGCTCATTATGATGATGCATTACCGAGTGGGCCCAGAGATACCTCTGCGTCATACGGAGTGACAAATCCCAGTCTCGAGTTGTGCCAACCCAACAGACACTTTCGGAGATACCTGTAGTGCACCTTTATAGCCACACAGTTACGTTGTGACGTTTGGTACACCTAAAGCATTCCTACAGTATCCGGGAGTTGCACAATCTCATGGTCTAAGGAAATGATACTTGACATTAGAAAAGCCCTTAGCAAACGAACTACATGATCTTGTGCTATGCTTAGGATTGGGTCTTGTCCATCACATCATTCTCCTAATGATGTGATCCCGTTATCAACGACATCCAATGTCCATGGTCAGGAAATCACAACCATCTATTGATCAACGAGCTAGTCAACTAGAGGCTTACTAGGGACATATTACGGTCTATGTATTCACACATGTATTGCGGTTTCCAATTAATACAATTATAGCATGAACAACAAACAATTATCATGAACAGGGAAATATAATAATAACCATTTTATTATTGCCTCTAGGGCATATTTCCAACAGTCTCCCACTTGCACTAGAGTCAATAATCTAGTTACATTATGATGAATCGAACACCCATAGAGTTCTAGTGTTGATCATGTTTTGCTCGTGGAAGAGGTTTAGTCAATAGATCTGCGAAATTCAGATCCATATGCACTTTACAAATATCTATGTCTCCATCTTGAATATTTTCACGAATGGAGTTGAAACGACGCTTGATATGCCTGGTCTTCTTGTGAAACCTAGGCTCCTTGGCAAGGGCAATAGCTCCAGTGTTGTCTCAAAAGAGAGTCATTAGGCCCGACGCAATTGGAATAACTCCTAGGTCGGTGATGAACTCCTTCATCCAGATTGCTTCATGTGCTGCCTCCGAGGCTACCATGTACTGCGCTTCACATGTAGACCCCGCCACGATGCTTTGCTTGCAACTGCACCAGCTGACTGCCCCACCATTCAAAATGTACACGTATCCGGTTTGTGACTTGGAGTCATCCAGTTCTGTGTCGAAGCTAGCATCAATGTAACCCTTTACGACGAGCTCTTCGTCACCTCCATTAACGAGAAACATATCCTTAGTCCTTTTTAGGTACTTCAGGATATTCTTGACCGCTGTCTAGTGTTCCATGCCGGGATTACTTTGGTACTTCCCTACCAAACTTACGGCAAGGTTCACGTCAGGTCTGGTACACAGCATGGCATACATAATAGACCCTATGGATGAGGCATAGGGGATGACGCTCATATTTTCTCTATCTTCTGCCGAGGTCGGGCATTGAGTCGTGCTCAATCTCACACCTTGCTGTCTGAGCAAGAACCCTTCTTGGACTGATCCATATTGAACTTCTTCAATATCTTGTCAAGGTATGTGCTTTGTGAAAGACCAATGAGGCGTCTCGATCTATCTCTATAGATCTTGATACCTAATATGTAAGCAGCTTCTCCAAGGTCCTTCATTGAAAAACACTTATTCAAGTAGGCATTTATGCTTTCCAAAAGTTCTATATCATTTCCCATCAATAGTATGTCATCTACATATAATATGAGAAATGCTACAGAGCTCCCACTCACTTTCATGTAAACACATGCTTCTCCATAAGTCTGCATAAACCCAAATGCTTTGATCATTTCATTAAAGCGAATGTTCCAACTCTGAGATGCTTGCAGCAGCCCATAGATGGAGTGCTGGAGCTTGCACACCTTGTCAGCATTCTTAGGATCGACAAAACCTTCCGGCTGCATCATATACAATTCTTCCTTAAGGAAACCATTAAGGAATGCCGTTTTGACGTCCATTTGCCATATCTCATAATCATAGAATGTGGCAACTGCTAACATGATTTAGACGGACTTCAGCTTCGCCACGGTGAGAAGGTATCATCGTTGTCAACCCCTTGAACTTGTCGATAACCCTTAGCGACAAGCCGAGCCTTATAGACGGTCACATTACCATCCACGTCAGTCTTCTTCTTAAAGGTCCACTTATTTTCTATGGCTTGCCGATCATCGGGCAAGTCTGTCAAAGTCCATACTTTGTTTTCATACATGGATCCTATCCCGGATTTCATGGCTTCAAGTCATTTGTTGGAATCCGGGCCCGCCATCGCTTCTTCGTAGTTCGAAGGTTCACCATTGTCTAACAACATGATTGCCAGGACAGGGTTGCCATACCACTGGTGCGGAATGTGCCCTTGTGGACCTACGAAGTTCAGTAGCATCTTGATCCAAGTTTCATGACCATCATGATTAACTTCCTCTCCAGTCGGCGCAGGCACCACAGAAACATCTTCCTGAGCTGCGCTACTCTACGGTTCAAGAGGCAGTACTTCATCAAGTTCTACTTTCCTCCCACTTACTTCTTTCGAGAGAAACTCTTTCTTTAGAAAGGATCCGTTCTTGGCAACAAAGATCTTGCCTTCGGATCTAAGGTAGAAGGTATACCCAATGGTTTCCTTAGGGTATCCGACGAAGACGCATTTTTCCGACTTGGGTTCGAGCTTTCCAGGTTGAAGTTTCTTGACATAAGCATCGCATCCCCAAAATTTTAGAAACGACAACTTAGGTTTCTTCCCAAACCATAATTCATACGGTGTTGTCTCAACGGATTTAGATGTTGCCCTATTTAAAGTGAATGCAGTTGTCTCTAAAGCATAATCCCAAAATTATAGCGGTAAATCAGTAAGAGACATCATAGATTGCACCATATCCAATAGAGTGCGATTACGATGTTCGGACACACCATTACGCTGAGGTGTTCCAGGCGGCGTGAGTTGTGAAACAATTCCACATTTCCTTAAGTGCGTACCAATTCGTGACTCAAATATTCTCCTCCACGATCTGATCGTAAGAACTTTATCTTCCTGTCATGTTTATTCTCTACCTCACTCTAAAATTCCTTGAACTTTTCAAAGGTCTCAGACTTGTGTTTCATTAAGTAGACATACCCATATCTACTTAAGTAATCAGTGAGGGTGAGAAAATAATGATAGCCACCGCGAGCCTCAATGCTCATCGGACCGCACACATCAGTATGTATTATTTCCAACAAGTTGGTTGCTCGCTCCATTGTTTCGGAGAACGGAGTCTTGGTCATTTTGCCCATGAGGCATGGTTCGCACGTGTCAAATGATTCATAATCAAGAGACTCCAAAAGTCCATCTGCATGGAGTTTCTTCATGCGTTTGACACCAATGTGACAAAGGCGGCGGTGCCACAAGTATGTGGGACTATCATTATCAAGCTAACATCTTTTGGTATTCACACTATGAATATGTGTAACATCACGTTCGAGATTCAGTAAAAATAAACCATTGACCAGCAGGGCATGACCATAAAACATGTCTCTCATATAAATAGAACAACCATTATTCTCGGATTTAAATGAGTAGCCATCTCGCATTAAACGAGATCCAGATACAATGTTCATGCTCAAAGCTGGCACTAAATAACAATTATTGAGGTTTAAAACTAATCCCGTAGGTAAATGTAGAGGTAGCGTGTTGACGGTGATCACATCGTCCTTGGAACCATTCCCGACGCGCATCATCACCTCGTCCTTCGCCAGTCTCCGCTTATTCCGCAGCTCCTGTTTTGAGTTACAAATATGAGCAACCGCACCGGTATCAAATACCCAGGAGCTACTATGAGCGCTGGTAAGGTACACATCAATAACATGTATATCACATATACCTTTGGTGTTGTCGGCCTTCTTATCCGCTAAGTACTTGGGGCAGTTCCGCTTCCAGTGACCATTTCCCTTGCAATAAAAGCACCGAGTCTCGGTCTTGGGTCCATTGTTTGGCTTCTTCCCAGCAACTGATTTACCGGGCGCGGCAACTCCCTTGTTGTCCTTCTTGAAGTTCTTTTTACCCTTGCCTTTCTTGAAACTAGTGGTCTTATTCACCATCAACACTTGATGTTCCTTTTTGATTTCCACCTCCGCTGATTTCAGCATTGAATATAACTCAGGAATGGACTTCTCCATTCCTTGCATATTGTAGTTCATCACAAAGCTCCTGTAGCTAGGTGGGAGTGACTGGAGGATCCTGTCAATGACCGAGTCATCTGGAAGATTAACTCCCAACTGAGACAAACGGTTGTGCAACCCAGACATTTTGAGTATATGCTCGCTGACAGAACTGTTTTCCTCCATCTTACAACTGTAGAACTTGTCGGAGACTTCATATCTCTCGACCCGCATGAGCTTGGAAAACCATTTTTAGCTCTTGGAATATCTCATATGCTCTGTGCTGCTCAAAATGCTTTTGGAGCCCCGGTTCTAAGCCGTAAAGCATGCCGCACTGAACCAGGGAGTAATCATCACTACACAACTGCCAGGCGTTCATAACGTCTTGAGTTGCTTGGAAAATGGGTGCATCACGTAGCGGTGTTTCAAGGACATATGCTTTCTTGGCAGCTATGAGGATGATCCTCGAGTTTCAGACCTAGTCCGTATAGTTGCTACCATTGTCTTTCAGCTTGGTTTTCTCTAGGAATGCGTTGAAGTTGAGGGCAACATTAGCATGGGCAATTTGATCTACAAGACATATTGTAAAGATATTTTAGACTATGTTCATGATAATTAAGTCCATCTAATCAAATTATTTAATGAACTCCCACTTAGATAGACATCCCTCTAGTCATCTAAGTGATACATGATCCGAGTCAACTAGGTCATGTCCGATCATCACGTAAGACAGACTAGTCATCATTAGTGAACATCTCCATGTTGATCGTATCTACTATACGACTCATGTTCGACCTTTCGGTCTCTTGTGTTCTGAGGCCATGTGTGTACATGCTAGGCTCGTCAAGTCAACCTAAGTATTTTGCATGTGTAAATCTAGCTTACACCTGCTGTATGCGAAAGTTAGAATCTATCACACCCGATCATCACGTGGTGCTTCGAAACAACGAACCTTCACAACGGTGCACAGTTAGGGGGAACACTTTCTTGAAATTTTAGTGAGGGATCATCTTATTTTATGCTACCGTCGTTCTAAGCAAATATGATGTAAACATGACAAACATCACATGCAAATCAAAAAGTGACATGATATGGACAATATCATCTTGCGCCTTTGATCTCCATCTTTGAGGCGCGGCATGATCACCTTCGTCACCGGCATGACACCATGATCTCCATCATTGTGTCTTCATGAAGTTGTCTCGCCAACTATTAATTTTACTACTATGGCTAACGGTTAGCAATATAAGTAAAGTAATTACATGGCGTTTTCAATGACACGCATGTCATACAATAAATAAAGACAACTCCTATTGTTGGGGAACGTAGTAATTTCAAAAAATTTCCTACGCACACGCAAGATCATGGTGATGTATAGCAATGAGAGGGGAGAGTGTTGTCTACGCACCCTCGTAGACCGAAGCGGAAGCGATCACAACGTAGAGGAAGTAGTCGTACGTTCTCCTCGCGATCCGACCGATCCCGGCACCGTTACTCCGGCGCCCCCGAGTTCTTGACACACGTACAGCTCGATGACGTCCCTTGTACTCCGATCCAGCCGAGTGTCGAGGGAGAGTTCCGTCAGCACGACGGCGTGGTGACGATCTTGATGTTCTATCGCGCAGAGCCGCTAAGCTTCGCAACGATATGACCGAGGTGGAATATGGTGGAAGGGGCACCGCACACGGCTAAGGGCGATCCGTAGATCAAACTTGTGTGTCCTAGGGTGCCCCCTGCCCCGTATATAAAGGAGGGAGGGGAGGTGCGGCGGCTCAAGGGAGGCGGCGGAGGAGTCCTACTCCCACCGGAGTAGGACTCCCCCTTCCTAGTTGGAGTAGGATTGGGGAGGGAAGAGAGAAGAGGCGCCGCCCCCTCTCCTTGTCCTATTCGGACTAGGGGGGGAGGGGGCGCGCGGCCACCCCTTGGCCGGCCCTTCCTCTTCTCCTCGTGGCCCACTAAGGCCCAATAGCCCCGGGAGGTTCAGTAACCCCGGTTTTCAGTAAAATCCCGATTTCACCGGAACCATTCGAACTCAAATATAGGCTTCCAATATATCAATCTTTATGTCTCGACCATTTGAGACTCCTCGTCATGTCCGTGATCACATCCGGGACTCGAACTTCTTCGGTACATCAAAATACATAAACTCATAATATAACCGTCATTGAAACCTTAAGCGTGCGGACCCTACGGTCCGAGAACAATGTAGACATGACCGAGACCGTCTCGGTCAATAACCAATAGCGGGACCTGGATGCCCATATTGGCTCCTACATATTCTACGAAGATCTTTATCGGTCGGACCGCATAACAACATCGTTATTCCCTTTGTCATCGGTATGTTACTTGCGAGATTCGATCGTCGGTATCCAATACCTAGTTCAATCTCATTACCGACAAGTCTCTTTACTCGTTCCGTAATACATCATCTCACAGCTAACTCATTAGTTGTAATGCTTGCAAGGCTTGAGTGATGTGTATTACCGAGAGGGCCCAGAGATACCTCTCCAGACAATCGGAGTGACAAAACCTAATCTCGAAATCGCCAACCCAACATCGCCTTTGGAGACACTGTAGTACTCCTTTATAATCACCCGATTACGTTGTGACGTTTGGTAGCACCAAAGTGTTCCTCCGTAAGCGGAGTTGCATAATCTCATAGTTACAGGAACATGTATATGTCATGGATAAAAGCGGTAGCAACATACTAAGCGATCGTGTGCTAAGCTAATGGAATGGGTCATGTCAATCAGATCATTCTACTAATGATGTGACCTTGTTAATCAAATAACAACTCTTTGTTCATGGTCGGAAACATAACCATCTTTGATTAACAAGCTAGTCTAGTAGAGGCATACTAGTGACATATTGTTTGTCTATGCATTCACACATGTATCATGTTTCGGTTAATACAATTCTAGCATGAATGATAAACATTTATCATGAAATAAGGAAATAAATAATAACTTTATTATTGCCTCTAGGGCATATTTCCTTGATCTCCCACTTGCACTAGAGTCAATAATCTAGATTACATAGTTATGATTCTAACACCCATGGAGTCTTGGTGCTGATCATGTTTTGCTCGTGGAAGAGGCTTAGTCAACGGGTGCGCTATATTCAGATCCGTATGTATCTTGCAAATCTCTATGTCTCCCACGGACTAAATCCGGATGGAATTGAGGCGTCTCTTGATGTGCTTGGTCCTCTTGTGAAATCTGGATTCCTTCGCTAAGGCAATTGCTCGATATTGTCACGAAGATTTTCATTGGACGGATGCACTAGGTATGACACCTAGATCGGATATGAACTCCTTCATCCAGACTCCTTCATTAGCTGCTTCGAAGCTGCTATGTACTCCGCTTCACATGTAGATCCCGCCACGACGCTTTGTTTAGAAGCGCACCAATGGCGGCTCCTCCGTTTAGTGTAAATCGTATCCGGTCTGCGATTTAGAATCGTCCGGATCGGTGTCAAAGCTTGCATCAACGTAACCGTTTACGATGAGCTCTTTGTCACCTCCATATCGAGAAACATATCCTTAGTCCTTTTCGGTATTTCGGGATGTTCTTGACCGCTGTCGATGATCCACTCTGGATTACTTTGGTACCTTCTGCTAAACTTATAGCAAGGCACACATCAGGTGCGGTACACAGCATTGCATACATGATAGAGCCTATGGCTGAAGCATAGGAACATCTTTCATTTCTCTCTATCTTCTGCAGTGGTCGGGCATTGAGTCTTACTCAACTTCACACCTTGTAACACGTGCAAGAACCCTTTCTTTGCTTGATCCATTTTGAACTTCTTCAAAATTTTGTCAAGGTATGTGCTTTGTGAAAGTCCAATTAAGCGTCTTGATCTATCTCTATAGATCTTAATGCCCAATATGTAAGCAGCTTCACGAGGTCTTTCATTGAAAAACTCTTATTCAAGTATCCCTTTATGCTATCCAGAAATTCTATATCATTTCCGATCAGCAATATGTCATCTACATATAATATCGAAATGCTATAGAGCTCCCACTCACTTTCTTGTAAATACGAGGCTTCTCCAAAACTCAGTATGAACCCAAATGCTTTGATCACACTATCAAAGCGTTTATTCCAACTCGAGATGCTTGCACCAGTCCATAAATGGATCGCTGGAGCTTGCACACTTTGTTAGCTTCCTTTGGATCGATAAAACCTTCGGTTGCATCATATACAACTCTTCTTCCGTAAATCCATTCAGAATGCGTCTTTACATCCATTTGCCAAATTTCATAATCATAAAATCGGTAATTGCTAACATGATTCGGACGGACTTAAGCATCGCCACGGGTGAGAAGGTCTCATCGTAGTCAATCCCTTGAACTTGTCGAAAACCCTTTGCGACAAGTCGAGCTTTGTAGACGATAACATTACCGTCGCGTCGGTCTTCTTCTTGAAGATCCACTTGTTTTCTATTGCTTGCCGACCCTCGGGCAAGTCAACCAAAATCCATACTTTGTTTTCATACATGGATCCCATCTCAGATTTCATGGCCTCAAGCCATTTTATGAATCTGGGCTCACCATCGCTTCTTCATAGTTCGTAGGTTCATCATGATCTAGTAGCATGATTTCCGAACAGGATTACCGTACCACTCAGTGCGGATCTTACTCTGGTTGATCTCGTGGTTCAGTAGTAACTTGATCTGAAGTTTCATGATCAACATCATCAACTTCCTCACTACTTGGTGTAGATGTCTCAGAAACCGGTTTCTGCGACAAATTACTTTCAAGTAAGGGAGAAGGTACAATTACCTCATCAAGTTCTACTTTCCTCCCACTCACTTCTTTCGAGAGAAACTCCTTCTCTAGAAAGGATCCATTCTTGGCAACAAATGTCTTGCCTTGGATTTGTGATAGAAGGTGTACCCAACTGTCTCCTTTGGGTATCCTATGAAGACACATTTCTCGATTTGGGTTCGAGCTTACCAGGTTGAAGCTTTTTCACATAAGCATCGCATCCCCAAACTTTAAGAAACGATAACTTTGGTTTCTTGCTAAACCACAGTTCATAAGGTGTCGTCTCAACGGATTTTGACGGTGTTCTATTCAGCGTGAATGCGGCTGTCTCTAGAGCATAACCCCAAAATGATAGCGGTAAATCTGAAGAGACATCATAGATCGCACCATATCTAGTAAAGTGCGATTCGACGTTCGGACACACCATTACGTTGTGGTGTTCGGGTGGCGTAAGTTCTGAAACTATTCGCATTGTTTCAAATGTAGACCAAACTCGTAACTCAAATATTCACCTCCACGATCAGATCATAGAAATTTAAATTTCTTGTTATGATGATTTTCAACTTCACTCTGAAATTCTTTGAACTTTTCAAATGTTTCAGACTTATGTTTCATTAAGTAGATATACCATATCTGCTTAAGTCATCTGTGAAGGTGAGAAAATAACGATATCCGCCACGAGCCTCAACATTCATCGGACCACATACATCTGTATGTATGATTTCCAACAAATCTGTTGCTCTCTCCATAGTCTGGGAGAACGGGTTTTGGTCATCTTGCCCATGAGGCACGGTTCTTAAGTGCCAAGTGATTCATAATCAAGTGACTCCAAAAGTCCATCGGTATGGAGTTTCTTCATCGCTTTACACCGATATGACCTAAGCGGCGATTGCCACAAATAAGTTGCACTATCATTATCAACTCTGCATCTTTTGGTTTCAACATTATGAATATGTGTATCACTACTATCGAGATTTATCAAAATAGACCACTCTTTAAGGGTGCATGACCATAAAAGATATTACTCATATAAATAGAACAACCATTATTCTCGATTTAAATGAATAACCGTCTCGCATCAAACAAGATCCAGATATAATGTTCATGCTCAACGCAGCACCAAATAACAATTATTTAGGTCTAAAACTAATCCGAAGGTAGATGTAGAGGTAGCGTGTCGACCGCGATCACATCGACTTTGGAACCATTTCCCACGCGATCGTCACCTCGTCCTTTGCGGTGTTAAGCAATCCGTAGTCCTGTTTGAGTTGCAAATATTAGCAGAACCAGTATCAAATACCAGTGCTCTGCGAGCTCTAGTAAGGTACACATCAATAACATGTATATCACATATACCTTTGTTCACCTTGCCATCCTTCTTATCCGCCAAATACTTGGGGCAGTTCCGCTTCAAATGACTAGTGCGCTTGCGGTAGAAGCACTTTCGATTTCAGGCATAGGTCCAGACTTGGGTTTCTTCTCTGGCGACAACTTGCTTGCTGTTCTTCTTGAAGTTCCTTCTTCTTCCCTTTGCCTTTCTTCTTGAAACTAGTGGTCTTATTGACCATCAACACTTGATGCTCCTTCTTGATTTCTACCTCCGCAGCCTTTAGCATTGCGAAGAGCTCGGTATAGTCTTTACTAACCCTTGCATATTATAGTTCATCACGAAGCCTTTGTAGCTTGGTGGCGGTGATTGAAGAATTACATCAATGACACAATCATCGGAAGATTAACTCCCAGTTGAGTCAAGTGATTGTAATACCCGGACATTTTGAGTATGTGCTCACCGACGAACTATTCTCCTCCATCTTGCAGCTATAGAACTTATTGGAGACTTCATATCTCTCAATCCGGGCATTACTTTGGAATATCAACTTCAACTCTGGAACATCTCATATGCTCCATGACGTTCAAAACGTCGTTGAAGTCCCGGTTCTAAGCCGTAAAGCATGGCTGCTCGAACTATAGAGTAGTCATCAGCTTTGCTCGCCGGACGTTCATAACATCGGTGTTGCTCTCAAGAAGAGCTGGCACCTAGCGGTGCATCCGGGGCGTAACTCTTCATGCAGCAATGAGGATAATCCTCGAGTTCGGACCCGATCCGTGTAGTTGCTACCATCATCAACTTTGCTTTCTCAAGGAACGCATTAAAATTCAACGGAACAACAACACGAGCCATCTATCTACAATCAAACATAGACAAGCAAAATACTATCAGGTACTAAGTTCATGATAAATTTAAGTTCAATTAATCATATTACTTAAGAACTCCCACTTAGGCAGACATCCTCTAGTCATCTAAGTGATCACGTGATCCAAATCAACTAAACCATAACCGATCATCACGTGAAATGGAGTAGTTTTCAATGGTGAACATCTTATGTTGATCATATCTACTATATGATTCACGCTCGACCTTTCGGTCTCCATGTTCGAGGCCATATCTGCATATGCTAGGCTCGTCAAGTATAACCCGAGTATTCTGCGTGTGCAAAACTGGCTTGCACCCGTTGTAGATGGACGAGAGCTTATCACACCCGATCATCACGTGGTGTGCGGGCACGACGAACTTTGGCAACGGTGCATACTCAGGGAGAACACTTCTTGATAATTTAGTGAGAGATCATCTTATAATGCTACCGTCAATCAAAGCAAGATAAGATGCATAAAAGATAAACATCACATGCAAATCAATATAAGTGATATGATATGGTCATCATCATCTTGTGCTTCGTGATCTCCATCTCTGCAGCACCATCATGATCACCATCGTCACCGGCGCGACACCTTGATCTCCATCGTAGCATCGTTGTCGTCTCGCCAATCTTATGCTTCTCGACTATCGCTACCGCTTAGTGATAAAGTAAAGCATTACGAGCGATTGCATTTCATACAATAAGCGACAACCATATGGCTCCTGCCGATTGCCGATAACCGGTTACAAAACATGATCATCTCATACAATAAAATATAGCATCACGTCTTGACCATATCACATCACAACATGCCTGCAAAAACAAGTTAGGCGTCCTCTACTTTGTTGTTGCAAATTTTACGTGGCTGCTACGGGCTTAAGCAAGAACCAATCTCACCCACGCATCAAAACCACAGCGATACTTCGTCAAATAGACTCCGTTTTAACCTTCTCAAGGACGGGCGTAGCCACACTCGGTTCAACTAAAGTTAGAGAGCAGACACCCGCCGGTCACCTTTAAGCAACGAGTGCTCGTGGCGGTGAAACCAGTCTCGCGTAAGCGTCTGGCGTAATGTCGGTCCGGGCGCTTCATCTCACAATACCGCTGAACCAAAGTATGACATCTGGTAGGTAGTATGACTTGTATCGCCCACAACTCACTTGTGTTCTACTCGTGCATAACATCAAACCATAAAAAACCTAGGCTCGGATGCCCTTTGTTGGGGAGCGTAGTAATTTCAAAAAATTCCTACGCACACGCAAGATCATGGTGATGTATAGCAACAAGAGGGAGAGGGTTGTCTACGTACCCTCGTGAGACCGAAGCGAAGCGATCTGGCGTAGAGGAAGTAGTCGACGTTCTCCTCGCGATCCGACCGATCCGGCGCCGTTACTCGGCGCCCGAGTTCTTGACACACGTACAGCTCGATGACGTCCCTCGTACTCTGATCCAGCCGAGTGTCGAGGGAGAGTTCCGTCAGCACGACGGCGTGGTGACGATCTTGATGTTCTACCGGCGCAGAGCTTCGCCTAAGCTTCGCAACGATATGACCGAGGTGGAATATGGTGGAAGGGGCACTGCACACGGCTAAGGAAGCGATCCGTAGATCAAACTTGTGTGTCTAGGGTGCCCCTGCCCCGTATATAAAGGAGGGAGGGGAGGTGCGGCCGGCTCAAGGGAGGCGCGGAGGAGTCCTACTCCCAGGAGTAGGACTCCCCCTTCCTAGTTGGAGTAGGATTGGGGAGGGGAAGAGAGAAGAGGGCGCCCCTCTCCTTGTCCTATTCGGACTAGGGGGAGGCGGCCATCCCTGGCCGGCCCTTCCTCTTCTCCCTCGTGGCCCACTAAGGCCCAATAGCCCCGGGAGGTTCCAGTAACCCCGGTTTTCGGTAAAATCCGATTTCACCCGAACCATTCGAACTCCAAATATAGGCTTCCAATATATCAATCTTTATGTCTCGACCATTTGAGACTCCTTGTCATGTCCGTGATCACATCCGGGACTCGAACTTCTTGGTACATCAAAATACATAAACTCATAATATAACCGTCATCGAAACCTTAAGCGTGCGGACCCTACGGTTCGAGAACAATGTAGACATGACCGAGACCGTCTCGGTCAATAACCAATAGCGGGACTTGGATGCCCATATTGGCTCCTACATATTCTCGAAGATCTTTATCGGTCGAGACCGCATAACAACATCGTTATTCCCTTTGTCATCGGTATGTTACTTGCGAGATTCGATCGTCGGTATCCAATACCTAGTTCAATCTCGTTACCGCAAGTCTCTTTACTCGTTCCGTAATACATCATCTCACAGCTAACTCATTAGCTGTAATGCTTGCAAGGCTTCGATGATGTGTATTACCGAGAGGCCCAGAGATACCTCTCCGACAATCGGAGTGACAAAACCTAATCTCGAAATCGCCAACCCAACATCTGCCTTTGGAGACACATGTAGTACTCCTTTATAATCACCCGATTCGTTGTGACGTTTGGTAGCACCAAAGTGTTCCTCCGTAAGCGGAGTTGCATAATCTCATAGTTACAGGAACATGTATATGTCATGGATAAAAGCGGTAGCAACATACTAAGCGATCGTGTGCTAAGCTAATGGAATGGGTCATGTCAATCAGATCATTCTACTAATGATGTGACCTTGTTAATCAAATAACAACTCTTTGTTCATGGTCAGGAAACATAACCATCTTTGATTAACAAGCTAGTCTAGTAGAGGCATACTAGTGACATATTGTTTGTCTATGCATTCACACATGTATCATGTTTCCGGTTAATACAATTCTAGCATGAATGATAAACATTTATCATGAAATAAGGAAATAAATAATAACTTTATTATTGCCTCTAGGGCATATTTCCTTCACCTATGGCTCCTGCCGATTGTCATACTCATCGACATGCAAGTTGTGATTCCTATTACAAGAACATGATCAATCTCATACATCACATATATCATTCATCACGTCCTTTTGGCCATATCACATCACATAGCATACCCTGCAAAAACAAGTTAGACGTCCTCTAATTGTTGTTTCATGTTTTACGTGGCTGCTATGGGTTTCTAGCAAGAACGTTTCTTACCTACGCAAAAGCCACAATGGTGATTTGCCAATTGCTATTTACCCTTCATAAGGACCATTTTCATCGAATCCGATCCGACTAAAGTGGGAGAGATAGACACCCGCTAGCCACCTTATGCAACAAGTGCATGTCAGTCGGTGGAACGTGTCTCACGTAAGCGTACGTGTAAGGTCGGTCCAGGCCGCTTCATCCCACAATGCCGCCGAACCAAGATAGGACTAGTAACGGTAAGCAAATTGAACAAACCATCGCCCACAACTACTTGTGTTCTACTCGTGAATAGAATCTACGCATAGACCTAGCTCATGGTGCCACTGTAGGGGAACGTAGCAATAATTCAAAATTTTCCTACGTGTCACCAAGATCAATCTAGGAGATGCTAGCGGGAGTGCATCTTCATACCTCTTGAAGATCGCTAAGTGGGAGCGTTACAAGAACGCGGATGATGGAGTCGTACTCGCGGCGATTCAAATCGCGGAAGATCCGATCTAGCATCAAATGGACGGCGCCTCCGCGTTCAACACACGTACAGCCCTGGGACGTCTCCTCCTTCTTGATCCAGCAAGGGGAGAGGAGAAGTTGAGGGAGGGCTCCGGCAGCACGATGGTGTGGTGGTGGAGCTTGTGGTATTTTTGCAGGGCTTCGCCAAGCTCTACGGAGGAGGAGGAGGTGTTGGAGGAGGGAGGGGCTGCACCAGGGGAAGGGTCGCGGTAGCCCTCCCACCCCCCAACTATTTACAGGGGAAGGGGAGTGGGGGTCGGTTGAGGGAGTCCTGGATTAAGGGGTCCTCGGGCGTCCGGCCTATTGACATGGGCAGGACTGATGGGCTGTGAAGAAACAAGACCGAAGACTCCCACCTGTGGCCGGATGGGACTCTCCTTGGCGTGGAAGGAAAACTTGGCGTCCGAATATGAAGATTCCATTCTTTGTAACCGACTTTGTATAACCCTAGTCCCCTCCGCTGTCTATATAAACCAGAGGGTTTAGTCCGTAGAGGCAATCATAATCATATAGGCTAGACTTCTAGGGTTTTAGCTATTACGATCTCGTGGTAGATCAACTCCTGTAATACTCATATTCATCAAGATCAATCAAGCAGGAAGTAGGGTATTACCTCCATGGAGAGGGCCCAAACCTGGGTAAACATCATGTCCCCCGCCTCCTGTTACCATTAACCTTAGACGTACAGTTTGGGACCCCCTACCTGAGATCCGCCAGTTTTGACACCGACACTGGTGCTTTCATTGAGAGTTCCGCTGCGTCATCACCAAATGGTTTGATGGCTCCATCAATCATCTACAATAATGCAGTCCAGGGGGAGGTTTTCCTCCCCGGACAGATCTTTGTATTCGGCGGCTTTGCATTGGGGGCCAACTCGCTTGGCCATCTAGAGCAGATCACAGCTACGCCCTTGGCCATCAGGTCAGGTTTGGAAGATTGAATAACGTTGATGATATCCGCAGAGACTTGATCTTCGACGGATTCGAGCCCATAGTAGCCGCTCCCTGCCACCATGATGAACAAGACCTAAATCTGTCATTGGACTATGCCCAGGAGATAGCGCGTGTAACTGCTCTGGCCCTAGATCCGGAGTAGATTGCGCCGTCCGAGGACGGGAAGCTCAACCCCACCACGGAAGCCGCAGACTCAGCGGCGTTAGAGCCGCACACAGATCCTACCTCGAGCGGGGCCTATGTCACTGATATGTCTCCGTCGTATCTACTTTTCCAAACACTTTTGCCCTTGTTTTGGACTCTAACTTGTATGATTTGAATGGAACTAACCCGGACTGACGTTGTTTTCAGCAGAACTACCATGGTGTTGTTTTTTGTGCAGAAAATAAAGATTCTCGGAATATCCTGAAACTCCACGGAACACCGTAGAAAAAATAAAGAAAAATCCTCGCAAAAGATGAAGACCAGGGGGCCCACACCCTGCTCACGAGGGTGGGGAGCGCGCCCCCTGGGCGCACCCCCCTACCTCGTGGGCCCCCTGGTGGCCCTCCGACGCCAACTCCAACTCCATATATTGGCTTTCGGGGAGAAAAAATAAGAGAGAAGAAATCATCGCGTTTTACGATACAGAGCCGCCGCCAAGCCCTAATCTCTCTCGGGAGGGCTGATCTGGAGTCCGTTCGGGGCTCCGGAGAGGGGGATTCGTCATCGTCGTCATCATCAACCATCCTCCATCACCAATTTCATGATGCTCACCGCCGTGTGTGAGTAATTGCATCGTAGGCTTGCTGGACGGTGATGGGTTGGATGAGATTTATCATGTAATCGAGTTAGTTTTGTTAGGGTTTGATCCCTAGTATCCATTATGTTCTGAGATTGACGTTGCTATGACTTTGCTATGCTTAATGCTTGTCACTAGGGCCCGAGTGCCATGATTTCAGATCTGAACCTATTATGTTTTCATGAATATATGTGCGTTCTAGATCCTATCTTGCAAGTCTATAGTCACCTACTATGTGTTATGATCCGGCAACCCCGAAGTGACAATAATCGGGACCACTCCCGGTGATGACTGTAGTTTGAGGAGTTCATGTATTCGCTATGTGCTAATGCTTTGTTCTGGTTCTCTATTAAAAGGAGGCCTTAATATCCCTTAGTTTCCAATAGGACCCCGCTGCCACGGGAGGGTAGGACAAAAGATGTCATGCAAGTTCTTTTCCATAAGCACGTATGACTATATGCGAATACATGCCTACATTACATTGATGAGCTGGAGCTAGTTACGTGTCACCCTATGTTGTGGCGCTACATGATGAACCACATCCGACATAATTATCCATCGCTAATCTGGTGTCTACTGAAGTTTTCCATATCTTGGTTTACACTTATTTACTTTTCCGTTACTCTTTGTTACAATCACTACAAAATACCAAAAACATTACTTTTACTGCCATTACTTTTGTTACCGTTACCACCACTATCATATTACTTTGCTACTAAACACTTTGCTGCAGATACTAAGTTTCCAGGTGTGGTTGAATTGACAACTCAGCTGCTAATACTTGAGAATATTCTTTGGCTCTCCTTGTGTCGAATCAATAAATTTGGGTTGAATACTCTACCCTCGAAAACTGTTGCGATCCCCTATACTTGTGGGTCATCAAGACTATTTTCTGGCGCCGTTGCCGGGGAGCATAGCTCTATTCTTTGAGTCACTTGGGATTTATATCTGCTGGACACTATGAAGAACTTGAAAGATGATCGAACTACTATTTTGCCCTCAAGTACGAGGGGAGGTAAGGAACTGCCATCTAGCCTTGCACTAGATTCTCCTTCTATTATGAGTAAGTTTGCGACAACTAAACCTACTACTGCTATTGATTCTGATATGTCGCATGTTATTGATGATGCCACTTCTGCTATGCATGATACTTATGATGAAACTACTTCTATGCTTGATACTACTGTGCCACTTGGTGAATATCTTGATGAGCAAATTGCTAGGTCTAGAGAAAGAGAAATTATTGAACCTGAACACGATGATGTTAGTGATGATGAACCTATGCCCGCTATTCTTGAGGGTTATCTTTTTGATGCTGAATCTTCTACAGCTATTGCTTGCGAGGATAGACGTGAACTTAAGAGGTTGCTAATTAAATGGAGTAAAGAATCTTTTAGAGGTAGAATGAAACCCGACCCTGCTTTTGCTACTTCACCTATCTGTGTTCCTGATCAGGACTATTATGATTTTTCTGTTGATCCAAATATAATTACTTTGGTTGAATCTGATCCTTTTCATGGCTATGAATCTGAAACTGTTGTGGCACATCTTACTAAGTTAAATGATATAGCTGCCCTATTTACTAATAATGAGAGATCGCGCTACCTTTATTTACTTAAGATATTTCCGTTCTCATTAAAGGGTGATGCTAAGATATGGTATAATTTTCTTGATCCTGGTTGTGTGCAAAGTCCCCAGGATATGATTTATTACTTCTCGCTAAATATTTCCTGCTCATAAGAAACAAGCTGCTTTGAGGAAATATACAATTTTGTGCAAATGAAGAAGAGAGTCTCCCACAAGCTTGGGGGAGGCTTCTCAAGTTACTTAATGCTTTGCCTGATCATCCTCTTAAGAAACCTGAAATATTTGATATCTTTTATAATGGACTAACTGATGCTTCCAGAGATTACCTGGATAGTTGTGCTGGTTCTCTTTTCAAGGAAAGAACACCGGATGACGCTGAAATTCTATTGAATAATATGTTGGCTAATGAAAATAATTGGGCACCTCCCAAGTTACCTCATGAGCCAGTTCCTGAGCCAATTACTGAGCCTATTCCTAAACCAACTCCGAAGAAGAGAGGTGTTCTATTTCTCAGCCCGAAGATATGCAAGAGGCAAAGAAATCTATGAAAGAAAAAGGTATTAAAGCTGAAGATGTTAAGAATTTACCTCCTATTGAAGAAATACATGGTCTTAATTTACCGCCTGTTGAAGAAGTATATGATCTCAATTACTTATTTAATGAAGAACCTCCCGATATCTCGACACATGTAGTAAAGGTAAATTCTCTCTATAGATATGATAAAGCTGAAGTCCCTCCTACTAAAATTGCTAGTCAGTGCTTGGATGAGTTTGATGACTTTATGTTTAAGCAAGATGACTTTAATGCTTATTTTGGTAGACAATTAAAACATAATACCTTTATGATTAAGCGCTTGGGTGATTATATGGCTGATATTAGAGGTGAACTTAAACTTGTTAGAAAGCATGCTTCTGTGGTTACCACTCAAGTAGAACAAGTACTTAAAGCTCAGAAAGAAGTTCTTGATGAAATGAATAGTAAGAAAAATGATTATGCTGTTAGAGTGGCTACTAGAACCGGTAGAATGACTCAGGAACCTTTGTATCCGGAAGGCCACCCTAAGAGAATCGAGCAAGATTCTCAGAGAAACAATATCGATATACCTAGTTCTTCTAAGAGGAAGAAAAGAAAAATGATAGGACTTTGCAAACTTCTAGTGAACCTATCATTGAACCACCGAGAATCCAAATGATATCTCATTTACGATCTTTGAAACACAATCGGTGATGAACATGAACCTAGTGATAATGTTACTGATAATGTTCATGTTGATGCTCAACCTAGTAATAATAATGATGTAGAAGTTGAACCTGCTGTTGATCTTGATAACCCACAATCAAAGAATTAACGTTATGATAAAAGAGATTTTGTTGCTAGGAAACACAGTAAAGAAAGAGAACCATGGGTTCAGAAACCCATGCCTTTTCCTCCGAAACCATCCAAGAAAAAGGATGATGAGGATTTTGAGCGCTTTGTTGAAATGATTAGACCCATCTTTTTGCGTATGCGATTAACTGATGTGCTCAAAACAAATCCTTATGCTAAGTATATGAAGGATATTATTACTAATAAAAGAAAGATACCTGAAGCTGAAATTTCCACCACGCTTGCTAATTATACTATTAAAGGTGGAATACCAAAGAAACTTGGAGATCCAGGAGTACCTACTATACCATGCTCCATTAAAAGAAGTTATGTTAAAACTGCTTTATGTGATCTTGGAGCCGGTGTTAGTGTTATGCCTCTCTCTTTATATCGTAGACTTGACTTGAATAAGTTGACACCTACTGAAATATCTTTGCAAATGGCCGATAAATGAACTGCTATACCTGTCGGTATTTGTGAGGATGTGCCTGTTGTAGTTGCGAACGTTACTATTTTAACGGACTTTGTTATTCTTGATATTCCCGAGGATGATAGTATGTCTATTATTCTTGGAAGACCTTTCCTTAATACTGCAGGGGCTGTTATTGATTGCACCAAAGGCAATGTCACTTTTCATGTTAATGGCAATGAGCACACGGTACATTTTCTGAGGAAACAACCTCAAGTTTATAGTATCAACTCTATTGGAAAAATTCCATCGATTATATTTGGAGGTTTTGAATTTCCTCTCCCTACTGTCAAGAAAAAGTATGATATTCTTATTGTTGGGGATTTTCATATCCCCGTTGAGGTAACTTAGTGTCATTCAAAATTTCTCCGGTTCCAGGATTATTCGAAATGAGTTTGTTAACAAGACTTGATCAACCTTGTTAGTGGGTTCATTTTGATGATCACGAGATGTATGGAACTAGAAGCACAACTTTCTGTACCCTCTTTATATTTCCTCTTATTTAGTAGAAATAAAGTAAAATTATATTTTTCTGTCTGTTTCCTGACTTATCCGTGCAATATAAAAATATCCTGAAAATAAAAGTCCTCAGAATGCCATGCAAACTTAATATGATTTTTTCGGGAATATTTGAGAATTTACTGTGCAAAAATTACCACGGGGGGAGCTGCCACCTGGCCACGAGGGTGGAGGGCGCGCCCTACCCCCTGGGCGCGCGCCCCTACCTCGTGGGCCCACGGTGGCCCTCCTCCACTTATTCCTGCACCCATCTTCTTCCTCTGCCTCACACAAACACGAAAAACCAACTCAAGCACGAGTTCTAGCCCCTGTTGCTGTGATTTTCGATCTCCTTGCTCAAAGCACGTCTTGCAAAACTGCTTGGGGAGATTGTTCCTTGGTATGTGACTCCTCCATTGGTCCAATTGGTTTTTGTTCTAGTGCTTTATTCTTTGCAAATTTGTGATGCATAGGTGACCATGTTCTTGAGCTTGCATGTCAAAATATATGGTTCCAAGTAGTTCTAATGCTTGATATAGGCCCTAGGCACTGGTGGGAGTTGTTGCTATCAATTTTATTGAAGTTGGTTCACTTTTATTTGAAGTTACTAAAAATTTCAGAAATTTTTCAGAGGAAACAATATGCTTAGGAGGATGTTCCAAGGTGGTCCTTCAAGGAAGCAAGGTCCTAGGCTTGCAATACGTGATGCTGACGAGGAACCACCAAGAGACGCTTCTGTGAGGCCTTGTGAATGGCCAGCGGAAAATTTTATGAATCAAGTAGGAATCAAAGAAGAATTTAGTGCATATTTGAGTAACGCTGGTCTTGAGGACTTTGAAGCTGATAAATGCCCCCAGTATCATGATCTCACAAATTCATTTGTGAGGAGGTTTGAGTTTTCAACTTCGCGAAATTCTCCTTCAGTCATGTTTGACCTTTATGACAAATCTTATACCATGGACTTAGAGGATTTTACTTCTGCTTGCAAACTTCCATCTTGGGGTAATGTCAGGGATCCCCCTAAATCTGAATATAGAGACTTTCTTGCTAGAATAACTGTAGGGGAATCTAGAGATATAACGCAAGCTACTATAGAGAACATTCACTTTCCTGCTATACATTATTTTGCTCTCTTCATAGGAAGATGTATAAATGCTAAGGATGAAGCATGTCACATGTGTGTCCCTGATCTCAGTATTCTTAGGAGTGCTGTGTTAGGAGACCAATCTTATCATTTGGGAGCCATTGTAGCTCCCAAGTTGCATCAGAATAGACATAGCGGAGATTTCTTTGGACGAATTTATGCAACACGCTTAGCTAATTTTCTTGAGGTAGACATTCGTGAGGGTGACATGGAGTTACCCCCTTCTTATTTAGATTTTGATTCTATGGTTTCCCACCAGTTTGTTGGGAGGACTGAACCACCTCTCCAGTATCGACTAATCTTTGACAGACGTCATGTAGTCCATATTGCTCTTCTTGCTCCTGCTTTCTTTGATTCACAGGCAAAAAGAAGATATATTATTACCAGAGAGGAGGCAGATGAGTACGGAAGGAGACTGGAGGCTGCTCGGCTCCATGCTATAGCTCAGGCGGCGATAGCCGCTGCATCACAGTACAACCCCAGCTTCACCTACGGATATCCGCCAGGCCATCCCTGGCAATAGACCAACTTAGGCCAAAAGCCTAAGCTTGGGGGAGTACGTATTTCCCACCGACATTACATTTATGTTCACACAAACTTATTGTTAGATGTCGGTGCTCATACTCTTTCATTGTATTATCCATGCTAGTTTAAATTTCTTTTTCCTGCTTTCTTCTTGTGTGTTTGATAAACTTTAAGAAAAACCAAAAAAAATTAGTGAGTTTACTTTTCATGCTTGTAGTAGAATTAAAAAGAAAACCCAAAAATATTTCCCTTTCTTCTTTTTACTTGTTGGGAGCTTTCCCGTGTAAATAGTTTTTGTTTCTTTTCCTTTCTTTGGGGTCGAGAAGACCATACTGAAAATGCTTAGTGGCTCTTATATGCATGATTGTTTATTTAACTTAGAGCCCATATTACTTGTCTTCTCTCTTGAGTTGAATGCTTGCAGATTCCAGCTTAGTCCAATGCGTGCACTCTTATTATTATACACACCGTTCGGTCGTGCAAGTGAAAGGCAATAATGATGATATATGATGGACTTATTGAGAAGAGAAAAGCTGGTACAAACTCGACCTCTTTTGTTTTTGTAAATATGATGATTCATCGTTCCTGATTCAGCTATTATGAAGTAAACATATTTGCGATGATATTTAGAGATTATAGTTGCTTGTGCCATGCTTGATTAGCTATGAGTTATAATGGTTTACCTTGCGTGCCAACATGCTATTAGAATGATTATGATGTGGTATGATGGGGTGGTATCCTCCTTTAAATGAATTGAGTGACTCGACTTGGCACATGTTCACGCATGTAGTTGAATCCAATCAACATAGCCTTCATGATATTTATGTTCATGGTGAATTATATCCTACTCATGCTTGTATTTGGTGTGAATTAATTTTAATGCATGTTTACGACTGTTGTCTCTCTCTCAGTTGGTCGCTTCCCAGTCTTTTGCTAGCCTTCACCTGTACTAAGCGGGAGTACTGCTTGTGCATTTTCCATATGAGTCCACTATACCTACCTATATGCGGTATTTACCTGCCATTCCAAGTAAATTTGTATGTGCCAAACTCTAAACCTTCAAATAAACATTCTGTTTTGCATGCTCGAATAGCTCATATGTCAACTAGAGCTGCCCTTATCTTCCGTGTTAGACGGGTTATTCGCAAGAGGAGTGGACTCCGCTCCTCATTCACGAGAAAATGGCTGGTATCCGGGATGCCCAGTCCCATGCTTTGTGCAAACTAAATCAAAATAACTGCAAACAAAACTCCCCTTGGGACCCGTTGAATGTTGGAGGCACTCATTGTTTTGAGCAAGCCATGGATTGATGCTTGTGGAGGAAGGGGAGTATAAACTTTACCATTCTGTTTGGGAACCGCCTATAATCTGTTTAGCATGGAAGATATAAATGCGTCTTTTAGTTGTTATGTTGACAATGAAAGTATGCCGCTTAAAATATAATTTATCTCTATTTCAAAATCGAGCTCTGGCACCTCTACAAATCCCTGCTTCCCTCTGCGAAGGGCCTATCTTTTTACTTTTGTGTTGAGTCATCACCCTTCTTATTAAAAAGCACCCGCTGGAGAGCACACTGTCGTTTGCATTCATTACTATTGGTTTATATTGGGTATGACTTGACTGGATCTCTTTTACCATGAATTACAATGTTTAGTTAGTCCTTGATCTTTAAAGGTGCTCTGCATTTATGTTTTGCGGTCTCAGAAAGGGCTAGCGAGATACCATTTTGTTATATCAGGTCATGATTATTTTTGAGAAAGTGTTGTCACCCGACTTTTATTATTATGGCTCGCTAGCTGATTATGCTATTGATTTGAGTGATTATGAGACCTACATGTCATTGTGAGTATGGTTAGTTCATAATAATTGCTGAGACTTTAATGCTGGCTTTTCATGTTTACAACAACAAGAGCAAACAGAGTTTGTAAAAGTTTTTCTTTTTCTCTTTCAGTTTGTCAACTGAATTGCTTGAGGACAAGCAAGGGTTTAAGCTTGGGGGAGCTGATATGTCCCCGTCGTATCTACTTTTCCAAACACTTTTGCCCTTGTTTTGGACTCTAACTTGTATGATTTGAATGGAACTAACCCGGACTGACGATGTTTTCAGCAGAACTGCCATGGTGTTGTTTTTTGTGCAGAAAATAAAGATTCTCGGAATATCCTGAAACTCCACGGAACACCTTAGAAAAAATAAAGAAAAATCCTCACAAAAGATGAAGACCAGGGGGCCCACACCCTGCTCACGAGGTGGGGCGCGCCCGGGCGCGCCCTACCTCGTGGGCCCCCTGGTGGCCCTCCGACGCCAACTCCAACTCCATATATTGGCTTTCGGGGAGAAAAAAATAAGAGAGAATAAATCATCGCGTTTTATGATACGGAGCTGCCGCCAAGCCCTAATCTCTCTCGGGAGGGCTGATCTGGAGTCCGTTCGGGGCTCCGGAGAGGGGGCTTCATCACCATCGTTGTCGGTGTCAAAACGGGCGGATCTCGGGTAGGGGGTCCCGAACTGTGCGTCTAGGCGGATGGTAACAGGAGACAAGGGACACGATGTTTTTACCTGTGTCGGGCCCTCTCGATGGAGGTAAAACCCTACTCTGCTTGATTGATATTGATGGTATGGGTAGTACAAGAGTGGATCTACCACGAGATCAAGGAGGCTAAACCCTAGAAGCTAGCCTATGGTATGATTGTTGTAATGGCTATGTTGTCCTATGGACTAAAACCCTCCGGTTTATATAGACACCGGAGAGGGCTAGGGTTACACAGTCGGTTACAATGGTAGGAGATCTACATATCAAGATCGCCAAGCTTGCCTTCCACGCCAAGGAAAGTCCCATCCGGACACGAGACGAAGTCTTCAATCTTGTATCTTCATAGTCTTGGAGTCCGCCGACGATGATAGTCCGGCTGTCCGGACACCCCTAGTCCAGACTCCTCAAGAGCCCTCGAACCGGGCTTCAATGACGATGAGTCCGGCAAGCATATTGTTCGGCATTGCAAGGCGGGTTCCTCCTCGAATAATTCATAGAAGATTGTGAACACCGGGATAGTGTCCGCTCGCAAAATAAATTCCACATACCACCGTAGAGAGAATATTATGTGCACAAGTTCAATCTGCTGACGTGTTTTGTGGCGTGACGTCACACCGCCACCAAGCCTTTTACTGGAATCGTTTTTTATTATACCACCTCAGCGCATTTAGTAAAGCGGTTTCCTTGGCACGTCTTGTCGAGGCAGAGATTGTGTTCCCCTTATTCCGGGATTCTCATCAATACGGACGTGGGTAACCCAACCGCGCCATTGATGGTGGCGCTTGGGAGATAAGCGAGTTTTACCAGGCCGGTGGGGACGCGCAGTTTTCGTCCGCCCATATATAAGGGGATAAGGATCCACCCTTTTTACCTACGCCTTCTTCCTCCTTTGCTTATCCATCTCCGCGCACTCTCGAGCTCCAGCGCCCAAGTCCGTGCATCTCATCTCGACCTTCTCCGACCATGTCCGGAGTGGGAGGCAAGTGGCTGGCCTCCTCCATTACGGAGGAGCACATCGCAAAACTGCGCAGCGCCGGATTCCTTTCCGGCGACATCGCGCACCGGCTGCCCGACAAGGGGCAGCTCATCCCCACTCCCAAGCCCCATGAGAGGGTCGTGTTCCTTCCCCACTTCCTCCGCGGACTGGGCTTCTCGTTGCATCCCTTTGTCCGGGGGCTCATGTACTATTACGGCCTGGATTTCCACGATCTGGCGCCAAACTTCATCCTCAACATCTCGGCGTTTATGGTGGGTGTGCGAGGCCTTCCTTCGCATCCCGCCCCACTTCGCTTGTGGCTCAAGACCTTCAACGCAAGCGAAGGTAGTGAAGGGCGCCCAAGCGAGTGCGGAGGCGCCATGTTGGGCAAGATGCCCAACGTCATCCGCTCGAAGGGCCTTCGTGGAGTCCATCAAGGGATGGCAATCGGGTGGTTCTATATCACCGAGCCGCTGACCCAAAATGGGCGGGCGCCCCGATTCAGATCTGGTATCCCCATGCAGCTCACCTCCGGAAAGAGAAGGGCTTGCTATGGGGCAGTTCGAAGGAGCTGACAGGACTCGATCTTGTCTCCTGACCACGTGAACAAGAAGCTCAAGCTTGTCAATGTGATCCAGGTCATGCTCATCCGCCGGATTCTCCCCTGCCAACAACGGGCCTTCAACCTGTGGGAGTTCGATCCGGCACAACACCGGACTCTGAGCGGGCTCTTCGACACGACGTATGAAGCCGTCTGGAGGGTGTTGTTCAAGGGCGGAGAAGCCCCCGCGTCCGCGACTGAAGATCGCGGATTCAGCACCAAGCGCCCGGCCGGTGAGGTAAGCTTCGTGATCCTCTATGGGACAGTTGTTTTCTTTCATAGTTTGACTCTACGTGGGATCTAAAAACTCCCAATGCCTTTGACAGGACTGGCAGAGGACGTCCGGTCAGGTAGACTGTCCGGCTCCCCTCCTCGAAGACCCAGCGGACGCCCGCTTAACGGGGCTGCTGGTTCCGACACTCTATGTGGTGCCGGAGAAGAAGGCCAAGAAGAAGCCCACGGGAACTCGAAAAAGTTCCCGGCGCCAGGTGATATCGGACTCATCGTCCGATGGCTCCAAGGTGAACTCCTCCCCCAAAGACGAGGAGGAGAAAGAGGACTCTCTCCCAGAGGAAGGAGAGAGGAAGAGGAAGGCTTCCCCAACTGGGGAGGCCGAAGGGTCCAAAAGGGGAAGGACTATTCCCCCGGACAGCTCCGCCAACGCCAACGTTGGCGACAAAGAGTGGCCCTCAAGGGCCAGGCCTCCGGCAAGATCGTAAGTATCCGGATTCCTGAATGATTTATAATTTCTTTCGTGTCACATAGTGTTCTTCTAATGCCGCACACTGCCTGCAGTCCGGCCGATGATGATCTTCCCGCTTCGTCGAGCGGGTCATTGGCTCTGTCGGATGTTGATTCCATCCCGACTGCCTCCACCCCTCGCGACGCTGAGGACGCCGAGGTGGGATCCCGGGAAGGGACCCATCAGGAGGAGGCTCCGGAGGCGCCACAAGGCAGCCTCCCGGACTTTGCACTGGACTCCACGCCGGAACCCGCAGTGGTTCCGGAGTCCGGCAGGCGGCCCCTTTGCAAGAAGGGCAAGACCGTGACACCGGCAACCTCCGTCCAACCGGAGGCGCCGGACAACTTGTTGGAGGCACTCAAAGGCGCTTCCATCGAGGAAGAACACCGCACTATCATGAGTGCGGTGATTCAAGGTCGGCCGCCAAGAGCGGGCCGACCAAGCTCGCATAGCCTTCTAATAGGTTTTGAGGTAAGAAGTTAAAATATGTAATGTAATACCGCATAGACAGTAGCCCTCGATGCTCGGTTCGGTGTTGGAAAGAAAACCGGATTGAGGATCTAAAAAAGATATACGCAGGAATGCTAAAAATTGTGTCAATATGGGTTTGCAGGCTGCGCTGCTGACCTCTGCCGCACTGACTGCGGATGTCGGTGCGTTGAAGCAGGACCTCGAGCGGTCCGAGCAAGAGCTCGGCCTTGCCAAGAAGCAGCTCGAGGACAAAGAAGGTGAGTAATACCATCTTTGAATTTGTACCTTACAGAAAAGGATTTTGGTTGCAATGAAAATAACAAGGATAACGTGTGTACTGTAGGGGCCACAAACGAGGTGGCAACCCTGAAGGAGGCCGTATCCGCGACCGAACGCAATGCCGCCGCGGAACGGACGGAGCGAGAGAAACAGGAGGCGCGGGTGGCGGAGGTGCGGCAAGAGCTCCAGGCTCTCATGGAAAAACATGAGAGTTTGGAGCGTGACTCGAAGACTCGAGAGTTCGAGCTTGCCTCGGCTCTTGAAAGTGCCAAAGCCGCTAAGGCCGAGGCCCATAAGGCCCTCCAGGAGGTTGAGGCGATGAAGAAAATAGCGGCGGGTAAGGCATTTTTCATGCAAAGCAAGCATGTTAATGTAAGTTACCTATTACTTACCCGAATTCGGAGCTCTCGAGGGGCATTTGCAGATCTGCCTCGCAGTGTATCCGATGCCGCCGCGTTTTACCGAGCCGAGGAGGGGAGCTCAACAGAGAAGGTCTTTTGGTCTCAGTACACTGAGGGCGGCCATCCGGTGCCCCCTAGCGACCAGCTGAAGCAGCTGGTCGAGCTCCACAAGGTAGCCGAGCAGGCCATGAAGGGTCTCATAGTCCGGCTATGGCCTGGAGAAGCCATGCCTGGGAGCTACTTCGGCCTCGTGCGGCGGCTGGTGGATGCGTGCCCCTGGGTGGAGGTCATCAAGCGCTCCGCCTGTATTGAAGGTGCTCGTCGGGCCCTTGCCCGCGCCCAAGTGCATTGGGGCAGGCTGGATGCGGAGAGGCTGATCAGCGACACGCGCCAATGGGCAAGGAGTATCGCACGCCCGAGATGTACTATAAGACTGTCCTGAAGGGTGCCCGCAAGATTGCGGATGAGTGCCCCAGAGATGTAATTTTTGAGTAAACTCGCTATGTATTATCCTATGCGCTGAAAACTTTGTTCATATGTGCTAAGCAATGCTTATTGATTTAAAATATTACCTTCTGTGCGGCCGTTTATTAAATTTGAGAGATGGCAAGTCGTCGGCTTCAGCCCCCAACCCACGAGTGCTGGGGTGTTCGGGATAAACTTGAGCGCTCTTGTTCCCATTTTTGGGTCCATATAGGGAGGCGCTCAACACGACGAACAAGGCAACCAGACTTATGATGCTTGAACACTCTCACTTAGCCATAGAATTCTATAATTTTAAATTTCGGCGAAGCCCCTAGTACTCGGAAGACCGAGTTCAGGGCGCCATCCACGCCTTGGCCGGACATTATCCGGTTCTTCGCTCGAAGCGGCATAAGTCTTTAGGGACTCGAAAAGACCTCTCGAACAGCGACCAGTCTCTCGCCTTATCATGACAGATCAGTTTTAGCTTTCTCCATCGAGGCGCTCGCCCAGCTCAACCGGGCACAATCGCAGTGGTTCTCCCAAGTGCTACCTTAGCCGGCTGAACGGAACGTAAGGTACCAAAACATGGGAGCCAGGCAAACCCAACTATTGACCCAAGACATGATTCGAGCCGATTCATATAATGCTATAAGTTCGGGGTGCCACACTTGTGAAAGTGTTCGGACTTATCACACCATAATGCGGGGAACATAAGCCCCTGGTGTATTCGGCCGTACCAAAATGTACGGGTGCGAGATGTCATTAATGAACATATATGTAAAGTAATGCAATTATAAGCAAAAAGTACTGCATTATTTATTCAAGGAATTCTGCTATGAGTGCGGAATGATACAAATAGTGCGTTAAGCAAGGGATTGAACTAATGAGACATGTCTCCCTCCAGGGGTAGGCTGCAGAATGGTGGATTTAACAAATTTAATACTCGTAATGGAGACCACCTGATTGTTCGTCACGGCCTTTGTCCTTCCCTGGCTGTTGCATCGTGAGTTCAGCAGTTCGCCTCTGGACGGGGCCTCTGGTGAACGGAGTCTTGTGTATAAAAAGAAGGAAAATAAAAAATAAAAAGAGCGACACACTTGGGAGCCCCTGGTGTGGTTGAGCCGCACTCTGGGTCTGTTGTGGTCGTGCCCCTCCCCCTATGCCCATGGTATCTCCAGAGCGTAATGATGTACGCGGAGAGCTGCTCTTGCAATCATGCGAGGGCTGGGGTTGGGGCCGCATTGCTACGCGTGCTCAGAACGTGCCGGGTGGTCTTTGTTTATGTTGCTCCGGGCGCGTTTGGCCGTGTCCAGTTGTTTAACGGCCGGACTCGAAAATTGCCTTAGAAGGCTGCTCTGTACTTCTGCCGCGAGAGCCGCTGTATGTTGCTCCATTCGGGGAGCGTTCCGTATTTCCGCTGACCGTGATGACTCGCGAGGGCCTGGCATCTTGAGCTTGAGGTATGCATAACGCGGCACGCGTTGAACTTTTGCGAACGCGTTCGTTCGAAAGCAGAGCATGATAGCCGCCATGAACGGGACTATGTCGAAGATTAACTCTCGCTTCGAAATTATCCGGGATCCAAGACCACTTCGGTGTGATCGAGCCTGCATGATTGGCCTCGACACTGGTATGACGCCTTTGAAGGTCGTCTTTGTAGGGTTAATCCTTGAGGGGTCTATGCCCATCTTGCGCACTGTGTCCTGATAAAGCAGGTTCAGGCTACTGCCGCCGTCCATCAGGACTCTCGTGAGGTGAAATCCATCGACGATTGGGTCTAAAACCAATGCGGCGAATCCGCCATGGCAAATACTTGTCGGATGGTCTCTTCGATCGAAAGTGATCGGGCAAGAGGACCATGGATTGAACTTCGGGGCGACTGGCTCCATCGCATATACATCCCTCAGTGCACGCTTCCGCTCCCTCTTGGGTATATGGGTTATGATATCATGTTTACCGTCCTCACTTGTGGGGAAGCCCTTCATCCTCTCATCGCTCGGGCGGCGGGTCTCTTCCTCGTTATCACTATGCAGCCCTTGTCATTGTTTTCGGCGATTAACTTGCCTGCCCGCTTGAATACCCAACAATCTCTGTTGGTGTGGTTAGCTGGCTTTTCGGGGGTGCCATTTATCTGGCAAGAGCGGTCGAGTATTCGGTCCAAATTGGACGGACCCGAAGTGGTTCTTTTGAATGGCTTCTTCCGCTGACCGGGTTTAGAGCCTCGGAATCCGGCGTTGATTGCCGTATCCTCATTGTTGTCGCCGTTAACGCGGCATTTGTTTTTGTTTCGACGCGACCTGCCATTGTGGTCCTTTGTGTCCGGACTGCCAGCATTTTTGCTAAGGTTGTTGCTGCGAGCTAGCCAGCTGTCCTCTCCCGCACAGAAGCAGGTCATGAGTGATGTGAGTGCTGCCATGGATTTCGGCTTTTCCTGTCCTAGGTGCCGGGCCAGCCACTCGTCGCGGATGTTATGTTTGAAGGCTGCGAGGGCCTCTGCATCCGGACAGTCGACGATTTGATTTTTCTTTGTTAAGAACCGTGTCCAGAATTGTCTGGCTGATTCGTCTGGCTGCTGAATTATGTGGCTTAGGTCATCGGCGTCTGGTGGTCGTCACATATGTGCCCTGGAAGTTGTCAAGGAATGCGGCTTCCAGGTCCTCCCAACACCCAATTGACTCTGCGGGCAGGCTGTTAAACCAATGCCGAGCTGTTCCTTTAAGCTTGAGCGGGAGATATTTGATGGCGTGGAGATCCTCACCGCGGGCCATATGGATATGAAGGAGATAGTCCTCGATCCAAACCACGGGGTCTGTTGTGCCATCGTGGGATTTAATGTTGACGGGTTTGAACCCTTCAGGGATTTGATGATCCATTACTTCGTCTGTGAAGCATAGTGGGTGTGCGGCGCCTCTATATTGAGCAATATCACGACATAGCTCGAGTGAGCGTTGTCTGCTGTGTTCGGCTCGGCCGGAGTTGTTGTATCCGGCGCGACGGTATTCGTCATGGGTCGTGGGGCGCCCACATGATCCATAGATAGATCTGGATTGTCTTGTCCTCCAATATATCCCGCAAGTCCGGCGCGTTCCCTCGTGGCTTCGTATTTTTCGAGCGATGCCGAGGTACGGTCTTGATGGAGGGCCGGGATGCCTCTCTGTCGCGACCACGGGGTGGTCGGTCGTCCGTATTGTGCGCTGGTGATGAAGGTATGTATGCTTCCTCCTCTAGTCGGGGAGCAACTTGCGCTTTGGGTAGCTCTTGAGGGCGTTCGAGTTCGTACTTTTGACGCGAGGACCTCTGTCCATCTGTCGGCCAGCAGGTCTTGATCAGCTTGAAGTTGTTGCTGCTTTTTCTTTAGGCTATTTGTCGTGGCCATTAGCCTGCGCTTGAAACGCCTTGTTCGATGGGATCCTCAGCACGACGAATTGCTGTCGCCGAGGCTTGCCTCGTCTCCGAGGGAGGTATGTAATTATCATCCTCGACCTCTTCGCCCGCCGCTTTGTGAGGGCTTGCTTCGCATCCTCCTGCACCGAATCTTGCCGAGGGGATTGTCTTCGCACTTTCCGGGTATTATTATCTCTCGTGGCTGGAATCTCCATTCTTGCTATGGCGGATTTAGAGCGGCGCTTATTTGGCGTCGGCGCTTGGGCTGTTTCTTTAAGGAATCTGCCTCCGCCGCTTCTTCGCCGTCCCCATCTTTTGGGGTGTCCACCATGTATATGTCGATGACGAAGTGGTCTTCCAAAGGCCTGTAGGTGCTGGTTCTTGATTGTCTCCGCATCGCCGCCCATACCGCCGATGTCTTGGAGTCGTAGTCTAGCATGTCGGTTAGGTCGCCGAGTGGCTACAAAGTGGGTGGTGGGTGGGCTTTGAATTTTTCGCCGTCGCATCCCAACCGCCCCGCCGTAGTCCGGCCAGTGCTCTCCGGATAGCGAGATGCTTTAGCGAATTCAAGATGTCGCCAAAGGGTGAGTGTTGAAAGATGTCCGTGGCGGTGAACTCCATGATCGGCGCCCAATCGGATTCAATTGGCAGGGGCGCGGGAGGCTCGGAGTCCGGCGAGGAGTCCGGCACCTCGGAGTCATGAGCTTTATAAGGGACAAGGTCAGTGTTCGGCTGCATCGCCGTAGTGGTTGCAGCCCCCGAGGCAGTGTCCAACCATCCGTCCTCGATCTGTGCGATCGGCTCCGAACTATGGGTCGGAGCGGATTCGCGGCGCTGCCTCCAAAATCTTGTCCGTGGCGAGTTAGATCATGCCCATCGTGACAAAGGCGGCACGCTTCGCCAGGCTCGGATCCATCAAGATCAAGTCTCCGGATGTCCGCCGTGAAGCTTAGGCTTCCAAACCTGACCTTAGGCTGGGCGAGCTTCCGATCTGCTCGGATGACCAAGTGAATTGCCCGCAGGCGAAGCCGCCGAATACGAAGATCTGTCCGGGGAGAAAGGTTTCACCCTGGACTGAGTTGTTGTTGGTTGAAGCAGCCATCAAGCCTATCGGTGACGACACAGAGGAACTCTCAATGAAACCACGAATGTCAGTGTCAAAACTGGCGGATCTCGGGTAGGGTGTCCCGAACTGTGCGTCTAGGCGGATGGTAACAGGAGACAAGGGACATGATGTTTTACCTGTGTTCGCCCTCTCGATGGAGGTAAAACCCTACTCCTGCTTGATTGATATTGATGATATGGGTAGTACAAGAGTGGATCTACCATGAGATCAAGGAGGCTAAACCCTAGAAGCTAGCCTATGGTATGATTGTTGTAATGGCTATGTTGTCCTACGGACTAAAACCCTCCGGTTTATATAGACACCGGAGAGGGCTAGGGTTACACAGAGTCGGTTACAATGGTAGGAGATCTACATATCCGTATCGCCAAGCTTGCCTTCCACGCCAAGGAAAGTCCCATCCGGACATGGGACGAAGTCTTGAATCTTGTATCTTCATAGTCTTGGAGTCCGGCCGACGATGATAGTCCGGCTGTCCGGACACCCCCTAGTCCAGGACTCCCTCAATCGTCATCATCAACCATCCTCCATCACCAATTTCATGATGCTCACCGCCGTGCGTGAGTAATTGCATCGTAGGCTTGCTGGACGGTGATGGGTTGGATGAGATTTATCATGTAATCGAGTTAGTTTTGTTAGGGTTTGATCCCTAGTATCCATTATGTTCTGAGATTGATGTTGCTATGACTTTGCTATGCTTAATGCTTGTCACTAGGGCCCGAGTGCCATGATTTCAGATATGAACCTATTATGTTTTCATGAATATATGTGCGTTCTAGATCCTATCTTGCAAGTCTATAGTCACCTACTATGTGTTATGATCCGGCAACCCCGAAGTAACAATAATCGGGACCACTCCCGGTGATGACCGTAGATTGAGGAGTTCATGTATTCACTATGTGCTAATGCTTTGTTCCGTTCTCTATTAAAAGGAGGCCTTAATATCCCTTAGTTTCCAATAGGACCCTGTTACACGGAGGGTAGGACAAAAGATGTCATGCAAGTTCTTTTCCATAAGCACGTATGACTATATACGTAATACATGCCTACATTACATTGATGAACTGGAGCTAGTTCTGTGTCACCCTATGTTATGACTGCTACATGATGAACCACATCCGCATAATTATCCATCGCTAATCCGGTGCCTACGAGTTTTCCATATACTGGTTTAGACTTATTTACTTTTCCGTTGCTACTGTTACAATCACTACAAAATACCAAAAACATTACTTTTACTGCCATTACTTTTGTTACCGTTACCACCACTATCATATTACTTTGCTACTAAACACTTTTCTGCAGATACTAAGTTTCCAGTTGTGGTTGAATTGACAACTCAGCTGCTAATACTTGAGAATATTCTTTGGCTCCCCTTGTGTCGAATCAATAAATTTGGGTTGAATACTCTACCCTCGAAAACTGTTGCGATCCCCTATACTTGTGGGTCATCAGTCACCGGAACCTCGGATTTGTCTCCGGCCATAGGTTTCGAACCACGTGCATCCATGCCCATCAAACCCTATCAGGTGCCGATCATTGAGTTCAGCTCCGCGGACATCTTCTGGCACTCACCTTTAGGCGATGTGCTAAACTCATTAAAAGTCCTCTCCTTATCAGGGGACTCTCAGCCGAACTATATCCAGTTTGGATTGGAAGCCGATGACGGAGAATTCCGCTTCCCACCCACCACCCACTTCATAGCCACTTTCGAAGACTTAACCGACATGCTCGATTACGATTCCGAAGACATCGACGGTATGGACGATGATCCCGAAGAGGAGCAGGCACAAAAACCACCGCTTATAGGGCGCTGGAAAGCCACCTCATCGTATGACGTATACATGGTGATACACCCAAAGAGAACAACGATAACAATGAAAAGGATCTGGTCAAGGATAAGCCTCCCGAGATACAGCCAAAGCACCGACGTCAACGACGCCGCTCAAAACCACGCCGTGGAAAAAATAGCAATGCCGACACGAGAGAAAATAATACTCCAGACGATGTCGAAGACAACGAAGACCCAGTTGAGGCAACCTTCGAACAGGACGAATGAGAAGATGGGCGAGTTAGCCCTAATGAACAGGCCACAAACAAAGACTCGGAGGATAGTAACTACCTTCTGCTCTTCGAGTACAAGGTAAGCCTCGGCAACGAGGATTTTATCATGCCTGAGGAACCTCTCGAGCAGGAGTGCTTTAAGCGCCAGCTAATAGCCACTACAAGGAGCCTGAAAAAGAAGCAACAACAGCTTCAAGCTGATCAAGATCTGCTCAATGATAGATGGACTAATGTCCTAGCAGCCAAAGAATACGGCCTCGAGCGCCCAACCAAAAGTTACCCAAAGCGCATATTGTTACCCCAATTCGATGATGAGGCACTGGAGCCCGTCCTACCAACGCATAATGCAGCTGACCGACCACCACATGGCCGGGACAAAGCGGCAACTCGAGTTGAACACCAGTCCACACTACCTCACCGTAAAAACAGAGACACAACAGCTCGGGGATACACACATGACCTGCGGCATGACCTGGAAAATAGAGCATGTCAGACTAGATCAATCTATGGATCACGGGGGCGTGCCCCGATGCGCGATGACGGTCATCCGGCTGGATGTGACAAACATAACCACGCCCGGGCCGAAAACTGCAGACAAACTCCATCCGAGCTACGTCGCGACTTGCTCGATATAGAGGCGCTGCACACCCCCTCTGCTTCACTGATGAAGTAATGGAACATGAATTTCCGGAAGGGTTTAAACCCGTGAACATCGAATCATATGATGGGACAACAGACCCCGCGGTATGGATTGAGGATTTTCTCCTCCATATTCATATTGCCCGCGGTGATGATCTTCACGCCATCAAATACCTCCCGCTAAAACTCAAGGGACCTGCTCGGCACTGGTTGAACAGTTTGCCCGAAAACTCAATTGGCAGCTAGGAGGACTTGGAAGACACCTTCCTCGACAACTTCCAGGGTACATATGTCCGACCTCCGGATGCCGACGACTTAAGTCACATAGTTCAATAGCCCGGAGAGTCAGCCAAGAAATTCTGGTCTAGGTTCTTAACTAAAAAGAACCAGATCGTCGATTGTCCGGATGTCGAAGCCTTAGCGGGCTTTAAACATAGCATCCGTGAGAAATGGCTCGCCTGACACCTCGGCCAAGAAAAGCCGAAGTCCATGGCAGCCCTCACGATGCTAATGAACCGGTTCTGCATGAGCGAAGATAGCTAGATAGCCCATAGCAATAACAATACAAGCGAACCTGGCACTTCTGATGCCCGAAACAGCAATGGCAAGCCCCGACGCGATAGGCACAAGTGTCGAATCAACGGTGACAACACCGAGGACACGATGGTTAACGCTGGATTCAGTGGCTCTAAGTCCAGTCAGCGAAAGAAGCCATATAAAAGAAACAATCCGGGCTTGTCCAGTTTGGACGCATACTCGATCCTCCATGTCAAATCCACGACACTCCTGATAAACCAGCCAGTCATACCAACAAAGAGTGTTGGTTTTTAAACTGGTCGGTAAGTTAAATGCCGAGAACAAGGAGAAGGGGTCGCAAAGCATGGACGATGACGAGGAGCCCCGGCCACTGAACATAGGGGGACAGAAGAAGCCCCCCCAAGTTAAAACGGTGAACATGATATACGCTACCCATATCCCCAAGAGGGAGCGCAAGAGCGCACTCAGGGACGTCTACATGATGGAGCCAGTCGCCCCAAAGTTCAACCCATGGTCGTCCTGCCCGACCACCTTCGATCGTAGGGACCATCCGACTAGTCCTCGACCCAATCATTGATGGATTCCATCTTACGCAAGTCCTCATGGACGGTGGCAGCAGCCTGAACCTGCTCTATCAGGATACAGTGCGGAAAATGGGTATTGATCCCTCAAGAATCAAGCCCACAAAAACCACCTTTAAAGGTGACATACCAGGTGTAGAGGCCCGTTGTACGGGCTCAATCACACCGGAGGTGGTCTTCGGATCCCCGGACAACTTCCAAAGCGAAGTGTTGATCTTCGATATTGTCCCCTTCTGCAGTGGCTATCACGCACTGCTCAGACGAACCGCATTCACTCGACTCAATGCGGTGCCACACTACGCTTATCTCAAGCTCAAGATGCCCGGATCACGTGGTGTCATAACAATCAATGGAAACACGGAACGCTCCCTTCGTACCGAGAAGCACACTGCTGCCCTCGCAGCAGAAGCATAGAGCGGCCTTTTCCGGCAGAACCTTAATTCGGCGGCCAAGCTCCCAGACACTATCAAACAAGTCCGAACTACTCTGCAGCAGGATAGTCCAGCTCGTCAAGAGATTGACTAGCAATTCAGCCTCCGTCCCAGTCCATACCAAACGACGCCATTCGTACCGTGCGTACTTTACGCACTCAAAATACCATGGGCATAGACGGAGGCGCAGCTAGATCGTGGTCCACAATACGGCTCAACCTCTCCTGGACCCACATACTTTCACTTTTTCTTTTTCTTCTCAGGTTTTTTCCCCAGGCCTTTCCTAGTGGCCTGATTGTCGGACCTATCAAGGGACGGATACACCAAGACGGCAAGAAGCATTGACGTATAAGGGAATTTCCAGGTGGTCCCTTTAAACGACCGTTATGCCTGTTTTAAGGACCTGCACGCAGCTCTCCCTTGGTCGTGGCATGTTAAATAGCCCTGTTGCTTATCGCACTACTTGTACAAATACGTTTTGACGTATTAATCAAACTATAATGGAAAACAGTTAGCGTCCCAATTTCTGCGGCATTAGCCTATTACTTCATTTTTCTTGATATTCTTATCAATGCACCCGTACACTCTGGTACGCCTCAATTTTCCAGGGGCTTCATTACGCCCCATAATACAGCAACAAAGTCCGAACACTTTTTTATGGTATAGTTCAGCACCCCAAACTTTAGCATTATATGCATCGGCTCCGAATCATGCCTTTGGTCAATAGTTGGATTCCCCGGCTCCTGTGCTTACTACCTTACATTCTGCTATATCGGCTAGGGTAGTAAAGGGAGAATTACCACGATTGTGTCCTGGTTCATCAGAGGAGCACCTCAATAGAGAAACCGAAAACTGACTATCGTTATGCCACGTGAGCCGGTCAGCTGTTCGAGAGGTTATAAATCTTTTGTGTTTTTTCTGCATTATGCGATGCATTGGTTTTTATCCGATTAGGTGTTTACAACACCCCATGTTCGGACTTATGAACACTAGGGGCTGCGCCTAAATTTCTATTGTCAAACTCCTATGGCTAAGTGAGGGTGATAAAGCCACATAGTCCGATTGCCTGGTTCGTTGCGCTAAACACCTCCTTTAAGGACCAAACTTTGGAATAAATAGTGTTTAGATTCATCCCGAACACCCCCGTACTACTACGTGGGGGCTGACACCGACGACTGGCCAACTCTCAGATTTAACAAAACAGCGGCACATGAGGTAAAATTTTAAATAACACGCATTATATTACATAAACGGCTATGTTTTCATAATATATGAAGGCACGGGATGACATGAATGTATCCATTCAAAGATAATATCCTTAACACATTGCTCCGCCACAATGCGGGATCCCTCCAGTACATCGTTAAAATACCACTTGGGCATGCGGTGCTCCTTGCCCGCGGGCGGTCCCTCGGTCACAAGCTTCATGGCGTCCATCTTCACCCAATGCATCTTGACTAGGGCGAAGGCCATTCGCGCGCCTTCGATGCAGACCGACCGCTTGATGGCATCAAGCCGAGGGCAGGCATTGATCCACCGCTTCACGAGCCCGAAGTAACTGCTGGGTATGGCTTCGCCAGGCCATAGCCAGATTATTAAATCCTTCATGGCTAGTTCGGCCACCCTATGCAGTTCGACCAGCTGTTTTAGCTAATCGCTAAAGGGCACCGGATGTTCTGGTGCAGGGTATCGCGACCAAAACAGCTTCTTCGTGGAGCTCCCCTCTTCGGCTCGAAAGAACTCCGCAGTGTCTGAAACGCTGCGCGGCAGATCCACAAACGCCCCTGGAGAACTCCGAATTCGGGTCAGTAAGAGGAACCTTTTCTTCACATATTTTCTCTGCATAATAAAGGCCTTACCTGCCGTGATTTTTCTGGCCTCCTGGACTTCCTAGAGGGTGCCCTGGGCTTCCACCCGGGCATCGTGTGCGCTTTGGCGGGCCTTGGCAAGTCCGGACTCTTGATCCGCAAGGTTGCGCTCCAAGGACTCGCATTTCTTCACGGCATCCTGGAGCTCCTGCTGAACCTCATTGACCCTGGCCTCATGCTTTTCACGAGTGGCTTGTTCCTTGGCTGTTCTCTCCTTGGCCTCGGCCAGCGCCTTCTTGAGGGTCTCCACCTCGGTCGCCGCTCCTAATAAATATTTTGGCACTTTAGTCAGCACAAATCGTTCATCCTTCTTGAAAACAGACAAGGTTATTGAAGGAAATATGCCCTAGAGGCAATAATAAAGTTATTATTTATTTCCTCATATCATGATAAATGTTTATTATTCATGCTAGAATTGTATTAACCGGAAACATGATACATGTGTGAATACATAGACAAACTTAATGTCACTAGTATGCCTCTACTTGACTAGCTCATTAATCAAAGATGGTTATGTTTCCTAACCATAGACATGTGTTGTCATTTGATTAATGAGATCACATCATTAGGAGAATGATGTGATTGACTTGACCCATTCTGTTAGCTAAGCACTTGATCATTTAGTATGTTGCTATTGCTTTCTTCATGACTTATACAAGTTCCTATAACTATGAGATTATGCAACTCCCGTTTACCGGAGGAAACACTTTGTGTGCTACCAAACGTCACAACGTAACTGGGTGATTATAAAGGAGCTCTACAGGTGTCTCCAAAGGTACATGTGGAGTTGGCATATTTCGAGATTAGGTTTTGTCACTCCGATTGTCGGAGAGGTATCTCTAGGCCCTCTCGGTAATGCACATCACTATAAGCCTTGCAAGCAATGTAGCTAATGAGTTAGTTACGGAATGATGCATTACGTAACGAGTAAAGAGACTTGCCGGTAACGAGATTGAACTAGGTATTGAGATACCGACGATCGAATATCGGGCAAGTAAATACCGATGACAAAGGGAACAATGTATGTTGTTACGCGGTTTGACCGATAAAGATCTTCGTAGAATATGTAGGAGCCAATATGAGCATCCAGGTTCCGCTATTGGTTATTGATCGGAAACAGTTCTAGGTCATCTACATAGTTCTCGAACCCGTAGGGTCCACACGCTTAAGGTTTCGTTGACAATTTTATTATGAGTTTATGAGTTTTGATGTACCGAAGGTTGTTCAGAGTCCCGGATGTGATCATGGACATGATGAGGAGTCTCGAATCGGTCAAGACATAAAGATTGATATATTGGACGACTATATTTGGACACCGAAAAGGTTCCGGTAAGATTGGGACTATATCGGAGCTCCGGGAGGTTATCGGAACCCCCCGGTAGGTATATGGGCCTTATTGGGCCTTAGTGGAAAGGAGGGAGAAGGAGCAAAGGAGGGGGCTCCCCCAAGCCCAATCCGAATTGGGAGGGGGGCCCCCCTTTCCTTCTTCCCTCCCCCCTCTTCCTTCCCTCTCCTACTCCTAATAGGAAAGGGGGGAGTCCTACTCCCGGTTGGGGTTGGACTCCCCCCTAGGGCGCGCCACCCCCTTGGCCGCCCCCGCTCCTCCACTCCTTTACATACGGGGGAGGGGGCACCCCATAGACATAACAATTGATCTCTTGATCTCTTAGCCGTGTGCGGTGCCCCCCTCCACCATAGTCCTCGATAATATTGTAGCGGTGCTTAGGCGAAGCCCTGTGATGGTAGAATGTCAATATCGTCACCATGCCGTCATGCTGACGGAACTCTTCCCCGACATTCTGCTGGATCGGAGTCCGGGGATCGTCATCGAGCTGAACGTGTGCTAGAACTCAGAGGTGCCATAGTTTCGGTGCTTGATCAGTCGGGCCGTGAAGACGTACGACTACATCAACCGCGTTGTTCTAACGCTTCTGCTTTCGGTCTACGAGGGTACGTGGACAACACTCTCCCCTCTCGTTGCTATGCATCACCATGATCTTGCGTATGCGTAGGAATTTTTTTTAAATTACTACGTTCCCCAACAGTTATGGCATACCTTGATTGTCTTCCAGCTATTTTTTCATGCGGCCGAGCTCTTCCTTGGCCCGCTCCAGACTTTGCTTCAGTCTGGAAACCTCAGCAGTATGAGAGGTCGCAGCCAGTAATGACGCCTGCTTCTTCACATTGACTCATCTTGTTAGTCTCCTGCGAAACTTGTTTGATCCTTTGTCCGACTTTTCTTTTCAAACACCGGATAGTGTCTCAGGGGCTACTGTCTATACTGTGACATTCTTTTTACATAATTGCGTTGCTTACCTCAAAGCCTGTTAAAAGGCTTGTGCAGGCTTCGGTCAGTCCGCTCTTCACGGACTGGATCCTCTCAACCACTGAACCCATAAGGGTACGGTGTTCCTCAACAATGGAAGCGCCTCACAACGCTTCCAGCAAATTATCCGGTCCCTCTGGATGGACAGAGGTCAGCTGTGGAATAGGCGCACCTCCTTCTTTCGAAAGAGGTTGCTTGCCTGATTCCGGAGCCGTATGGGTCTCGAAAATTGTATTCGGCTGGGGGCCGAATTGGATATGGCTCCCATCACCAGTATCCATAGGGATTTTCTCCCCCATGTGTCCGGCGGCCAAGGTTTCACCCTCTAGTGCCGCCTTGAGCATCCTGAGTCTCTCCCTGGCCTGCGGTCCTTCAAAATAATGCCTCGGTGCCATCCATGGCCTTGGAGAGGAGGCCGCTGGAAGGGACCCGCTGTCGATCGCCTCCGGGTCCAATGAATCTCATGAAGATGAGGACCGCTCGAGGTCGGACCGAGCCGGACTGCAAATGCATGATTCAACATGTTAAGACTATGAAGTAGAGAGGCCGTATATATGAATGTGTCCGGGTACTCATGATTTGGCCAGGGGCTTGTCCCTGGGGCGCCATTCCGAGCTGCTGTCGGTGGCCGCTGTGGAGTTGTCCGGGAGGGAAGCTTTCTCCTTCTTGGACACTTCGGCCTCCAGATGCGTGGAGGTCGTCCTTTTCTTCCCCCCCTTAGGGGGGGATGGCTTTCTTCTTCCTCCTCTTCTTCCTCTTCTTCCTCGTCGTCCTCGGTGGCGGAGGAATGAGTCTCGGCGTCTTCGGACGTCACGTCCGAAGTGCCCTTATTACGGAGGCCACCTCTGGTCCCCTTGGCCTTCTTCTCCGGCGCTTGATAGGGCGCCGGAGCCAGCATCTTCGTCAGAAGTGGAATTGCTGGGTCTTCGGGCAGCGGAGCCGGACAGTGAATCCGCTCCGCCTTCTTTGTCCAGCCCTGAGAGAACCAATAGTGAGGCTTAGGTGTCTCCCTCGAGTATGCAAGTAAAGGATACACCTTGAAAACATGAAAAAACTTACCGGACTAGCGGGATGGGCCAAGTCGTGCCCATGATCCTCGGTTGTATCCGGCGATGTCTCGCTGGACTTGAAAAGCACCTTCCAGATGTCTTCGTGCGTAGTGTTGAAGAACTGCTGCAAGGTCTGGTGCTTGGCCGGATCGTACTCTCACAAATGGCAAGTCCGGATTTGGCATGGAAGGATCCGGTGAATAAGAATCACTTGGATCACATTGACAAGCTTGATATTCTTGTCTATCATGCTCCTGATGCGCGTTTGAAGCGTTGTCAGCTCGTTCGGCGAAGACCAGTCCAGGCCATTCTCTGGCCAAGAGGTGAGCCACATCGGGGCTCCAGACCAGAATTCAGGAGCCACGGCCCAGGTGGTGCCGCGCGGCTCTGTGATGTAGAACCACTTCTGTTACCACCCTTTGACGGTCTCCACGAAGGAGCCTTTGGGCCATGTGACGTTGGGCATCTTGCTCACCATGGCGCCTCCGCACTTTGCGTGTTGGCCACTCACCACCTTTGGCTTCACATTGAAGATCTTTAGCCACATTCCAAAGTGGGGTGGGATGCAGAGGAAAGCCTCACACACGACAATGAATGCTGAGATGTTGAGGAAAGAATTTGGGGCTAGATCATGGAAGTCTAGCCCATAGTGGAACATGAGTCCACGGATGAACGGGTGGAGAGGGAATCCCAGCCCGTGGATGAAGTGTGGGATGAACACCACCCTCTCATGGGGCTCCGAGGTGGGTACGATTTGTCCCTTGGCCGGAAGCCGATGGGCGATTTCCTTGGCCAAATACCCGACCTCCCGGAGCTTGGTATTGTCCTTCTCCTTGACGGAGGATGCCATCCACTTGCCCTGCGCTCTGAATCCAGACATGGTTGGAGTGCTTTCTTGGGGCGGAAAATATGAGAACTTGGGTGCCGGAGATCGGGAATGGGGGAGGCAGAGAGAGAGAAGGCGTGGATGAAAGGAGTAAAACCTTATCTCTTTATAAAGGCAGTGAATATCAAGTCCCTCCCCACTCGCCTTAAAACCCGCATATCCCCCAAGGGCCGTGCAGGCGGCACGGTTGGGTTACCCACGCCCGTATTGATGAGAATCCCGCAATAAGGGGACACAATCTCTGCTTTGACAAGACGTGCCAATGAAACCGCATCCCGAAATATGGAGCGGCAGGCTAAAAAATGGTTCGAATAATGGCCGGGCGACGATGTGATGTCACGCTACAAAAAGTTATCAGCAGATTGGACTCGTGAAATATTATACTCTCTACGGTTGTGTGTGGTATTTGTTTTGCAGAGCTAGGCACATTTTCTGTGTTCGAAGGATGCTTTGGAGTATTCGGACGAGGAACCCGCCTTGCAATGCCGAAGACAATCTGCACGCTGGACACCTCGTCATTGAAGCCTGGGGTTTAGGGGCTACCGAGGGAGTCCTAGATTAAGGGGTCCTCGGCCGTCCGGCCTATTGACATGGGCAGGCCCGATGGGCTGTGAAGATACAAGACCGAAGACTCCCACCTGTGTCTGGATGGGACTCTCCTTGGCATGGAAGGCAAACTTGGCGTCCGGATATGAAGATTCCTTTCTCTGTAACCGACTTTGTATAACCCTAGTCCCCTCCGGTGTCTATATAAATTGGAGGGTTTAGTCCGTAGATGCAATCATAGTCATATAGGCTAGACTTCTAGGGTTTTAGCCATTACAATCTCGTGGTAGATCAACTCTTGTAATACTCATATTCATCAAGATCAATCAAGCAGGAAGTAGGGTATTGCCTCCATAGAGAGGGCCCGAACCTGGGTAAACGTCGTGTACCCCGCCTGCTGTTACTATCAACCTTAGATGCACAGTTCAGGACCCCCTACCCAAGATCCGCCAGTTTTGACACCGACCGACACCCTTAGATCCCATCTAAGGGGGGCGGCGGCCAAGGGGGGAACTTGCCCCCCAAGGTTGGTGGGAGGCGCCCCCACCCCCTAGGGTTTCCAACCCTAGGCGCCTTGGGCCCTTGGGGGGGGGGGGTGTTGGGAAACGTATCAATAATTCAAAATTTTCCTACGTACCACCAAGATCAATCTAAGAGATTCTAGCAACAAGAGAGAGAGAGAGAGAGGATGTGCATCTTCATACCTTTGAAGATCGCTAAGTGGAAGCGTTACTAGAACGCAGGTGATGGAGTCGTACTCACGGCGAATCAAATCACGGAAGATCCGATCTAGCGCCAAACAGACGGGCCGCCGTGTTCAACACACGTACAGCCCGGGGACGTCTCCTCCTTCTTGATCCAGCAAGGGGAGATGAGAAGTTGAGGGAGAGTTCCGGCAGCACGACGACGTGGTGGTGGAGCTTGCAGTTCTCTGGTAGGGCTTCGCCAAGCACTAGGGAGGAGGACGAGGTATTGGAGAGGGGAAGGGTGCGATAGCCCTCCCACCTCCCCACTATTTATAGAGGCAAGGGAGAGGGGGGCCGGCTCCCTCCAGATGGATCTTTAGGGTTTCCCCCCAACCCTAGGCGCATGGGCCCTAGGGGGAGTTGGTGCCCAGCCCACCTAGGGGTTGGTTCCCCTCAATATTCAGCCCATGGGGCCCTCCGGGGCAGGTGGACCCTCCCGGTGGATCCTCGGAACCCCTTCGGTGGTCCCGGTACAGTATCAGTAAACCCCTGAACATTTCCGGCGACTGAATAAGGACTTCCCATATATAAATATTCATCTCTAGACCATTCCGGAACTCCTCGTGATGTCCGGGATCTCATCCGGGACTCCAAACAACATTCGGTAACCACATACTATTTCCCATAACAACTCTAGCGTCACCAAACCTTAAGTGTGTAGACCCTACGGGTTCGAGAATCATGCAGACATGACCGAGACATCTCTCCGGCCAATAACCAACAGCGGGATCTGGATCCCCATGTTGGTTCCCACATGTTCCACGATGATCTCATCGGATGAACCACAATGTCAGGGATTCAATCAATCCCGTATAGAATTCCCTTTGTCAACCGGTACGTTACTTGCCCGAGATTCGATCGTCGGTATCCCAATACCTCGTTCAATCTCGTTACTAGCAAGTCTCTTTACTCGTTCCGTAATGCATGATCTCGTGACTAACTCCTTAGTCACATTGAGCTCATTATGATGATGCATTACCGAGTGGTCCCATAGATCCTCTCTGTCATACGGAGTGACAAATCCCAGTCTCGATTCGTGCCAACCCAACAGACACTTTCGGAGATGCCTTAGTGCACCTTTATTGCCACACAGTTACGTTGTGACGTTTGGTACACCCAAAGCATTCCTACGGCATCTGGGAGTTGGACAATCTCATGGTCTAAGGAAATGATACTTGACATTAGAAAAGCTCTTAACAAACGAACTACATGATCTTGTGCTACGCTTAGGATTGCGTCTTGTCCATCACATCATTCTCCTAATGATATGATCCTGTTATCAATGACTTCTGATGTCCATGGTCAGGAAATCATAACCATCTATTAATAAACAACCTAGTCAACCAGAGGCTCACTAGGGACATGTTGTGGTCTATGTATTCACACATGTATTATGGTTTCCAGTTAATACAATTATAGATGAACAACAGACAATTATCATGAACACAAAAATATTATAATGACCATTTTTTATTGCCTCTAGGGCATATTTCCGATAGTCTCCCACTTGCACTAGAGTGAATAATCTAGTTACATTGTGATGAGTCGAACACCCATAGAGTTCTGGTGTTGATCATGTTTTGCTCGTGGAAGAGGTTTAGTCAACGGATCTGCGACATTCAGATCCGTATGCACCTTACAAATATCTATGTCTCCATCTTGAACATTTTCAGGAATGGAGTTGAAGCGACGCTTGATATGCCTGGTCTTCTTGTGAAACCTGGGCTCCTTGGCAAGGGCAATAGCTCCAGTGTTGTTGCAGAAGAGAGTCATCGGGCCCGACATATTGGGAATAACTCGTAGATCCGTAATGAACTCCTTCATCCAGATTGCTTCATGTGCTGCCTCCGAGGCTGCCATGTACTCCGCTTCACATGTAGATCCCGCCACGACGCTTTCCTTGCAACTGCACCAGCCGACTGCCCCACCATTCAAAATATACACGTATCCGGTTTGTGAATTGGAGTCATCCAGATCTGTGTTGAAGCTAGCATCGACGTAACCCTTTACGACGAGCTCTTCGTCACCTCCATAAATGAGAAACATATCCTTAGTCCTTTTCAGGTACTTCAGGGCATTCTTGACCGCTGTCTAGTGTTCAATGCCGGTATTACTTTGGTACCTTCCCACCAAACTTACGGCAAGGTTTACATCAGGTCTGGTACACAACATGGCATACATAATAGACCCTATGGCTGAGGCATAGGGGATGAAACTCATCTTTTCTCTATCTTCTGCCGAGGTCGGGCATTGAGCCGTGCTCAATTTCACACCTTGCAAAACAGGCAAGAACCCCTTCTTGGACTGATCCATATTGAACTTCTTCAATATCTTATCAAGGTATGTGCTTTGTGAAAGACCGATGAGGCGTCTCGATCTATCTCTATATATCTTGATGCCTAATATGTAAGCAGCTTCTCCAAGATCCTTCAATGAAAAACACTTATTCAAGTAGGCCTTTATGCTTAAGTTCTATATCATTTCCCATCAATAGTATGTCATCCACATATAATATGAGAAACGCTATAGAGCTCCCACTCACTTTCTTGTAAACACATGCTTCTCCATAAGTATGCATAAATCCAAACGCTTTGATCATTTCATCAAAGCGAATGTTCCAACTCCGAGATGCTTGCACCAGCCCATAGATGGAGAGCTGGAGCTTGCACACCTTGTCAGCATTCTTAGGATCGACAAAACCTTCTGGTTGCATCATATACAATTCTTCCTTAAGGAAACCATTCAGGAATGCCATTTTGACGTCCATTTGCCATCATAATCATAGAATGCGGCAACTGCTAACATGATTTGGACGGACTTCAGCTTCACTACGGGTGAGAAGGTCTCATCCTAGTCAACCCCTTGAACTTGTCGATAACCGTTAGTGACAAGCCGAGCCTTATAGATGGTCACATTACCATCCGCGTCAGTCTTCTTCTTAATTCTATGGCTCGCCGATAATCGGGCAAGTTTGTCAAAGTCCATACTTTGTTTTCATACATGGATCCTATCTCGATTTCATGGCTTCAAGCCATTTGTTGGAATTCGGGCCCGCCATCGCTTCTTCATAGTTCGAAGGTTCACCGTTGTCCAACAACATGATTTCCAGGACAGGGTTGCCGTACCACTCTGGTGCGGAACACGCCCTTGTGGACCTACAAAGTTCAGTAGCAACTTGATCCGAAGTTCCTTGGTCATCATCATTAACTTCCTCTCTAGTCGGTGCAGGCACCACACAAACATCTTCCTGAGCTGCGCTACTTTTCGGTTCAAGAGGCAGTACTTCATCAAGTTCTAGTTTCCTCCCACTTACTTCTTTCGAGAGAAACTCTTTTTCTAGAAAGGATCCGTTCTTTGCAACAAAGATCTTGCCTTCGGATCTGAGGTAGAAGGTATACGCAATGGTTTCCTTAGGGTATCCTATGAAGAAACATTTTTTCTACTTTGGTTCGAGCTTTTCAGGTTGAAGTTTCTTGACATAAGCATCGCATCCCCAAACTTTTAGAAACGACAGCTTAGGTTTCTTCCCAAACCATAATTCATACGGTGTCGTCTCAACAGATTTAGATGGTGCCCTATTTAAAGTGAATGTGGCTGTCCCTAAAGCATAACTCCAAAATGATAGCGGTAAATCAGTAAGAGACATCATAGATCGCACCATATCCAATAGAGTGCGATTACGATGTTCGAACACACCATTACGCTGAGGTGTTCCAGGCTGTGTGAGCTGTGAAACAATGCCACATTTCCTTAAGTGCATACCAAACTTGTGACTCAAATATTCTCCTCCATGATCTGATCGTAAGAACTTTATTTTCATGTCATGTTGATTCTCCACCTCACTCTGAAATTCCTTAAACTTTTCAAACGTCTCAGACTTGTGTTTCATTAAGTAGACATACCCATATCTACTTAAGTCATCGGTGAGGGTGAGAACATAACGATAGCCACCGCGAGCCTAAACGCTCATTGGACTGCACACATCAGTATGTATTATTTCCAACAAGTTGGTTGCTTGCTCCATTGTTCCGGAGAACGGAGTCTTGGTCATTTTTTCCATGAGGCATGGTTTGCACGTGTCAAATGATTCATAATCAAGAGACTCCAAAAGTCCATCTGCATGGAGTTTCTTCATGCGTTTGACACCAATGTGACCAAGGCGGCCGGGAGTGCCACAAGTATGTGGGACTATCATTATTAACCTTACATCTTTTGGTATTCACACTATGAATATGTGTAACATCACGTTCGAGATTCAATAAGAATAAACCATTGACCAGTGGGGCATGACCATAAAACATATCTCTCATATAAATAGAACAACCATTATTCTCGGATTTAAATGAGTAGCCATCTCGCATTAAACGAGATCCAGACACAATGGTCATGCTCAAAGCTGGCGCTAAATAACAATTATTGAGGTTTTAAACTAATCCCGTAGGTAAATGTAGAGGTAGCGTGCCGACGGCGATCATATCGACCTTGGAACCATTCTCGACGTGCATCGTCACCTCGTCCTTCGCCAGTCTCCGCTTATTCCGCAGCTCCAGTTTTGAGTTACAAATATGAGCAACCGCACCGGTATCAAATACCCAGGAGCTACTATGAGTACTGGTAAGGTACACATCAATAACATGTATATCACATATACCTTTGGTGTTGCTGAGCTTCTTATCCGCTAAGTACTTGGGGCAGTTCCGCTTCCAGTGACCATTTCCCTTGCAATAAAAGCACTGAGTGTCGGGCTTGGGTCCATTGTTTGGCTTCTTCCCGGCAACTGATTTACCCGGCGCGGCAACTCCCTTGTCGTCCTTCTTGAAGTTCTTTTTACCCTTGCCTTTCTTGAAACTAGTGGTCTTATTCACCATCAACACTTGATGTTCCTTTTTGATTTCCACCTCCGCTGATTTCAGCATTGAATATAACTCAGGAATGGACTTCTCCATCCCTTGCATATTGTAGTTCCTCACAAATCTCTTGTAGCTAGGTGGGAGCGACTAGAGGATCCTATCAATGACTGAGTCATCTGGAAGATTAACTCCCATCTGAGGCAAACGGTTGTGCAACCCAGACATGGTGAGTATGTGCTCACTGACAGAACTATTTTCCTCCATCTTACAACTATAGAACTTGTGGGAGACTTCATATCTCTTGACCCGGGAATGATCTTGGAAAACCATTTTCAACTCTTGGAACATCTCATATGCTCCGTGCTGATCAAAACGCTTTTGGAGCCCCGGTTCTAAGCTGTAAAGCATGCCGCACTAAACTAGGGAGTAGTCATCACTACGCGACTACCAGACGTTCATAACGTCTTCAGTTGCTCGGAAAATGGGTGCTTCACCTAGCAGTGCTTCAAGGACATATGCTTTCTTGGCAACTATTAGGATGACCCTCAAGTTTCGGACCCAGTCCGTATAGTTGCTACCATCGTCTTTCAGCTTGGTTTTCTCTAGGAACGCGTTGAACTTGAGGGCAACATTAGCATGGGCCATTTGATCTACAAGACATATGGTAAAGATATTTTAGACTATGTTCATGATAATTAAGTTCATCTAATCAAATTATTTAATGAACTCCCACTCAGATAGACATCCCTCTAGTCATCTAAGTGATACATGATCCGAGTCAACTAGGCCGTGTCTGATCATCACGTGAGACGGACTAGTCATCATCGGTGAGCATCTCCATGTTGATCGTATCTACTATACGCTCATGTTCAACCTTTCGGTCTCTTGTGCTCCGAGGCCATGTCTGTACATGCTAGGCTCATCAAGTCAACCTAAGTTTTTTGCATGTGTAAATCTAGCTTACAGTCGTTGTATGCGAACGTTAGAATCTATCACACCCGATCATCACGTGGTGCTTCGAAACAACAAATTGTTGCAACGGTGCACAGTTAGGGGCAACACTTTCTTGAAATTTTTAATGAGGGATCATCTTATTTATGCTACCGTCGTTCTAAGCAAATAAGATGTAAACATCACAAGCATCACATGCAAATCATAAAGTGACATGATATGGCCAATATCATCTTGCGCCTTTGATCTCCATCTTTGAGGCGCGGCATGATCACCTTCGTCACCGGCATGACACCATGATCTCCATCATCGTGTCTTCATGAAGTTGTCTCGCCAACTATTACTTCTACTACTATGGCTAACAGTTAGCAATAAAGTAAAGTAATTACATGGCATTTTTCAATGACACGCAGGTCATACAATAAATTAAGACAACTCCTATGGCTCCTGCCGGTTGTCATACTCATCGACATGCAAGTCGTGATTCCTATTACAAGAACATGATCAATCTCATACATCACATATATCATTCGTCACATTTTTTTGGCCATATCACATCACATAGCATACCCTGCAAAAACAAGTTAAACGTCGTCTAATTGTTGTTGCATGTTTTACGTGGCTGCTATGGGTTTCTAGCAAGAACGTTTCTTACCTACGCAAAAGTCACAATGGTCAAAAGGACCCTTTTCATCGAATCCGATCCGACTAAAGTGGGAGACACAGACACCCGCTAGCCACTTTATGCAACAAGTGCATGTCAGTCGGTGGAACCTGTCTCACGTCTGCGTGCGTGTAAGGTCAGTCCGGGCCGCTTCATCCTAGAATGCCACCAAATCAAGATAAGACTAGTAATGGTAAGCATATTGAACAAACCAACGCCCACAACTACTTGTGTTCTACTCGTGCATAGAGTCTACGCATAGACCAAGCTCATGATGCCACTGTTGGGGAACGTAGCAATAATTCAAAATTTTCCTATGTATCACCAAGATAAATCTAAGAGATTCTAGCAACAAGAGAGAGAGAGAGAGAGAGATGATGTGCATCTTCATACCTTTGAAGATCGCTAAGCGGAAGTGTTACTAGAACGCGGATGATGGAGTCGTACTCGCGGCGATTCAAATCATGGAAGATCCGATCTAACGTCGAATGGATGGCGCCTCCGCGTTAAATACACGTACAGCCCGAGGATGTCTCCTCCTTCTTGATCCAGCAAGGGGAGATGAGAAGTTGAGGGAGAGCTCCGGTAGCATGACGGCGTGGTGGTGGAGCTTGCAGTTCTCCGGCAGGGCTTCACCAAGCACTACGGAGGAGCAGGTGTTGGAGAGGGGAAGGATTGCGCCAGGGGAAGGGTGCGGCATCCCTCCCACCTCCCCACTATTTATAGGGGCAAGGGAGAGGGGGTCGGCCCCGTCCAGATGGATCTAGAGGGGGGGGCGGCGGCCAAGGGGGGAGGCTTGCCCCCCAAGCCAAGGGGGCGCCCCCTTTAGGGTTTCCCCCCAACCCTAGGGCCATGGGCCCTAGCGGGAGTTGGCGCCCATCCCACCTAGGGGCTGGTTCCCCTTCATATTCAGCCCATAGGGCCCTCTGGAGCAGGTGGACCCTCCCGGTGGACCCCCAGAACCCCTTCGATGGTCCCAGTACAATACCGGTAAACCCCCGAACATTTCCGGCGACCGAATAAGGACTTCCCATATATAAATCTTCATCTCTGGACCATTCCGGAACTCCTCGTGACGTCCGGGATCTTATCTAGGACTCTGAACAACATTCAGCAATCACATACTATTTCCCACAACAACTCTAGCATCACCGAACCTTAAGTGTGTAGACCCAACGGGTTCGGGAATCATGAAGACATGACCGAGACATCTCTCCGGCCAATAACTAACAGCGGGATCTGGATACCCATGTTGGTTCCCACATGTTCCACGATGATCTCATCGGATGAACAACGATTTCGGGGATTCAATGAATCCCGTATACAATTCCCTTTGTCAACCGGTATGTTACTTGCTCGAGATTCGATTGTCGGTATCCCAATACCTTGTTCAATCTCGTTACTGGCAAGTCTCTTTACTCATTCCCTAATGCATGATCCCGTGACCAACTCATTAGTCACATTGAGGTCATTATGATGATGCATTACCTAGTGGGCCCAGAGATACCTCTCCGTCATACGGAGTGACAAGTCCCAGTCTCGATTCGTGCCAACCCAACAGACACTTTCGAAGATACCTGTAGTGCACCTTTATAGCCACCCAGTTACGTTGTGACGTTTGGTACACCTAAAGCATTCCTACGGTATCCGGGAGTTGCACAATCTCATGGTCTAAGGAAATGATACTTGACATTAGAAAAGCTCTTAGCAAACGAACTACATGATCATGTGCTATGCTTAGTATTGGGTCTTGTCCATCACATCATTCTCCTAATGATATGATCCCGTTATCAATGACATCTAATGTCCATGGTAAGGAAACCATAACCATCTATTGATCAATGAGCTAGTCTACTAAAGGCTCACTAGGGACATGTTGTGGTCTATGTATTCACACAAGTATTACGGTTTCCGGTTAATACAATTATAGCATGAACAACAGACAATTATCATGAACAAGGAAATATAATAATAACCATTTTATTATTGCCTCTAGGGTATATTTCCAACAGGGGGGTGCACCAGCCCACTAGGGGCTTGTTCCCACCCTTTTTTCAGCCCAATAAGTCCCCATGGTAGGTGGTCCCACCCGGTGGACCCCGGACACCTTTCGGTGGTCCCGATACAATACTGATAACCCCCGAAACTATTCCGGTGACTGAAACTGGACTTCCCATATGTAAATCTTTACCTCCGGAACTCCTCATGATGTCCGGGATCTCATTTGGGACTCCGAACAACCTTCAGTAACCACATACTATTTCCCATAACAACTCTAGCGTCACCGAACCTTAAGTGTGTAGACCCTACGGGTTCAGGAACCATGCAGACATGACCGAGACATCTCTCCGACCAATAACCAACAGCGGGATCTGGATACCCATGTTGGCTCCCACATGTTCCATGATGATCTCATCAGATGAACCACGATGTTGAGGATTCAATCAATCCCGTATACAGTTCCGTTTGTCAACCGGTATGTTACTTGCCCGAGATTCGATCGTCGGTATCCCTATACCTCATTCATTCTTGTTACCGGAAAGTTTCTTTGCTCGTTCCGTAATGCATGATCCCATGACTAACACCTTAGTCAAACTAAGCTCAATATGATGATGCATTACCGAGTGGGCCGAGAGATACCTCTCCGTCATATGGAGTGACAAATCCCAGTCTCGATTTATGCCAACCCAACAGACACTTTCGAAGATACCTGTAGTGCACCTTTATAGCCACCCAGTTACGTTGTGACGTTTGGTACACCCAAAGCATTCCTACGGTATCCGGGAGTTGCACAATCTCATGGTCTAAGGAAATGATACTTGACACTAGAAAAGCTCTTTGCAAACGAACTACACGATCTTGTGCTATGCCTAGGATTGGGTCTTGTCCATCACATCATTCTCTAATGATGTGATCCTGTTATCAACGACATCCAATGTCCATGGTCAGGAAACCACAACCATCTATTGATCAACGAGCTAGTCAACTAGAGGCTTACTAGGGACATATTACGGTCTATTTATTCACACATGTATTACAGTTTCCGGTTAATACAATTATAGCATGAACAACAGACAATTATCATGAACAGGGAAATATAATAATAACCATTTTATTATTGCCTCTAGGGCATATTTCCAACAGTAAACAGAATAACAATTATTCTCTGTTTTAAATGAATAATCGTATTGCAATTAACATGATCTAATCATATTCATGCTCAACGCAAAACACCAAATAACATTTATTTAGGTTCAACACTAATCCCGAAAGTATAGGGAGTGCTCGATGATGATCATATCAATCTTGGAACCACTTCCAACACTCATCGTCACTTCATCCTCAACTAGTCTCTATTTATTTTGCAACTCTTGTTTCGAATTACTAATCTTAGCAACCGAACAAGTATCAGATACCCAGGGATGAGCACTAGTAAGGTACACATCAATAATATGTATATTAAATAGACCTTTGTTCACTTTGCCATCCTTCTTATTCGCCAAATATTTGGGGCAGTTCCACTTCCAGTGACCATTTCCTTTGCAGTAGAAGCACCCAGTTTCAGGCTTAGGTCCAGCTTTGGGCTTCTTCACGGGAGTGATAACTTGCTTGCCATTCTTCTTGAAGTTCCCTTTCTTTCCCTTTGCCCTTTTCTTGAAACTAGTGGTCTTGTTTAATCATCAATACTTGATGCTCTTTCTTGATTTGTACGTTCATCGATTTCAACATCACGAAGAGCTCGGGAATCGTTTTCGTCATCCCTTGCATACTATTGTTCATCACGAAGTTCCAGTAACTTGGTAATGGTGACTAGAGAACTCTGTCAATCACTATCTTATTTGGAAGATTAACTCCCACTTGATTCAAGTGATTGTAGTACCCAGACATTCTGAGCACATGCTCACTAGTTGAGAAATTCTCCTCCATCTTTTAGGCATAGTACTTGTCAGAGGTCTCATACCTCTTGACACGGGCATGAGTCTGAAATACCAATTTCAGCTCTTGGAACATCTCATATGCTCTGTGACGTTTCAATAATGTTTTTGAAGTCCCGGTTCTAAGCCGTAAAGCATGGTGCACTAAACTATAAAGTAGTCATCGTATTGAGCTAGCCAAACGTTCATAATGTCTGCATCTGCTCCTGCAATAGGTCTGTCACCTAGCGGTGCATCAAGGACATAATTCTTCTGTGCAGCAATGAGAATACACCTCAGATCACGGACCCAGTACACATCATTGCTACTATCATCTTTCAACTTAGTTTTCTCTAGGAACATATAAAAACGTAGGGAAGCTATAACGCGAGCTATTTGATCTACAATATAATTTGCAAATACTATCAGGACTAATTTCATGATAAATTAAAATTCAATTAATCATATTACTTAAGAACTCCCACTTATATAGACATCCCTCTAGTCATCTAAATGATCACGTGATCCAAATCAACTAAACCATGTCCGATCATCACGTGAGATGGAGTAGTTTTCTATGGTGAACATCACTATGTTGATCATATCTACTATATGATTCACGCTCGACCTTTCGGTCTCCAGTGTTTCGAGGCCATATCTGCATATGCTAGGCTCGTCAAGTTTAACCCGAGTATTCTGCGTGTGCAAAACTGGCTTGCACCCGTTGTATGTGAACGTAGAGCTTATCACACCCGATCATACTCAGGGAGAACACTTATACCTTGAAATTTTAGTAAGTGATCATCTTATAATGCTACTGCCGAACTAAGCAAAAAAAGAATACAAAAGATAAACATCACATGCAATCAAAATATGTGACATGATATGGCCATCATCGTCTTGTGCTTTGATATCCATCTCCAAAGTACCATCATGATCTTCATCGTCACCGGCATGACACCATGATCTCCATCATCTTGATCTTTATCGACGTGTCATCACATGGTCGTCTCGCCAACTATTGCTTTTGCAACTATTGCTATCGCATAGAGATAAAGTAAAGCAATTATATGGCGCTTGTATCTTATGCAACAACAAAAAAACAATCATAAGGATCCTGCCAGTTGCCGACAACTTTAACAAAACATGATCATCTCATAGAACCCATTATGTCTTGACCATATCACATCACAACATGCCCCTGCAAAAACAAGTTAGACGTTCTCTACTTTGTTCTTGCAGGTTTTACGTGGCTGCTGCTGGCTTCTAGCAAGAACCGTTCTTACCTACGTATCAAAACGACAATGATTTTTCATCAAGTGTGCCGTTTTAACCTTCAACAACGACCGACCGTAGTCAAACTCGATTCAACTAAAGTTGGAGAAACAAACACCTGCCAGCCACCTGTGTGCAAAAGCGCATCGGTAGAACCAGTCTCATGAACGCGGTCATGTAATGTCGGTCCGGGCCGCTTCATCCAACAATACCGCCGGAATCAAAGTAAGACGTTGGTGGTAAGCAGTATGACTATTATCATCCACAACTCTTTGTGTTCTACTCGTTCATATAATATCTACGCATAGACCTGGCTCTGATACCACTGTTGGGGAACGCAGTAATTTCAAAAAGTTCCTACGATCCCGCAAGATCTATCTAGGAGATGCATAGCAACGCGAGGGGAGAGTGTGTCCATGTACCCTTGTAGTCCGAAAGTGCAAGCATTTCAATAACGCGGTTGATGTAGTCGAACTTCTTTGCGATCCAACCGATCAAGTACCAAACGTATGGCACCTCCGCGTTCAACACACGTTCAACTTGATGACGTCCCTCGTGCTCTTGATCCAGTTGAGGACGAGGGTGAGTTCTGTTAGCACGACGACATGGCAATGGTGATGATGATGCTACCGGGGCAGGGCTTCGCCTAAGCACTACGGTGGTATGATCGAGGTGTGCAACTGTGGAGGGGGGCACCGCACACTATTAAGAGAAACTTGTGTGTCTTTGGGGTGCCCACTGCCCCCGTATATAAAGGAGGGAGGGAGAGAGGCTGGCTCCCTAGGGGCGCGCCAAGTGTATGGAGTCCTAGTAGGACTTCCAAGTCCTAGTAGGAATCCTTTCCCTTTTAGGAGTAGGAGAGAAGGAAGGAGAGAGGGAGTAGGAAAGGGCAAGGGGGGTGAGGGAGTCCCGGATTAAGGGGTCCTCGGATAGCCGGACTATATGCATATGCCGGACTATTGGGCTATGAGGATACAAGATAGAAGACTCCGTCCCATGTCCAGATGGGACTCTCCTTAGGATATGAAGATTCCTTTCTCTGTAACCGACTCTGTGTAACCCTAGCCCCCTCCGGTGTCTATATAAACTGGTGGGTTTAGTTCGTAGGGCAAGAACAATCAGAATCATAGGCTAGCTTCTAGGGTTTAGCCTCTACGGTCTCGTAGTAGATCAACTCTTGTTATACTCATATCATCAAGGTCAATCAAACAGGAAGTAGGGTATTACATCCATCGAGAGGGCCCAAACCTGGGTAAACATTATGTCCTCCGCCTCCTGTTACCATTAGCCTTAGACGCATAGTTTGGGACCCCCAACCCGAGATCCGCCGGTTTTGACACCGACATTGGTGCTTTCATTGAGAGTTCCTCTGTGTCGTCACCGTAAGGCTTGATGGCTCCTGCAATCATCTACAACAACAGAGTCCAGGGTGAAGTTTTTCTTCCCGGACAGATTTTCGTATTCGGCGGCCGCCAAGATGCGGCCAACTCGCAGCCATCCGAGCAAATCGACAACTACGCCCCTAGCCATTAGGTCAGGTTTGGAAGCTTGAACTACACCTCCAACTTCTGCGGAGACTTGATCTTCGACGGATTCGAGCCCATGACAGCCACGCCCTGCCGCCCCGATGAGCATGACCTAAATCTGTCATCAGACTGTGTGCAGGAGACAGCGCCTGTAATCGCTCTGGCCCTAGATCCAGAGCAGAGCGCGCCAGCCAAGGACGGGAAGCTCAACCTCGCCACGGAGGCCACAAGCTTAACGGCGCTAGAGCCAAACACAGATCTGACCTCCAACGAGGCTTGTGTCATCGAAACCTCGGACTCGTCTCCGGCCATAGGCTCCAAACCGCGTGTATCCGCACCCATCGAATCTGCCGGGCGCCGATCTTAGAGTTCAGCTCCACGGACATCTTCCAACACTCGCCCCTTGGCGATGTGTTAAACTCATTAAAGTCTCTCTCCTTGTCAGGAGATTCTTGGCCGAACTATGTCCGGCTTGAGTGGGAAGCGGACGACGAAGAACTTCGTTACCCACCCACCACCCACTTGATAGCCATTGTCGATGATTTGACCGACATGCTTGATTTCGACTCTGAAGACATCGACGGTATGGACGACAATGCCGGAGAAGAACAGGAACCACCGCCCACAGGGCGCTGGACAACCACCTCTTCATACGACATATACATGGTGGATACGCCCAAAGAAGACAAATGGCGATGACAAAAAGGATCTAGTTGAGGATAAACTTCCTGAGAAGCAGCCAAAGCACCGACGTCAGCAGCGCCGCTCTAAATCACGCCATGGTAAAAATAGTGATACTGGCACAAGAGAAAATAGTTCTCCGGACGATGCCGAAGACAACGAAGACCCCGCCAAGCCAAGTTTCGAATAGGCTAAACGGGAAGACGGGCGAGCCAGCCCTGATGAACAGGCCGTGAACGATGACTTGGAGGACAACAATTACATGCCTCTCTCCGAGGATGAGGTAATCCTCGGCGATGAAGAATTTATTGTGCCAGAGGATCCCGTCGAGCAGGAGCATTTTAAGCGCCAGCTTATAGCCACGGCAAAGAGCCTGAAGAAGAAGCAGCATCAGCTTCAAGCTGATCAAGATCTGCTCACTGATAGATGGACTGAGGTCCTGGCAGCCGAGGAATACAGACTTGAATGCCCAACCAAAAGTTACCCGAAGCGCAAATTGCTACCTCAATTCGATGATGAGGCGCTGGAGCCAGCACTACCAGCGCATAATGCGGCTGACCGACCACCGCGTGGCCGAGATAAAACATCAATTCAGCCCGAACACCAGCCAACACTGCCTCGCCGAACAAATAGAAACACAACAGCTCGGGGATACACACATGACCTACGGTACGACTTGGAAAATAGAGCAGGACAAACCAGATCGATCTATGGATCGCAGGGGTGCGCCCCAACGCGCAACGATGGCCACCAAGCCGGATATAACAAATACAAACCTGTTCGGGCCGAATACCGCAGACCGGCTCCATCCACTACAAAAAAAAATACACTTTCATGATGATACATGTTTGTCACAGTAGGTCGCTGTCGTGGGAACGAACACCTAAGAGACCGGGGCCCCTTTCGGTTTGGCGGGGGGCGGAGATCGCACGAAGAGCGGATCGAGGCGAAGCACACGAGCGGTTTACCCAGCTTCGGAGCTCCCCGGAGAGATAATACTCCTACTGCTGCTTGTCTGATTGTATTGTGTTCTTGCTCGAGAGCGATGAGCGCTACAGTACACTAGCCGTGAGACCGAGCGTGAGCGTATTCTAGTTTCCCACCCCCTCTACGTTGTGCATGGGCCTCCTTTTATATGCTAAAGGGGTCACCGACAGGTGGCAACGCATGCAAGGGCAAAAATGTAAAAGAACTGCGGTTGGTACACCTACTTGCACAATGTATCCTACCTAACCCTGACGGCAGGGGACAAGGGCATTAAATGCCCGTCTGTGTCGCCCAAACAGTGCTGAAAAGGACCATGAGGGGCGCCACCGCTTGCCACGATGGCTATCTTGTCAGCGCCGCTTGCCACCTCGCACCGCGGGCTGCACAGCCTCTCGCCACGCTACCGAATGGCCCTGTGGTGACACGTTGGTGGATGCTTTGGAGCGCAGGTGTGGTGGAAGCTTTCATGCAAGCGCCTTTGCATGATCGCTGTCTTGCCATGCCCGGAAGTTTGTCGCTCACCGGGCCTTGCCGGGACGCGAGGCGCGTCGCAGCAAGCTCCTTGAGATGCCTTGATTGGCCTTCCCGGCAAGCTCCTCTTGCCGGGGTCTTGTCTCCTTATGCCTCGGTTGGCCTTCCCGGCAAGCTCCTCTTGCCGGGGTCTTGTCTCCTTGGCTTGAACACTTTGTTCTTGAATGGCTCCAAAGGAACCACGGAGGACCTTGGCGGTCGCCCGGCAAGCCTTGCCCGCGGGGTGCTGCGACTGCCCATGCACAAGTTCGGGATACTAGGGTACCCCTACTCTAGTACACCGATAGGAGCCCCCGGGCCTGGGCCACACATGGTGCCGAGCGCTGTTGGGCCAGGCCCAAAACAGTGCATGGGCACGCGCGGCCTGGGTTACACCGTATCTTACTCTGTATCCACCGCGCTCTCCCCGAACGACACGCGTTGAATGCGGCATCATGGGAGAGATCATGGGTGGTTCTTTATTCGGAAAAAGCGTAACGTTCGCCTCCTCCCCCTTTATAAGCAAGGGAAACAGGGTCAGTTCCCCCATCTCGCCAGTTGCCATTCCAATCTCAGAAATCTCCGCCGCTCCCCCCTTCTTCCAAAGCCGAAAGAGAGCAGCATTCCGCCCCCCTCGTCACCTGCGCCACCAACGCCGCTGATCTCCCCCACCACCTCCGCCATGGCTCCAAAAGCCGGGAAGGGCGTGAAGTCGGCCGAGGCGCTGCAGCTCGAGGCGCTGCGAAGGAGCGGCACTCTTCTCCCCGAGCTTCGCCCTGGCGAGCTGAGGGTGGTGGTACTACCTCTTCGTCGACGGAGACGCGAGCGCATCCGCGCACGAAGGTACTCTCCGCCGCTGAACGGGCTCCAAACGGATACCCATTCTTCGCGTTGTTTTATCGCGGGCTCGCCGCCTTTCTCTCAATTCTTCGTGATATCATGAACACCTACGGATCCACCTCCTTGATTTCACCCCAACGCCGTTTCGACCATGGCAGTTTTCGCACATCTCTGCGAAAACTTTGTCGGAGTCCACCCAAATGTAGCTCTCTTCCGCCACTTCTTTATGCCCCGGGTTGAGAGAGGGGAACCCCTATCCGGCGGGATCGCTCGATCTCGAGGGCCGCAAGAAGGAGGCCTATTCGAGGGGGAGCTCGCAGCAAATGGGAGGAGGAGAGCAGATTGGTGCTGGATCGCCGAGGAGAACCCGCAGCCATTCATCGCCGCGCCAAACCCGAGAGGCGCGGCAACGATTGGAGCAGCTTGGCGCCGAAGACGATAGGTGAAGATCGCCATTACCCGGATCCGCGCCTCAGCTTGCCGCAAGCATCAGAGGCGCCGTTAGCGCTGATTTTTTCGCGCCCGACGCCCTCTGCAGAGAGGGGAGACCCGCCTGCTGTTCGGGGGTCCGGCGGACATTATGAGGATGCGCCCTGGCCTCAACTTCAACTTCACTATCTTGGAGCTGGATGCGATGCTCAAGGAGTTGTTCAAGCACGACCCTCAGCATCCCGAATGGTTTAGGTTGCCGCAGGGTGTCGTTCCGCTGTGCAACAATTCCTCGCCGACAAGATCCGCGCAATGATGCCGCCAGCGATTCACATGGAATTGTTCCAACTTGGCAAGAGCCCGCAGACGACGTCGTGCAGGAGTTCTTCGACGGCTTGGTGGAGGTGGCGATACGCTCCGATGAACAGAAGAGCCTCACCTGTGACATCACCGATGCGGAGATGCGGCGCATCGCCACTAGGGCGGAAGAGGCGGCGGTAGCCGCTGCCGCGGGCGAGTTTGGTTTCATCGTGGAGGAGGTAGAGGCAGCAGAGGCGGCAAGCCCTGCCGATCGGGATGAGCTTGCCGGAGAGCTTGTCGGCGAGGGAGAGCTTGCAGAGCCTGAAGCCGAGTCGAGCGAGCCCACCGAGGGTGCGAGCGGCCCGCCATCTTCAAGCAGCTTGCCGCAAGCAGAGCCCCCAGCTCCACCAAGAAGGTGTCTCTGCAAGGCCGGGGACGCAGCAAGGCGGCAGACGGGTCAACAGCCGTCGCGCCGCGCGACACGCTCCGCCGCGACAAGCACTGTTGCCGCGGGAGCGTCTCACGCTGCTGCGACAACTGGAGCGGGGTCCTCCCAGACTGCCGCTTCTGATCCTGCCGCTGCCCCCGCCAAGCGGCCAAGGGAGCCTACTCCTCCGCCTTGTCACGCCGGAGGTGGGCCGGACTTCGACCTCTCCGCTCTCAGCTCCGACGAGGAAGAAGAAGAGTAAGACTCTTTGTTGTACTTAAAGTTCTTCAATTCTTGTTGTTTTGTCTTGTATCTGATTTGCTTCACTCTGATTCCATTCCATTTCAGGACTCTGGCTTAGAGAGCAGCGAAGAGAGCCAAGGCTCCGGTGATTGTCATCGAGGACGAGCCCACCGCGACAGCAGGAGGCGCGCCTGAGACCACCTTGCCGGACCCGGCAACTACTCCCTGAAGCAGCCCCCAACGCAGCCCCCAGCGTAAGTATATGGTTTACTTCTCGCTGTTAGGCGCGCATGGGTGTTCTTTCTTTTGCTGATATCTGAATGTTGGTTTGTGTAGGAGCAGAACAGCCTCACCAAGAGCAACCGGAAGCCGCCCCCGAGACGCTATCTGCTTCGACTACACCGCCAAGGAGGATTCCCCGCAAGGAGCGAGCTGCTCCCGACAAGGGAGAAGTCGCTGCAAGGGACAGTTCCCGCAAGGACGGTACAGCGACTTCGGTGGTGGAGCCCATGACTGAAGAGCCCAACACAGGTAATCCTCTTGCTTGAAAACTTCCCTTGGGTTTTTCTTCTTCTGATTTTTCTTTTTTGGATATTTGCTTGACTTTTCTCCCTCTTCCGGCCTTCAGATCCATCTTCCATGGAGCCGATGGAGACCAAGGCCACCGGCGGATTTTTTGTCGAAAGAGACCATCTGTCGAACGGAATTGGCAAAAAAGACCCCCTTCAGATAAAATAGACAAAAAAGACCCTCTCAGCCGTGGCGGTAGGCGCGCCAGGCGACACGTGGCACCCGCCCACGGTGCTCTGGCGGCAGCCGCCGCCTCCAGCGTCAGCGGCAGCCTACGAATAACGGAATCACCGGCGCGATTTAAACGGCGTGGCGTGGTGGGCCCAACCGCCTCAGCGCTGGCGGCAGGATCAGAGCAATGCGCCTCGCAGTCTGGCGGCAGAGTTGCAGGCGACCATCAAGCAATAAAGAAAAGAAGCGACGGACGCAGCACTAGGAAATGCAAATCCTCGCAAAAAAAATATAGAAACCCGCCAAAATAAACTAACAAATGGAAGTGTGCAACGGCACGTAGTATCAAAGGACAGGCCGGGCTTACCCGTGAGGACTTGTGAGGCGTTCATTACGCAAAAACTACTAGTACACGCAACAAAAGAAAGGGCATCGAGAGGGAGTACTAGAGAGTGGCCAGCGCGACAGCCTGCCGCCAGCCGGGCGAGGCGGCAGGCTAGCTGCTACAGCCCCGCCGCCACCATCGAGGCGCCGGGCCCATAACCGCCATGCCGTTGCCGTCCGCCGCCAGCGATTCCCCATTATCCGTAGGTGCCGCCGACGCTGGGCGGCAGGGCTGCTGCCGACACCGTGGGGCAGTGCCACGGTCGCCGGGCGCTACCGCCGCCACGGCCGAGGGGTTTTTTTTGTCTATTTCATTCGAAGGGGGTCTTTTTTGGCAATTCCATTCGACAGGTGGTCTCTTTCGACAAAAAATCGAGGAGAACACGCGCGTCAACACCAACGACGCCGCTGCCACTGAAGAGGAAGCCGGCGCCGATGATCCTGCCGGCGAGGAGGCCGCCAAAGCTACCGCTGCAGGAGCTGGCGAAGGGTCTGGCGATCGCACTGACGGCCCAGAGGCCGCAGGAGCGCAAGGCACTACGCCGACCGCCGATCCCTCCGCCGCTGCCGCAGCATCAGGCTCCGAAGAGCCCCAGCCCGGCGCCTATCTCAAGGCCGGTGACGGCGTCTTCATCAAGCTTCCCTGGGCGTCAAGATCCAGGGCGCCGGTCGAAGGAGAAGCTTTTGATGGAGAGGAGCTCTCCTCCGCTGGGCTGACGCTGGTCGACGCGCCAAGCAGCAGCAGCGGCGAGTCTGAGGAGGAACAGCTGCTGCGGAAGCTGGTGTCACTCTACCGCGCCCGACAAGCCAAGCTGGAACCCCGAGAAGCGCTTGTCGTGCAGGCGGGAGTGGATATTGAGAAGCATGCGGAGGAGCTCCGGAGCCACAATCAAGAAGCCCTCCGGTCCATTGCAGAGGAGCGGGCGCAGCTCATTGAGGCGCGGAAAGCCTTCCTTCTCGAGAAGGCTGAAGCTGAAGAGCAACAGCGGCTTGCCGCCGAGGAGCTGTCTGCGCGAGAAGGCGAGTTGACGCAGTGGAAAGTCAACCTTGACAGCCACGAGGAGGAGCTTGCCGCGCGGGAGCGAACATTTGGCGGGGCTCTCAAGGAGACAAAGGATGTTGCCGCAGCTGCTGAGGCCGCCAAGAAGGAGCTGAAGACGAAGGTGGCGCAGCTAGAGGCCGATCTCAAGGCGAGGGATGAAGAGCTTGCCTCGCTCCAGCGTGAGCATGAGAAGGACGCCCTCGCCCACGGTGAGCGGCAGGGTTGTCTCGTCGAGAAGGGCAAGGAGCTGAGCGCCGCCAAGGACTCCAACGCAGATCTTGAGTTGAAGCTGGCTACTTTGACCAAGATGTTGGACGGCGCCAGTGAGCAGGAGGTGGCCTTGAAGAAGGAGATCAAGGCCAACGAGGAGCTGCTGGCGAGTGCTGCCGCCACCCAGAATACCTTCAGGGAGAATGTGGAGCACTGGACGGAGGGTCTCGTGGATGTTGCCGAAGACATCGACAGGGAGCTAGCGCAGCTAGGGATGGAGGATTTCGGGTGTTCCTCCGATGAGAACCTCCAGCCCAGCGCCAAGCTCACCTTGTTCTTCAAAGGCGTGGCGACGGCCCTCCAGCGACTCCGGGAGAAGATCCCAAAGCAGCTGGCCGACGAGTCGCGCACGATCTGTGCGAGAGTTCTGCAAAAGGTGTTGGTGAAGGTGGCCTTCCGCAACCCAGGCCTCAACCTCACCAACGTCCTCAAGAAGCTGCCTCTGGATGCTGGTCTGGACGCGCTCAAGGCCCTTCTCGCACCCATTGTGGACAAGGTGAACGAAGTCAAGAGGGTTGACGGCGATCGCGTAGAGTAGGCCGCCCGTTCCCTCCTTTCCTTGTCGCTGCTAGTCATGTTGCGAGAACAATTTATTAGAGCTGCGACAAGCTATCTTGTAACATAACTTTATTTTGGGTATCGATTGCTATGCTATTTCCTCTACTTGATTCTTTCCTTTGTATGTTTTTAGCCTACACTTTTAGGGAACTTGCCGGTGCAGGCGCCTTTGCCGCGAGCGCTGAGTGCGGAACATCAGCAGCCTGTCGGCGGTGCCGCTACCGACAAGAAACCTTGTCGCAACTAGTCCTAGCTCACTTAAGTTGTTGAGCGGACTCGAAACAAAGTAAGGGCGCAACTAGCTACGAGTTGGTTCCTCCGCGCACAGGTTTTTCATACAAAGCACGGTCGTTCGAGGAAGATAACTTAAAAATTTTAAAACTGATTGCTCAAACTTTGGCAACTTAGCTTTTCTGTCGTTTGCTTCTCGGTAAGGCGAAACTTTCTTGAACAACGCCCGGTCCACACCATTATCTCCTCCTCCCCCCGGCAAACTTGTGGGCGAGGGAACCTTCCTTTCTTTGAGAAAGAGAAAGAAGAGAAAATAAAGATATGGAGCCTTAAGGCTAGTTACTGCTTACCGGGGATAGGTGCTGCACAAAGTGTCAGATAATACATGCAAAAAGCAAAAAAAGCATGAAATTGAAGATGTGTGGAGCACATGAGCTTTATTTATGCACGGGATCTGCGACCGGCTTTGTACAAAGGATTACATGCAACAGCGGCAAGACTTGTACAAAAGGTGGTTGCCGGAACAGGTTCCGGCAACCGCACCTTATGGGTAAAACTTACGAAGATGCTCAATGTTCCAGGAGTTGCTCACCGGTAAGCCATCTTCGGTCTCAAGGCAGACAGTGCCGGGCCTAGTGACTCGTTTCACCCGGTAAGGGCCTTCCCACTTTGGCGTCAACTTGTTGGAATTCTTGGCGGACTGAACACGCCGAAGAACAAGGTCGCCTTCCTCGAGACTCCTGGCATTAACTTTGCGGCTATGGTAGCGGCGCAAAGCTTGCTGGTATCGAGCAGCTCAGACATCAGCACCGAGACGGTCTTCCTCAAGGAGCAGCGTCATCTTGTCGCAGCTGCTCTTGCTCAAGCTCATCATAAGTGAGCACTCGAGGTGACCAGATACGAAGTTCCGTGGGGAGAACTGCCTCGCTTCCATAGACTAGAGCAAAAGGCGCTCGCCGATGGCTCGACGGCGTCCGCCCCGATCGACTAAAGAACCACCGGCAGCTCCTCAATCCAGCTTCTTTCCACACTTGCGCAGCTCGCCGAAAGTCTGGTCTTGAGCCCGCGAAGCACTTCAAGATTTGCCCTCTCCGCTTGATTGTTGCTTTCGGTGAGCAATGCGAGGCAGCACCTTGGCGCCAAGATCTTGGACGATCGCATGAAGGTGCGGCTTGTGAATTGCGTGTCGTTGTCGGTGATGATCCCGTTAGGGATCCCGGCGACAAACAATCGACTTGAAGAACTTGACCGCCGATCGCGGTTGCCACCTTCCTCATCGCTTCCACTTCCGCCACTTTGTGAACTTGTCGATCGCAACGCATAAGTACTCAAAGCCCCGACAGCTCGGGAAGGGGCCGAGATGTCGAGCCCCGTGACCAAAAATGTCCGTGATAAAGGGATCGCCCGAGAGCTTGAGCTGGCTGGTGTATCTGCTTGGAATGGAACCGCATGCTTCACACTTGGTTACTTGTGCAAGCAGATCCTCGAGGGCTGTCGCCAAAAGAAACCTTGCCGGAACGCTTTGCCAAGAAGTGCCTCTTGCGCCAATGTGGTGGCCACATATGCCTCCATGTATCTCTCGCCAACAGCCTTTGTCCATCTTCCCGTGAATACACTTCAATTTCACACCGTTGAATCTTCTTCAGACAAAGCAGTGTTGTCGACAAACCGGTACATACTTGATTGCGGGCTACTTCTTTCTCGCTTCTTCTTGCTCCTCGGGAAGTTCTCCGTCTCAAGGAAACGGACAATCTCTTTGCGGCCCATGCCGGAGCTTATGCTCGACAACAAGGACTAAAGGCACATATGCTGTCTTGGGAACATCCGCTTACGGCGGGAACTCGCGGTTCAGCCGAGTTGATGTTCCCCGCAAGCTTGCCGAGCAAAACTTGTCGGAGCGCTCGCTTCAACAGAACAAACCCTAGGGCTTGTCGGAGCAGACTGCTCCTCAACACCCTCGGTGTTGATCTTGGGGACCTTCTTGGCGGCGGCTTCGGGGAGCTCTGCCGGAAAGTAGTCACCAGAAATCAACTTCCTCTTCTTGCTCTGTCCAGTTGATGGTGTTACAGACGGTTGAATCAGTTTGAGCACAAAGATCCCTAGTTCCACAGGTAACCTAAGTGCGGTGCACTTTGACAGGCCATCAGCAATGTCATTCTGAGCTCTCGGAACATGTTCCATCTATAGGCCATCAAAGTGCTCTTCTAACTTTCTCACTTCATCAACGTAAGCTTCCATCAACGGACTCTGATAATCCTTGTTCACTTGGCGGACGACAAGCTGTGAGTCACCCCTGACAATAAGCTTCTTGATCCCAAGGTCCGCCATGATCTCGAGACCGCAAGCAAACCTTCATACTGCGGTATTGTTTGTTGCTTGCTCCTTGGGAAAGTGCATCCGACTACGACTTGAGGTGCTCTCCGGTGGGTGCGACAAGTAGCATGCCCAAGACCGGGCGCTTTGCAGCGAGAAGGCACCATCAAAGTACATCAGCCACTCTTTGCTTGCCTCCTTGACGGGATGCTCGCTCGAATTTCTTCATCTAGTGTTGGCGCCCATTCTGCTATGAACTCGCCAATGCTCGCTTTGGATAGTTCAAGTTCTCTCAAACTTGAGGCCAAAGCTTGATAGTTCCAAAGGCCCACTCGACAATCCTGCCTGTTGCTTCGGATTCTCGCAAAGATCCTCTTCAATGAAAGCGAGTGACAACTGTGATCTCATGTGCTTGGAAGTAGTGGCGCAGCTTTCTCGAGGCCATGAGAAGGCCGAAAAGCAATTTCTGCACACCAGAGTACCTTGACCTAGCCCCCTGCAGGAGGGAACTGACAAAGTAAACTGGGCGCTGCACCATTTTCTTCTGCACCTCCTCCTGCGCAGATCCATCCTTGTCGGGACCAGAGCTTGTCGGGGAAGCCCCTTGCTTGTCGTTGGATGCACCCGCCATGGTTGCTGGCTCATCATCCGCCTCCCTCTCCGCTACTAACGCAGCACTAACCACTTGATTGGTTGCCGCTATATACAGCAGCAACTTCTCTTGTGGCTTAGGTGCAACAAGTATTGGAGTGGAGGATAGGTACCTCTTTAAGTCCTGCAGCGCAGCCTCCAATTCCGGAGTCCATTTCATTGGACCTGCCTTTTTCAATATCTTGAAAAACGGCAGGGCGCGCTCAGCAGACTTAGAGATAAACCTACTGAGAGCAGCCATGCAACCGGCAAGCCTTCGTACATCCTTGACGCGCTTTGGTGCTTCAATCTGCTCAATGGCCTTGATCTTGTCAGGATTGGCTTCAATTCCCCGCTAAGACACGAAGAACCCGAGAAGCTTGCCGGAGGGGACTCCAAACACGCACTTCTCGGGGTTAAGCTTGAGGTTGATCTTGCGCAGATTTGTGAAGGTTTCATCTAAATCTTGAATCAGAGTTGCCTTGTCCTTGCTCTTGACCACTATGTCATCCATGTAGGCTTCCACATTTCTGTGTATTTGTGGCTCAAAAGCGTCATGTACAACCCTTGCAAATGTTGAACCAGCATTCTTCAAACCGAAAGGCATCTGTACGAAACAGTACGTGCCACACGGAGTGATGAATGCGGTCTTCTCCTCATCTTCTTCTGCCATGAAGATCTGATGGTATCCTGAGTATGCATCAAGAAATGAAAGCAAGTCACATCCGGCCGTGGAGTCAACAATCTGGTCAATGCGCGGCAAGGGAAATGGGTCTTTGGGACAAGCTTTATTAACATCAGTAAAGTCGATACAAAGCCTCCATTTCCCGTTTGCCTTGCGCACGACTACAGGATTGGCCAACCACGTAGGATGGAGCACTCCTCTAACGAGGCTTGCTGCTTCCAACTTCTTGATATCTTCTGCAATGAATTCTTGGCGCTCCACTGCTTGTTTCCTGACTTTCTGCTTGACGGGCCGCGCGTGAGGACAGACGGCAAGGTGGTGCTCGATTACTTTCCTGGGAACACCGGGGATGTCAGACGGTTGCCATGCAAACACATCGACGCCGCCCGCAGAGCAACGAACGCGCTTTCCTATTTAGGGTCGAGCGTGGCACTGATGGTGAAGGTACCACCAGTGCCGTCCTCCTTGGCGGGCACCTTCTTGGTCTCTGGCAGAGCTGCCATTGCCTTCTTACACTTGCCGGTGGAGCTCGATGGTTCGTCCTCGACGGTAGCGCAGCACTCCAAAGAGGTGCGCTTGCCGGAGTGGGCATCAGAACTCTTGCCGGACTTGGTCTTCTTCTTCCCCCCGGGAGCTTCAGCGGCAAGTGACTTGCATTCAACTACGGCTGCTGCTTCCTGGTAGATCTTGTTGGCACAGATAAGAGCATCGTTCTTGTCGCCAGGGACAGAGATGACACTTATCGGGCCTGGCATCTTGAGCACGTTGTATGCATAGTGAGAGGCTGCCATGAATTTGGCGAGTGCTGGACGGCCGAGTATCCCATTGTAAGGCAATGGAAAATCAGCAACGTCAAAAGTGACCCTCTCAGTCCTAAAGTTCAACTTGCTGCCAAATGTTACCGGCAACGTGATCGTCCCCTTCGGCTTGCTTCTTCCCGAATTGATTCCTTGGAATGTGCCGGTCTCTTCGAGCTCGCTGTCAGGGATCTGGAGTTTCTGGAGTACCGCGGAGGAGATCAGGTTCAAGCCGGCCCCGCCGTCAACTAGCATCTTAGTGACTTTGAGGTTGCGGATAGTTGGTGAAACCAACATCGGCAAGCACCCGACCGCAGTTATGCGATCAGGGTGGTCCTTAATATCAAAGATGATAGGTGTGCTAGACCATTTCAGAGGCTTGCGTGACTCGACAGGTGGTTCTGCCGCATTGACTTCACGCACCCACTGCTTGAGCTGGCGGTGCGAAGTATGCAGAGAAGCACCACCGTCAACGCAAAGGACCTCCGTGGCTTTCTGGAACTCCTGCTCATCGGCCTCGTCATCATCCATATCTTCATCGTCGTCTTCATCTTCATCCTTGTCGCGGCCGCAGGAGGTCTGTCTCGTTGCCTCTGCTTTGCCCTTGCAAGGCGTCCTCCCCACCGGGCGCTTCTTGCCGGATCCCCAGCACCTTCTGGGCCTTCTCCTTGTCGCGTCGTCAGACTCAGCCTTTTGTTGCTCGACAAGCTGCTCGACCTTCTTGCAGCTCGAGATCATGGCCCTTGGTGCGGTGGATCATGCAAGATCGCTTGTTGAGCTGCCACCGCTTGTCGGCGTCGCCACGCTTCGGCTTCCTTGGCGCCACCTCCGCTGCCGGACCGCTCAACGACTAGCACTTTTGCCTTTCTTCTTCCCGTTGTTCCGCCGCGTTTTTCCTTGCCGGGCAGCATCATCGCCGCCGATCCTCCCGCTCTAGTGTTCTCTCCGGGAGTTTCTCCCTTCTCAAAGACGCACACTTGTCGGCCAGTATGATAGCTCATCGACGTCTCGATCTTGCACATCGCCATCTCCTCCGCGATCTCGCGGTTACGCGACGTTTCGATGGAACGCTGCCGATGACCGCGGCAGGGTGGACATCTGGGATGTTGCGCTGCACCTGGCTGAATCTTTGAATATACTTGCGCAGGGGCTCTCCTTCCTTCTGGGCGAGTAGATGAAGATCGATCTCTTGGCCATGAGGCTTGTGGCCGCTTGTAAAGGCGCCGACAAACTGATGGCATAGATCCGCCCATGAGGATATGGAGTTGTTCGGCAAGTGCATGAGCCAGGACCTGATATTGGGCTTGAGCACTAGCGGGAAGTAGTTGGCAAGGATCTTGTCGTCGCGCCCCCCAGCAGCTTGCACCGCGATGGTGTAGATGCTGAGGAACTCCGACGGATGCAACTTGCCGTCGTACTTCTCTGGTATGTCGGTTTGAAATTCTTCGTCTTTGGGCCATCGGACTTGCCGCACTCACGAGTGAACGCAGGGCAACCTACCGTGATACGGCAAGTCTCCCGGTTCCGGGCGCATGCATGTCGATAGTGGGCCTCCAGCGCTGGTCCGATTGACGCCGCTTTCTTCGACGCCGACACGAGTACGAAGCGTTTCTTGTTGTCGTCAGGAAGAACTTGGCGCTGATCGCGACGAGCTCGTGGATCCGACGACGCGGTGGAGTCGGTGTCGAGGTTGATCCGGCGAGTCGGCGATCTTGGCCTTCGGGGCGGAGAGTGCATGGTGGTTGCACCCCCACCGTTCTTGTCGCCCCCGGCTTGCGCCTGGCAATCTTGCCGCGGCTGCCATGTAGCCGACTGGCGTGGAGTGTCGCCGTTGGCGAAGCCGATGAGACTCTGAATGGTGGCCCTCCAATCGTCAATCTTGTCTGACGTTGGAGGGTAGTCCAGGAGCAGTTGAGCTTGTGCCAAAGCTTCTGCTGGAGTCTTGGGTGGCGGTGGTGAACGGTGCGAGGAGCGGGATATGCTCGAACTTCTAACTATGTTGGAAGGAGCAACATTCCTTCCGGGCGACCGTGCCTTGCCTGTGCCAGCATGTTGGCGCGCATGCTGGTCTTGAGCATCCTGAGATCCACCAGCTCGATCTCGGTCCAACGAACGTATGGTACCGCGAGTACCATGACGCTGTTGGTCCCGCACCTCCGAGATGGGCGCGGTGCATGCACGACGCCGAGGTCTCAGGCAGCCTTGTCCTTGACCCGCAGCACCGTGAGCTCCCTCGTCGGCGCCGCTCCTCCGCTTCAAGATCAATCCCACCACCCATTTGCTCCGGTGGCGGTGGGATCAACGTGGACGGGGCAGCCACCTCTGAAGCCTTCTTCTTCGGTGGCATGTCGATGAAGATGATGAAGAAGATGAAGATCTAGCTCGCGTGAACACCGGATAAGGTTCACACAACCTCGACGCCCCTACCTGGCGCGCCATTAGATGTCGTGGGAACGAACAGCTATGAGACCGGGGCCCCTTTCGGTTCGGGGGGGAGATCGCACGAAGAGCGGATCGAGGCAAAGCACACGAGCGGTTTACCCAGCTTCGGAGCTCTCCGGAGAGATAATACTCCTACTGCTGCTTGTCTGATTGTATTGTGTTCTTGCTCGAGAGCGATGAGCGCTACAGTACACTAGCTGTGAGACCGAGCGTGAGCGTATTCTGGTTTCCCACCCCCCTCTACGTTGCGCATGGGCCTCCTTTTATATTCTAAAGGGGTCACCGACAGGTGGCAATGCATGCAAGGGCAAAAATGTAAAAGAACTGCGGTTGGTACACCTACTTGCACAAGGTATCCTACCTAACCTCGACGGTAGGGACAAGGGCATTAATGCCCGTCGTCGCCCAAACAAGGCGTAAAAGGATCGTTGTGGGCGCCACCGCTTGCCACGATGGCTATCTTGTCGGCGCCGCCACACTCGCACCGGCCGGGTGCCTGCCTCTCGCCACGCTACCTGGAATGGCCCTGTGGTGACACGCTGGTGGATGTGCCGGAGCGCAGGCAGTGGTAACTTTCGCTGCAAGCGCCTTGCCGCGTCGTTGTCTTGCCGCGCCCGAAGCTTGTCGCCATCGGGCCTTGCCGGACGCTGAGCGTCGCGCGCAAGCTCCTTGAGATGCCTTGATTGGCCTTCCCGGCAAGCTCCTCTTGCCGGGGTCTTGTCTCCTTATGCCTCGGTTGGCCTTCCCGGCAAGCTCCTCTTGCCGGGGTCTTGTCTCCTTGGCTTGAACACTTTGTTCTTGAATGGCTCCAAAGGAACCACGGAGGACCTTGGCGGTCGCCCGGCAAGCCTTGCCGTGGGGTGCTGCGACTGCCCGTGCACAAGTTCTGGATAGTAGGGTACCCCTACTCTAGTACACCGACAGTCGCGTTTTTTGTCATGCATGTACATCCATGACAATTTTATGACAGAATCAAGATAGTCATACCTATGCTGTCGTAGAAGTGTTCCATGACATTACAAAAATTATCATCATAGAAGTGTCCACTTCCATGACGATAATCGCGCGTCACAGAAGTGCTTTCGTCAAGGGTGACCGACACGTTGCATCCACCGTAACAGAACGCCGTTAAGCTATCGGGTCGGGTTTTGGATCTGATAACCCGTTAATAGCCTCGACCAATGGGGATTTTCCATGTGTAAAATCATCATTGGCTGGAGGAAACACTTGTCGGCTCATCGTTGGGACAGATGTCATCCACTCATTGGACAGAAGGCGCCTATGATACGTCGACACGTGGCACGGCCCAACGGAGGCCCATTCCTGTGAAAGGCCGGCCCGTTTGACTTGGTCAAAAGGTGGGGGCTGGCCCATGGAAAGCCTGTTAACAGCTTGTTCGCATATAGCCCGTTTACAACCCGCTAACCCAAGGCCCGTTACGCCCTATCCGAATTGGGCCTAGTAGCGTCATCTGGGCCACCCAATATGATTCCAGCCTGTTTTCACTTCTGGCCCATGTATGGCCCATGACGTCTTTCGGCCCATATGAGGCCCTATGTAACTCTTGGCCTATTAACTAATTCTGCCAGAAACTAGCCCGTAATGAATAGTGTATCACTTTACACCCATTAACGGCCCGTGGTGAAACTGCCCCGTAATGAACAGTGTATCACTTTATACCCATTAATGGCCTGTTATTCCGTTGGGCCATTTCCAGCCCATATTATCTTTCGGCCTTCTCAGAGCCCATTTATTCTTGGGCTCATTTCCACCATTCGTTTACTTACGACCCGTTACTGTCATTTTCTACTTGTGGGCCAAATTTAGCCCGTGGTTACTGTCGGCCCGTTTGTGATTCGTTAATACGTTGGGCCGTTTTCATAGCGTCATCAAATACGGCCTATTAACGATGGCCCATTATGGTCGGCCCATGAACGGACGATTCCAACTCTAGCCCGTTTACGGCCATAATGCGGTCTGTTTGGCCCATGTTTGGCCAATCGATCATATGGCCCGTATAAGTCCCATTGATGATACGGCCCGTAGAAGGCCCATTGTTTATACGGCCCATAGAAGGCCCACTGTTTCTATGGCCCATAGAAGGCCCACTGTTTCTACGGCCCGTAGAAGGCCCACTGTCACTACAGTAAATATTAGCCCATGGTTATTGTGGCCTAGTTTTAAAAAATAGGTTATTGCAGCCACTAGCAAACCGCGGAAAAAGAACTGCACTGATTACAAGCAAACAAATAAACAAGACAACAAGGAAATAAATAAGCAAGAAACTTATGCTAGGCTATCACGGCTATTACACATATTACATCCATCGGGCATCAATTTTCGCCACCAAAGGCAAATATAGGGAACAAAGCAAGATATAAACGCCGCAGCAAAACAAGTCCAGAACTGAAACCACTTCAGAAGAGTTCAAGAAACAATATCCTGGGTACCCATAATGCTGGCAAGATGCTTAGCAAGCTTATTAACTTTCTCTTGTTTGGCGCTTAAATCCTCCAGAGCTTGTTGTTGCACAAGAAAGTACGATTCGAATTCGCAGGACTTCCTCGGTCTTCCGCTTCTTGCCGCAAAGACAATTGATCGATGCCTTTCAGCTTGTAGCTGAGATCAAGAAGTCAAGTGATTCAGCAATGAGAGTTCGAAGAGCTTGTGCCCGGTGATCGCCAAGAATCAACACTACATCAACGCAGGACTGTGGGGTTTTCTCACTGTCTACAAGATCGTTTTTATCACCTTTCTTGGAGACTGATGTCTACTACACAACCTTATTCTTGCAGACGTTGTTGGGCCTGCAAGTGCATAAGCTTGTAGGACAGTAGCAAATTTCCCTCAAGTGGATAACCTAAGGTTTATCAATCCGTAGGAGGCATAGGATGAATATGGTCTCTCTCAAGCAACCTTGCAACCAAATAACAGAGAGTCTCTTGTGTCCCCAACACCCAATACAATGGCAAATTGTATAGGTGCACTAGTTCGGCGAAGAGATGGTGATACAAGTGCAATATGGATGGTAGATAAATGTATTTGTAATCTGAAATAATAAAAACAGCAAGGTAACTAATGATAAAAGTGAGCGTAAACGGTATTGCAATGATAGGAAACAAGGCCTAGGGTTCATACTTTCACTAGTGCAAGTTCTCTCAACAATAATAACGTAGATAGATATTATAACAAGCCCTCAACATGCAACAAAGAGTCACTCCAAAGCCACTAATAGCGGAGAACAAACGTAGAGATTATGGTAGGGTACGAAACCACCTCAAAGTTATTCTTTCGAATCAATCTATAAAAGAGTTCGTACTAGAATAACACCTTAAGAAACAAATCAACCAAAACCCTAATGTCACCTAGATACTCCATTGTCACCTCAAGTATCCGTGGGTATGATTATATGATATGCATCACACAATCTCAGATTCATCCAACCAACACAAAGTTCTTCAAAGAGTGCCCCAAAGTTTCTACCGGAGAGTCAAGAACGTGTGCCAACCCCTATGCATAGGTTCCCAATGTCACGAAATCCGCAAGTTGATCACCAAAACATACATCAAGTGGCACATGATATCCCATTGTCACCACAGATAATCACGGCAAGACATACATCAAGTGTTCTCATAAAAGACTCAATCCGATAAGATAACTTCAAAGGGGAAACTCAATTCATCACAAGAGAGTAGAGGGGGAGAAACATCATAAGATCCAACTACAATAGCAAAGCTCGGGAAACATCAAGATCGTTCCATAGATGGAACATGAGAGGGAACACGAGAGAGAGAGATCAAACACATAGCTACTGGTACATACCCTCAGCCCCGAGGGTGAACTACTCCCTCCTCGTCATGGATAGAGCCGGGATGATGAAGATGGCCACCGGTGATGGGATCCCCCTCCGGCAGGGTGCCGAAACAGGGTCCCGATTGGTTTTTGGTGGCTAAAGAGGCTTGCGGCGGCGGAACTTCCGATCTATCTTCTGTTCTGGAAGTTTTAGGGTACATAGGTATATATGGGTGAAAGAAGTACGTCGGTGGACCGAAGGGGGGGCCACGAGGCAGGGGGCGTGCCCCAGGGGGGTGGGCGTGCCCCCCACCCTCGTGGGCACCTCCCTTCTTCCCTGACATGCACTCCAAGTCCATCAGGTGGCTTTCCTTCCAAAAATAACTTCTCCAGTTGATTTCGTTCCGTTTTGACTCCGTCTGATATTCCTTTTCCTCAAAACACTGAAATTGGCATAAAACAGCAAATCTGGGGTGGGCCTCCGGTTAATAGGTTATTCCCAAAAATAATATAAAAGTGGATAATAAAGCCCAATATTGCCTAAAACAGTAGATAAAGTAGCATGGAGCAATCAAAAATTATAGATACGTTGGAGACGATGAAGCATCCCCAAGCTTAATTCCTGCTCGTCCTCGAGTAGGTAAATGATAAAAAAGAATTTTTGATGTGGAGTGATACTTTGGCATAATTTCAATGTAAATCTTCTTAATTGTGGTATGAATATTCAGATCCGTAAGATTCAAGACAAAAGTTCATATTGACATAAAAACAATAATACTTCAAGCATACTAACTAAGCAATTATGTCTTCTCAAAATAACATGGCCAAAGAAACTTATCCCTACAAAATCATATAGTCTGGCTATGCTCCATCTTCCCCACACAAAATATTTAAATCATGCACAACCCCGATGACAAGCCAAGCAATTGTTTCATACTTATGACATTCTCAAAAGTTTTTCAATCTTCACGCAATACATGAGTGTGAGCCATGGATATAGCACTATATGTGGAATAGAATGGTGGTTGTGGAGAAGAAAAAAAGAGGGAAGATAGTCTCACATCAACTAGGCGTATCAACAGGCTATGGAGATGCCCATCAATAGATATCAATGCGAGTGAGTAGGGATTTCCATGCAACGGATGCACTAGATCTATAAGTATATGAAAGCTCTACAAAAGAAACTAAGTGGGTGTGCATCCAACTTGCTTGTTCACAAAGACCTAGGGCATTTTGAGGAAGCCCATCATTGGAATACACAAGTCAAGTTCTATAATGAAAAATTCCCACTAGTATTTGAAAGTGACAAAATGAGAGACTCTCTATCATGAAGATCTTGGTGCTACTTTGAAGCACAAGTGTGGTAAAAGGATAGTAGCATTGTCCCTTCTCTCTTTTTCTCTCATCAATTTTTTATTTTTTTATTTGGGCCTTTTCTCTTTTTTTATGACCTCCTTTTTTTATTTGGGCTTCTTTAGCCTCTTTTATTATTATTTTCGTCCGGAATCTCATCCCGACTTGTGGGGGAATCATAGTATCCATCATCCTTTCCTCACTTGGGACAATGCTCTAATAATGATGATCATCACACTTTTATTTACTTACAACTCGACAATTACAACTCGATACTTAGAACAAAGTATGACTCTATATGAATGCCTCCGGCGGTGTACCGGGATATGCAATGAATCATGAGTGACATGTATGAAAGAATTATGAGTGGTGGCTTTGCCACAAATACAATGTCAACTACATGATCATGCTAGCAATATGACAATGATGGAGCGTGTCATAATAAACGGAACGGTGGAAAGTTGCATGGCAATATATCTCAGAATGGCCATGGAAACGCTATGATAGGTAGGTATGGTGGCTGTTTTCAGGAATATATATGGTGGGTGTATGATACCGGCGAAGAGTGCGCGGTATTAGAGAGGCTAGCAATGGTGGAATGATGGGAAAAAGTGTGTATAATCCATGGACTCAACATTTGTCATAAAGAACTCATTACTTATTGCAAAAATCTAGAAGTTATCAAAGCAAAGTATTACGCGCATGCTCCTAGTGGGATAGATTGGTAGGAAAAGACCATCGCTCGTCCCCGACCACCACTCATAAGGAAGACAATCAATAAATAAATCATGCTCCGAGTTCATCACATAACGGTTCACCATACGTGCATGCTACGGGAATCACAAACTTCAACACAAGTATTCTTTAAATTCACAACTACTCAACTAGCATGACTCTAATATCACCATCTTCATACCTCAAAACAATTATAAAGCATCAAACTTGTCTTAGTATTCAACACACTCAAAAGAAAGTTTCACATATCTTGAATACCAAGTATATTAACATTAAGCAAATTACCATGCTATTAACGACTCTCAAAATAATCTAAGTGAAGTATGAGAGTTCATCTATTTCTTCAAAATAAACTACCACCATGCTTTAAAAGATATTAGTGATGCACTAGAGCAAAAGACAAACTACTCCGAAAGATATAAGTGAAGATCAATGAGTAGCTAAATAATTATGCAATTATGCGAAGACTCTCTCTCTCATTTAATAATTTCAGATCTTGATACTTTATTCAAACAGCAAGCAAAGCTAAAGAAAACTACATTGCAAGGATAACACAACTCATGTGAAGAAGCAAAAACTTAGGCTCAACCGATACTAACCGATAGTTGTTGAAGAAGAAAGGTGGGATGCCTACCGGGGCATCCCCAAGCTTAGATACTTGAGACTTCTTGAAATATTATCTTGGGGTGCCTTGGACATACCCAAGCTTGAACTTTTGTGTCTCCTTAATTCCTCTCATATCATGGTTTCTCTTTTTATCAAAAGCTTCATCCACAACAAACTCAACAAGAACTCGTGAGATAGGTTAGTATAAACCAATGCAAAACCTTATCATTTTCTACTGTAACAAATCACTAAAATTATTATTCAACATTGAATACTAAATTCCTCTGCATATTTAATACTCCTATCTTCAAATAGAATCATTAAACAAGCAAACATATGCAAACAATGCAACCATAACAGCAATCTGCCAAAACAGTACAGTCTGTAAAGAATGTAAGAGTCATCATACTTCCCTAACTCCAAAAATTATGAAATAAAATTCCCACTGTAATAAATTTATCAGAGCTCAGTATGCAAAAAGTTTCAACATTATATCATGCTCTGACTTTTCTAGGGAATTTTTGCAACAGCAGTAAACTTTCTGTTTTCAAACAGCAACAAGTATACTTGGCAAAATAAGCATGGCAAAGGCTATCCTTGACTTTTTTATTGAAACTAAAGATGAAAAATCCTATTATAAATAACAGCAAGCAAATACTAACAAAAGAAAATGACGCTCCAAGCAAAACACATATCATGTGGTGAATAAAAATATAGCTCCAAGTAAAGTTACCGATGAACAAAGACGAAAGAGGGGATGCCTTCCAGGGCATCCCAAGCTTAGGCTCTTGGTTGTCCTTGAATATTACCTTGGGGTGCCTTGGGCATCCCCAATCTTAGGCTCTTGCCACTCCTTATTCCATAGTCCATCGAATCTTTAGCCAAAAGTTTAAAACTTCACAACACAAAACTCAACAGCGCTCTCCCGCAGCACTCTCTCCCGCAGCGCTTCGCGCCGGCAGCCCACTCCGGCTCCGGCGGCCACCGCCCTCGCGCCGCGTCCCACTCCGAGGCCGGCGGCCACCCTCCTCTCCCTAGCGGCCTCGCCATGGCCTCGCAGGTTTCTCTGTCGGGCTCGTCCGTCTCCTCGTCGGATCTGTCTTCCCTGGCGTCTGCGTCGGCTCCGCCCCTGGCGCAGGCCCCGCCCGTCGTGCCGCCGCCCCGTCCTCAGCTCAGATCCATCGCAGTCACGCCGGTGGTGGGCACTGCCTTCGGCCCGCTGGTCCAGGGAGGGATCGCTGGCCCTTCTCGCCCGTCTCTGGTGGAGGGAGGCTGGCAGACCAAGACGAGCCGCCGGCCTAGAGGGCCGTCTACTCGCCCTGCCCCTCCTCGGCATCGTCGCCAGGCCATGCGCATCTTGGCTGCGCCCCGGCCGCCGCCGGACTCTCGGGTCCCGGCGGAGCTCTTTGGGTGTTGCTACAACTGTGGCAAGGATGATGGCCACATCTCAGCGGAATGCCGGAATACCAGTCTGTGTGTACGGTGTGGGGGAGTTGGGCACATCTCGCAGGGCTGCACCCGCCCTCACAGCCCATCCCCGGTGGAGCAGCCGCAGCGTCCCCCGCCGGCCTTTCGCCTCAGGGCGACCTATGATGCTGCGGTGGAGGGGGCTTCCGCCCCTGTCTCGCCGCGCCGATCTGGGTCGGGACTGCCACCACCCCCTCCAGGCCCCCCGCCTCCAGGCGCCGTTAGGCTGTGGTCGGATGTGGTGCGGGCGCCGTCCATGCCGGTGCTGCGGGACTCGCCGGCTTCTGGTCAGGAGCAGGGTCCGGAGTTCTCTGTTCCGTTTGGCCTGGCCATGGACCCGGGACACTCGCCGCGCGCCGAGGTGGAACTGGTGGAAGCTTGTTTCTTGGAGGCATCGGAGGACTTGTGGAGGATGGAGGCGGAGCTCTCTCGTGCTGTCCTCGTCACCGTCACCGGCACCCGTCTTGTCGTGGACCTGGCGTCTGCGGCGGTCACGCTTCACCGTGAGTTTGGTATCGGCCCGGAGGATATGTCGATTCGCGCATACTACCCTGAAGACTTCCTCGTGCTCTGCAAGGATGGGGCTCTCCGGGAGCGCATGGTGCGTGCTGGTAGGGCGTCGGCTTCATGGTTCGAGCTGAAGCTCAGGCCTTGGATTCGGCAAGCTCAAGCCACGGCGGCGCATCTGCCCTTCTTGGTTCCTGTCTCGCTTCGTGGAGTGCCGGCTCATGCGTGGAGCCAGCGGACGGCCGCGGTGATCCTGCGTGGCATGGGTTTCATGGTGGGAGTGGATGACAGCACGACGCGTCGTCTAGACATGGCGGATTTCAGAGTATGGCTGCGTACGGACCGGCCAAGGTCGATCCCAAGGCGGCGGCTGCTCTTCATTGATGAGCCACGGCGAACGCTATGGGCGAGCGAGCCAGGGCGGTGCAGCTCTTCTGGTAGGAGCGCGGCCACACTGTGGTATCCCATCGAGTTCAGAGTGCTGGCTGAGCCGAGGTTGGTGGATTCTGAGGTGGTTGATGCCGGGCCGCCGCCGCCGCCGTCGCCGCCCTCCGGTGAGGATGCGTGGCTGCCTCCTTCTGTTGGGGGTGGAGATGCTCGCGGTGGGACTCGCGGCAATGGGGGTTCAGGTGGCTCTGGCGCTGCTGGACCGGCGGCGAGCACGGCTGGTTCCTCGACGGTGGCGCCACCGGGGGGCAGGCAAAGGCAAAGGCAAATTCAAATCGCCCAGGTGCCTTTGGGTCCCAACGTTCGTTAGCGTGTCAGCGACAGTTGCATGGCTGAGGCCACTAGCTCCGGTTTGGTGGTTGGGGCCTGCCAGGTCATGGAGGAGAGCAGCGATCAGCCGATCATTGATGGGCACGTGGCACCGGTAGTGGAGGTTGGTATGCTGGAATGCTCGCGAACTGCGGGCAGCCCGACAAGAGTTTGTCCGCATGTGGCTGCGCAACCGAGGCAGCATGCAGCAGGGCCCGTGGTCTCCCCTGCGTCTGTGTAGCTTTCCAGATGGCGAGCAAAGGACGGTCCCGGTAACGCGGACCGGATCTCAACAGGAGTTCAAGGTGGTGGAGAGGCGCTGGTAATTGGTGAGGCGTCCGGCACCATGTCGGTCCAGGTGGGGTCCCTCATGCTGGATATTTCGGATCGGGCAGGCGGGCCCATGGTGGGAGGCATCGAGCCTTGGGAGTTTTTCACGGTTAGCCTATCAGGAGATGGGGATGCGCAGGTGGATGGGACGGGCCCATGCAGGAGTCCATGCACGTCACGTAGTGAGGAGCGTTGTCTCCCTGCGAAGGATGGGCTGATGGTTAACGCGCAGATGGAACAGGCAAACACGCAGCTGCATGTGGGGAGTGTGCAGCTGGAGGAGGAGGTGCCTTGCACGCCATTGGCACAGGTTGTGGTAGGCCCTGTGCAGGCGAATGTGGACGCACTGTGCGAGGCGATGAGGGTGGAGATTGCGCCTGTCTGGGCAAGGCCGGAGATCCGTGCACCAGCAATCAGAGGGGACATCTCAGGGAGGAAAAGGAAAGTGGATTTGGCGCCCTCCAGGAGGAGTGCGAGGATTGCAAAGCATGCAACAACGAAGCAACAACAGGTTATCATCAGGAAGCTGTGCTTGGCTCATGAGGGTGAGGTGATTTCGGACGATGCATTGCGCATGTACGTGGATTTGTTTTCGCGCCCCCTTTCGGATGCTCACATCGCGGCCGTGCTTGCTCTCTTCAGATGGGAGTCGCCAGCTCTTCCCCTGGTGGAGGAGGTCGTAGCCGTGTTGGCCTAGAAGGTGGTGGATTGGCTGGGTGGCTTGGTGGCATTCCTCCATGAATGCACAACCTCTCAAGTTGATTGTGTGGAACGTGCGTGGTCTCAACGCGCCGGCGAGGAGAAGTGCCGTGTACCAAGCGGTTGCGCTGGCAAACCCGGCCATTGTATGTTTGCAGGAAACCAAAATGCAGGATGTCTCATTGGCGGTTGTACAACAATGTTTAGGAAATAAATTTGGGAAGTTCTTCTATTTGCCGGCGGTGGGTACTCGTGGAGGAATTCTGGTGGCCTGGGATGATTCTATCACGCAACTGTCCAATCCACATTATACGACTAATACGCTCACGGTGATTGTCAAAACTTCAAGCGATCAAGAATGGTGGCTCACATGTGTTTATGGCCCTCAGGAGGAAAGGGAGAAGGTGGAGTTCTTGCAGGAGCTTGTGGAGATTCGGGACTTGCATGCGGGTCCGTGGCTCATTGCGGGGGACTTTAACTTGCTGGTGAACCAGGAGGACAAAAGCAATGACCTGGTTAATCGCAGAATGATGAGCCGATTCAGGACAAAGCTAAACTCGCTGGAGTTGAAGGAGTTGTATCTCAACGGTCGTAGATATACGTGGTCAAATGAAAGGCAGAATGCAACTCTTGAGAAGATTGATCACGTCTTCGTTTCAAACGAGTGGGATGAGGCGTTCCCCTCATGCTTCCTTTCGGCAATGGGGACGGCAACCTCGGACCACTGTCCACTCATGCTGGACATGAACATGGAGGTGCATGTACGTAAGCGCTTCAAGTTTGAAGCTTTCTGGGTTAAGGCAGAGGGCTTTATGGAGATGGTGCAAGTGGCATGGAACTCGGAGCCGGTGGCATCTAATGTATATCTTACACTTCACAACAAGCTAAGAGCAACGGCCATGGCGCTTCAAAAGTGGAGCGATCGGTGGATTGGAAATGTGAAACTGCAGATACGTATAGCATTAGAGGTGATTCACAGACTGGATGTTGCCATGGACACCAGATCTCTGTCGGCCGCGGAAGTGGAGCTCCGCAAGTGCTTGAAGAGGAAACAGCTAGGCCTATGTTCTCTTGAACGGTCCATCGCTAGGCAGCGGTCTCGCATGCTGCACTTGCGAGAAGGAGATGGCAACACAAGATTGTTCCATCAACAAGCAAGTCATAGGCAAAGAAAGAATACCATTCGGCTGGTGCGACACAATGGTAACCTATTCACAGGCCAGGAAGAAGTGGCGGACCCTGTGGATGACTATTTTGGACAGGCTTTTGGCTCTTGTGCTGCAAGGACACACACGCTAAACCTGGAGGCTCTTCAGTTGCTGCAACTTGATCTTGAGCACCTTGAGGTGCCATTTACAGAGGACGAAGTTGAGAAGGTCCTGAAATCGATGCCACAAGACAAAGCACCTGGGCCGGACGGGTTCACCAGGCGTTTCTATGCCACATGTTGGCATATTATTCGGGAGGATTTCATGGCAGCTATGGCATGCTTTTATGTTGGAGATGTGAGAGGAATGGCCACAATCAACAAATCGCTGGTTTCTCTCCTGCCCAAGAAGGATGGGGCATTGGATGTGGGAGATTTCCGGCCTATCAATCTTGTGCACGGAGGCATTAAGATCTTCGAGAAGGTTCTAGCCTCCCGGCTAGTGGTGGAGCTGCCAAAACTTGTTGGGAACCATCAAAGTGCGTTTGTGAAAGGTAGATCATTGCATGACAACTTCATGTTAGTTCAGAGCATGGCTCGTCGACTGCATGCGTTGAAGAACCCCGCTGTCCTTTTGAAGCTTGACATTTCGAAAGCGTTTGACTCGGTCCAATGGCCGTTTCTCTTGGAAGTCTTGGAGCAGTTTGGATTTGGTCCGAGGTGGAGGTCTTGGGTGTGCGGGATTTTGGCAACGTCCACCACCAAGATAATGTTAAATGGTGACCCGGGTCGCACAATTTACAATTGCAAGGGGCTGCGCCAGGGGGACCCTATCTCACCGATGCTATTCATTCTCACTATGGAACCACTTCACAGGCTCTTCGAGTGGGCAGCCAGCAGGGGCTTTTTGCAGCCGTTGGGGCCATCGGGCATGAAGAAGAGACTATCGTTCTTTGCGGATGATGTAGTCCTGTTTTGCAAGCCAGAACCAAGGGATCTTGCAATTTGCAAGTGCATCTTTGATATCTTTGGTGAGGCGTCAGGCTTGCGCATAAACATGAGGAAGTCAGTTGCCCTCCCGATACGGTGTTCCGAACAATGCATTGCTATGGCGAGTGAAGAGCTAGGATGTCCAGTGGGAGCTTTTCCGGTGCGTTACCTTGGGCTGCCCTTGTCCATAAGGAAGCAATCAGCAACACAACTACAGTTTTTGGTGGATCAGATGGCGAATCAGCTCCCAAAGTGGAAGGCTTCTCTCATGCCTAAAAGTGGTAGGCTTACATTGGTGCAATCTGTCCTATGTGCGATGCCCATACATGCTATGATGGCATTGGATATTCCTATCAAGTCAGTGACAACCATGAATAAGGTGTGTCGAGGCTTCTTGTGGTGCGGGAAAGGGGAAGCAAATGGTGGAAACTGTACGGTTGCTTGGGAAGTGGTGTGTGCCCCCAAATGGGCAGGAGGCCTTGGGTTGCCTAACCTGCGATGGTTGAATGTGGCAATGCAAGCTAGATGGCCTTGGCTGCAAAGGACGGACAAGGACAGACCATGGAGTGAGTTTCATATCAAAGTGCCGAAGGACTCGATGCAAATTTTTCAAGCGGCAACACGCTGCACGCCGCATGATTGCATGGACGCGCTCTTCTGGGAGGATAGATGGCTTGATGGGCGGAGAGTTCAGGAAGTAGCACCGACCATCTACAGCTTGGTCCCGAGCCGTGTTAGGAGGACGAGCCGGCTAGGGCAGGTGGCGTCCAATGGCTCTTGGGCTTCCTGCATCAACCCTGACCTGGACCCAAATGCATTGCAGGAGTTCTTGGAGTTATGGCAAAGAGTGCAGGTATGGGAACCGGCGGAGACTAGGCAGGATGATTTCACTTGGTCATGGGAAGCAAGTGGGCAGTACTCTGTGCGATCAGCGTACGCTGCCAAGTTTTGGGGCCGGGAGGTGATTCCGAATGCAGAGTTAACATGGAAATCAAGAGCACCATCGCAATGCAAGTTCTTTACGTGGTTGGCTTTGCGCAACAGATGTTGGACGTCACACAGGCTTGCTAGAAGAGGGTTGCCGCACCAGGACAAGTGCCCACTGTGTGATCAAGAGGAAGAGAAAATTGACCATGTGCTGCTAACATGTGTCTTCGCCAGATCGATGTGGGAGGTGGTTTGCACGGCGTTGGGGAAGCCGGAGTGGACACCAACGCCGCAAGGCTCACTGAAATCTTGGCTATGTACGAAGCAACGGTTGACTACGATGGGCGCAAAAGATCTGCATGCCATCCTACTATTGGCACTTTGGGAGCTATGGAAGCATCGGAACGCGGTGGTGTTTGATGGAGAGCTGCCATTGCTTCGACAGCTCATGCGTAGGGTAGAGACGGAAGGAAGGACTTGGACGCGTTCGGGACTGTTCAAAGCAAATGTTGACTTCGTGTTTGCGGGTTTAGCGAGGTGGATTAGTGGGGAGTAGTAGTTTGTGTACTAGGTAGAGTGGTGTGCACATATGTGTGAGCATTCGCCACGCTTGTAATTAACCGGTGGAGGCATCTTTGCCTTTCCTTCTCTAATATATGATATGCACACTCGTGCATATTCGAGAAAAAAAACTCAACAGGAAATCTTATAAGCTCCGTTAGTGAAAGAAAACAAAACCACCACAATGGTACTGTAATTAACTCATTCTAAATTCATATTGGTGTAATATCTACTGTACTCCAACTTATCTATGGTTCATACCCTCCGATACTACTCATAGATTCATCAAAATAAGCAAACAACACATAGAAAACAGAATCTGTCAAAAACAGAACAGTCTGTAGTAATCTGTATCAAACGTATACTTCTGGAACTCCGAAAATCCTTCCAAATTATGAAGTCCTAAGAAATTCACGTACCAATCCCGAGCAAAAAGAATCAGATCAGAAGCACGTTCCTGTGAATCAACAAAACTAATTTACTGGGTGCAAAAGTTTCTGATTTTCAGCAGGATCAACACAACTATCACTGTAAGCCATCCTAAAGGTCTTACTTGGCACTTTATTGAAACAAAAACTATAAAACATGATTACTACAGTAGCATAATCATGTGAACACAAAAAAACAGTAAGGATAAGTATTGGGTTGTGTTATGGCGCTGCTAAAAGGAGGGCACGAGAGGGCCGGCCGGGGGCCTTTTGCCCACAGCCAGGCAAGAGGGAAGGGATTTCCTTCTTAATTCTTGCTTGATTAGATTGATACATCTCCTCTCTTTATATAGAGAGGTTTACTTGACTCCCAAGCAAGGCTTACTTGACCCCTAAGCAAGCGACCCTTATCTCTAATTAACCCTAAGACTAATGGGCCCATTAGGCCCATTACGTACTCTAACACTACACCCCACCGACATGCAAATTGTCCTCGAGCTGCAGCCAACCAACTTATAACCATGACTCGACGCAACACAAACCTAACACCTAAAAACAAGCCTTTACATCTCGGCTTGTTTTATTATTCTAAACCGAAATGGTGGGATGCTTTATTTTGGACCCTTAACAAAAGTGGATATCATCCGCACGCCGGACGTGCACGTGTACATACCACCTCGATCCCATGGACACCACCGGACAAAAGGATCGTATGTGTATGACCACCTGGAAGTGGTCGCAAGAGTGACCAGCAGAGGCGCCCTCGCGGCGGCCGGTGGCGGAAGGCAGTGGTGCTACGCGGTGCGCTGCTGTCGGTGACACCATGCCTTCTCCCTGTCGGACGGCTATTGGTCTGCACCGCACAGGGAAGAGTGGAGGGCTTGCGATGGAGAATGACGAGTAGGGGTGCGCCTCCCCAACCGCCAATGTCACAGACTTTGAGGTTGCTGCCCGCGGGGAAAACAGCATGCCCGCCGCCCGTGGGGGAAATCGCATGCCCAAGATCCCCGACGCAACGGATAAGATCGAGGTCCTTTGCGCAGCGAAGGGCAACTTGGAGGAGTGGCAGCTGCAGATCACAGATCTCCCGACACGCCGACGCGCTTAGGAGGTCACAAGCAAGCAGCTCAGAGCCTCACCATCGCCGACACGTGGCGGGTAGCGATCCAAGACAGAAGCGGTGACGGCGACGGCGTGGACTTGATAAATTGGTAGAACCAGGGATCCTACCAGACCTGCTCCGTAGGTTGTAGGGGAAGGATGGAGTAGGGCGAGGCGATGAGCGGGCGACGCCGGTGGCTGGGCGCCGTCGCGTAGGAGGAGGATGGCGGCAGCGGCTAGGGTTAGAGGCGGCTAGGGTTCCGGCTCCTCTGGGAGCCGGGCAATAGAGATAATAATCTTCTTATTGCTTAATTCCAAAAAGAGTCTTACAACCTATATTTATAACCTAGATAACTTGCATAAGAATTAACCTAAGATAACTTGTATAATAATTAACCTAAGATAACTTGCATAAGTATTAAACTAAGATAACTTGTGTGCTAAGATTGTCCGGTGGGTCTAGCTAAACCGGCCATAACACTTCTCCCCGCCTGCACAAACAGCTCGTCCTCGAGCTGTAAGGTGGGGAAGCGCTTGCGGAACTCCTCAAGGCGATCAACCAGCATCAAACACCTTCTCGATAGCTGGGGCGGCCAGGTCAGCGGCGACGGTGTTCTCCGGAATGTAGTCTGCAACCTCCAGGTAGAATTGGCGCGGGCAGGCATGGCCGGGCGTGTAGGGCTCGTCGCAGTTGAAGCACAACCCTTGGCGGCGACGCTCGAGTAGCTCGGCTGAGGTGAGCTCGCGGAACGGGCGTGCCGCGGTCGCGGCGAGGGGTGCCGCAGAAGCCTGCGCAGGCCGACCCTGCGCGGAATCCGGCCCGGGTAGCGACCAAGCGGTCCGGGACGGTGATTCCTGCTGGATGGCCACCGCGCGACGCTCGAACGCACGGGCGTAGTACATGGCGGACTAGAGATCCTGGGGTCCCCAAAGCTCCACGTCCACGCGGATGTGATCCGGAAGTCCACCGACAAAGAGGTCGGCCCACTGCTGCACCGTCACGCCCGACGCATGGCATGCCAGGGCCTGGAAACGGTCGGCGAAGTCCTGCATCGTGGAGGTGAAGGGAAGGCGGCCGAGCTCCGCCAGGCGGCTCCCGCGAACCGGAGGCCCAAAGCGAAGGAGGTAGAGCTCGCAGAAGCGTTCCCAAGGGGGCATTCTGCCCTCGTCCTGCTCGAGGGCGTAGTACCAGGTCTGGGCTGCACCACGGAGGTGATAGGATGCGAGCCAAGTGCGCTCCGACACGAGCGTGCGCTGGCCACCAAAAAACTGCTCACACTGGTTGAGCCAGTTAAGCGGGTCCTCCGTGCCGTCATAAGTGGCAAAGTCGATCTTGGCGAACCGTGGCAGCGTCTGGGTCGGCGCGCCATGACCGACCGACTCAGCGGTGCGTAGCAATGATGATGACGGCGACCGGTCAATGTTGGGGAGGCCGTCGTAGGCCCCCGTGGAGCCAGACGAGGCCCCAGATCGCAGCGCGGTACCGTGGGTCTCGCCTCGTAAACCGGCGGTGGTGACATCCTGTTAGACAAAGCAGATCGGGACAAGTGAGGGCGGAAACCGACCGCTGGATCGAAGCCTCCGGTGTAGATCGCCTAGTCCGGAGCTGGGCGGCGGTGGTGGGAGCTGGACCGCGCTGGCGGCGCGGTTGGCACGGCCGGGCCGGCGCGACCAGGCGCCATCGCGGTGTTGGGCGGGCGCAGAGGCGCGGTGGCGCCGCGAGAACCGGGCGCTGGCCATCGCGTGTGACAGCGCTGGGGCGGGCAGCGGCTGGAGCGAGGGATGGGCCCCGGCGATCGCCGCGGGTACCGAGTACCAAGGCAGGTGCAACAACGGCGGGGGCCTGCCGGTGTAGCCTGCCTGGAACGGCAGCAGGGGCGTCCCGCTCAGGCCCGACGTGTTCTGGATCGGCCAGTGCGTCGCCGGGTGGGTGTAGGCGGGGGGCGCAGCCGGCGGGGTGGTGTGCGGGCCAGCCAAGTATAGGGAGATGCCGTCACGATGTCCTGCAGGGTGCTGGTCAGCTCCTCCGGCATGAAGAGGGAGGTTGTCGATGGCGCGAAAGTGACGGGGGCCAGCGGCGCGGAGGTGATCGGAGCCAGTGGCGTTGGGGACCCGGCAGTGGTCATCGGGGCGGTGGTGATGATGGGCAGCAGCGGTGTCGGTGTCAAAACCGGCGGATCTCGGGTAGGGGGTCCCGAACTGTGCGTCTAGGCGGATGGTAACAAGAGACGAGGGACACAATGTTTTTACCCAGGTTCGGGCCCTCTCGATGGAGGTAAAACCCTACGTCCTGCTTGATTAATATTGATGATATGGGTAGTACAAGAGTAGATCTACCACGAGATCAAGGAGGCTAAACCCTAGAAGCTAGCCTATGGTATGATTGTTGAGATGTAATGTTCGCCCCACGGACTAAGGCCCTCCGGTTTATATAGACACCAGAGAGGCTAGGGTTACACAGAGTCGGTTACAATGGTAGGAGATCTACATATCCAGATACCAAGCTTGCCTTCCACGCCAAGGAAAGTACCTTCCTGACATGAGCCGAGTCTTCAATCTTCTATCTTCGTAGTCCGGGAGTCCGCGGATATTGATAGTCCGCTGTCCGGACACCCCTAGTCCAGACTCCTCAAGAGCCCTCGAACCAGTCTTCAATGACGATAAATCCGGCGCGTATAGTGTTCGCATTGCAAGGCGGGTTCCTCCCTTGAATAATCCGGAGAAAATAATGAACACCAGGATAGTGTCCGCTCGCAAAATAAATTCCACATTCCAAACGAGAGAATAAAACACATATATCGATCCAATCACGACGATATGCGGCGTGACATCACGCCGCTACCAAGCCCTTGTTTGAATTACTATATCACCAAAGACGCTTAGCGAAGCGGTTTTTGGCACGCCCCGTCAAGCAAAGATCGTGTTCTCCTTATCCCGGATTCTCATCAATACGCGTGGGTAACCCAACCGCGCCATTGATGGTGGCGCTTGGGAGATAAGCGAGTTTTACCAGCCGGTGAGGGACGATAGTTTCGTCCGCCTATATATAAGGGATAAGTATTTACCTTCTCACCCACGCCTTCTTCCTCCTTTCTCATCCATCCTCGCGAACCCAAGCTCCAACGCCTAAGTCACAAGATCCCGCCGACCTTTCTCCGAATATGTCCGGAGGGGAGGCAAATGGATGGCCTCCACCGCCAAGGAGGAGGACATCACCAGCCGCGCGACGCCGGATACCTTCCGGCGATATCACGATCGGCCGCCCGACGCAGGCAGCTCATTCCTACCCTGTGGCCTCATGAGAGGGTTGTTTTCCTTCCCACTTCCTCCGCTGGATCGGGCTTTCCGCCCATCCATTCGTCTGGGGCTCATGTTTTACTACGGCCGGATTTCCACGATCCGCGCCAACTTCGCCCTCAACATCTCGGCGTTTATCATCGTGCGAGGCCTTTCTCGCATCCGCCCCACTTCGCCCTGTGGCTCAAGACTTTCAATGTCAAGTCAAGGTTGTGAAGGGGACGCAAGCGAATGCGGAGGCGCCATGTTGGGCAGCCGCCCAATGTCCCTTGGCTGGAAGGGACCTTCGTGGACTCCGCCAAGGGGTGGCAATCGGGTGGTTCTATATCACCGAGCCGCCAAGAAGCCCACATGGGCGGCGGCCCCAATTTAGATCTCGAACTCTCACGCAGCTCACCTCCCGGAAAGAGAAGGGCCTGCAGTGGGGTGATCCGTGGAGGTGACGGACTTCGAGCCCGCATCAAGAAGCCGGTGAGCAATAGGCTCCGGCTCGCCGACGCAGTCCTGTGTCATGCTCCTCCGGCGGATTCTCCCATGCCAAGAACGGGCATTTAATCTGTGGAGTTTAATCCGAACAGCACCAGACGTTAAGAGCGCCGACACAAACGCACGGGCGCCTGGAGGGTGCTGTTCAAGGGCGCCGGCCCCGCGATCCGCGATCAAGACTGGATTCAGCTCGCAGCCTCCGATCGACGAGGTAAGTGATTCACCCCATTACGGACACTTGAAGTAATTAGATTGACTCTAGTGAGGTTTTTAATCTGCTTCCTTCGACAGATGGATGGAGAAGGCCCACTGGTCATCAGCCCGGCTCCCATGCCGAAGAACCAATGGACGCCCGCTTAGCAGAAGTTGCTGGTTCCGCACCGTGACGTGGTGCCGAGAAGAAGGCCAAGAAGGTGGCCGGGACTCAAAGAGTTCTCAGAATCAGCGCCCGACGACGACGACGAGGACTCCTCCCCAAGACGAGGAGGAGGAGGAGTACTCTCTCCGGAGGAGGAGAGAGGAAGAGGAAGGCCTCCCCAACCGGGCGGCCAAGGGTCCAAGAGGGGAGAACTATCCTCGGATAGCTTTCGCCAACATCGATGTTGGCGAGGATGAGTGGCCTCAAGGGCCCGGCGTCCGGCAGATCGTAAGTATCCGGATCATTTATATGCCGATATTATATGTCATGTAGCGCCCTTCTAATGCTGCATTGTTCCTTTAGTCCGCCGTTGATGACCTTCCCGACTCGATGAGCGGGTCGTTGGCGCCGTCGGATGTAAATTCCATCCCGACTGCCTCTACCCCACGTGCCGAGGACGACGAGGTGGAATCCCACAGGGGGACACGCCAGGAGGAGGCTCCGGAGGCGCTGTCGGACTTTTGCGCGGACTCTACCCGAACTCCGAAGCGGTTCCAGAGTCCGCAAGCAGCCCTCAAAGAAGGGCAAGACTGCGGACGCCGGGCGGCCTCCGCCCAACCGGAGGCACCGGATATTCTCGCCGGAGGCGCCAAAGGCGCCCATCGAAGAACACCGCACTCTCATGAGTGCGGTGATTGAGAAGGTCCAGCCGCCAAGGGTGGGCTGACCGAAGCCTCGCAACAGCCTTCTAACAAGCTTTGAGGTAAGAAGGTTAAAATTAAGTAATATAATACCGCATAGACAAGAGCCTCGATGCTTGGTCCGTGTTCGGAAAGAAAAGCCGGACTAAGGATCTAACAAAATAGACGCAGGTTGCTAAAAATATGTCAATATGGGTTTGCAGGTTGCATTGTTGACCTCGCCGATTAACGGCGGAGGTCGAGACGCTGAAGAAGGATCTTGAGCGGTCGGAGCAAGAGCTCGCCATGCCAAGAGGCAGCTCAAGGAAAAGAAGGTGGATAACACCACTTTAAATAAGTACCTTACAAAAAGGGTTTCGTTGCAAACATGATTAACAAGGATTATATATGTAATGCAGGGCCACTAACGAGGTGGCAGCCTCGAAGGATGCCGTGTCCGGGCCGAACGCACGCGCCACGTAACGGATCGAGCGAGAAAAGCAAGCGGCACCGTGGCGGAAGTTCGGCAAGAGCTCCGTGCTCTCATGGAAAAGCATGAGAGTTTGGAGCGTGACTCAAGACTCGAGAGTCCGAGCTTGCCTCGCCTCGAAAGTGCCAAGTCCGCCAAGGCCGAGGCCCGTAAGGCCCATGAGGAAGTAGAGGACATGAAGAAGATATCGGCGGTAAGGCGTTTTTCATGCAGAGCAAGCATGTCAATGTAAATTACCGGATACTTACCCGAATTCGAGCTCTCAGGGCATTTGCAGATCTGCCGCGATAGTGCGATCGATGCCGCCATGCTTCTATCGTGGCGAGGAGGGAGCTAAACAGAGAAGGTCTTCGTCTCAAGATGTCGAGGCCGCCATCCGCAGCCCCAAGCGACCAACCAAGCAACTGGTCGAACTCCACAAGGTAGCCGAGGAGGCCATGAAGGGCCTCACAGTCCGGCCGTGGGTTCGGCAGGCCATGCCTCGCATCTACTTTGGCCTAGTGCGGCGGCTGGTGGATGCATGCCCCAGTGGATGTGACTGCCGCCCGCCGCATTGAAGGCGCTGTCGGGCCCTTGCCCGCATAAAGGTGCAATGGGGCAAGCTGGATGCGGAGAAGCTTCACGGATCCGCCGCCCGGCAAGGAGCATCGCACGCGGAGCGATATTATAAAGTTGTCCTGAAGGGAGCCCGCGATATTGCGTAAGAGTGCCCCTTAATGTAATCTTTGAGGAACACGCTGTGTTGTTATCTCAGGCGCTGAAAACTTCGCTTATATGTGCCATGAGCAACGCTTTGTTGAATTTAAAATATTACCTTCAGGCGGCCGCTTGTTAAATCGAGAGATGGCAAGTCGTTGGCTTCAGCCCCGGGCTACAAAGGCTGGGGTGTTCGGTGATAAACTTGAGCGCTCTTGTTCCCATTATTGGGTCCATCTAGGAGGCGCCAACACGACGTAACAAGGCGATCGGACTTATAATGCTTGAACACTCTCACTTAGCCATAGAATTCTATAATTTTAAATTTCGGCGAAGCCCCGGTATTCGAAGATCAATCCGGCGCTATCCACGCTTCGCCGGACATCATCCGAATCTCGTCAAGCGCATGAGCCTTTAAGGACCCGAAAGAACCTCTCTAACAGCGTATCAGTCTCTCGCCTTATCATGCCGTCCGTTTTAGCTTTCCATCGAGGCGTTAACCCAGCTCAACCGGGCGCAATCGCAGATGGTTCTCCCAGTGCTACCTTAGCCGACGGAACGGAACGTAAGGTACCAAAACATGGGAGCCGCAAACCCAACTATTGACCCAAGACATGATTCGAGCTGATTCATATAATGCTATAAGTTCGGGTGCCGACTTGTGAAAGTGTTCGGACTTAATCACACCATAATATGGGGAACGAAGCCTCGGTGTATTCGGCCGCACTAAAGTATACGGGTGCAGGATGTCATATAATGAACATATGTAAAGGATAACGCAATTGCAATGAAAAGGTAATGTACTTGCAAGAAGGAAGTGTTGCGTTATTTGTGAAAGAAGGTCCGCTAATAAAGCGGATGATACAAATAGTCTTGGTAAGCAAGGGATTCGACTAAATTAACATGTCCCCTCCAGGATAAGCTGCAGACTTGGTGTATGTAATCGAATTTTAATGCTCGTAATGGAGACCACCGAGTGTTCGCCGCAGCCTTCTTTAATCCCCCGATCTGTTGCATCTTGAGTTCGCAAGTTCGCGCTGGATGTGGCTTCGTTAATGGAGTCCTGTATGCAAAAGAAAAAAAGAAAGAAAAGATAAAAACAAAGCCAAGGGGGGCGCTAGCATGAGCCCTGGTGTGGTCGAGCCGCACTCTTTGGTCCTTAGGGTTACGCCTCCCCGCGCCCATGGTATCTCCAAAGCGAACGATGTACGCGAGTGTTATTCTTGTGATCATGCGCGGGTGAGGGTGGGGGCCGATTGCTACGCTGCGGCTCGATCGCGCCGGTGGTCTTGGTTAGTGTTGCTCGGCGCGCTTTGATGCATCCGCTCGATCGCCGGACTAGAGAATTGCCATAGAAGGCTGCTCAGATTTCCGCCGAGAGCCGCTATATGTTCCTCCGCTCGAGGGAGCGCCCGTATTCCCATTGACCGTAATGACTTCACGAGGGCCCGCATCTTGAGCTTTAGGTATGCATAACGCGACACGCGCTGAACTTTGCAACGCGGTTCGTCCGAAAGCAGGCATGATAGCCGCCACGGAACGGGACTATGTCAAGATTAACTCTTCGCTCGAAATTATCCGGGATCCGAAGACCACTTCCGTGTGACCGAGCCGCATAGCTTGGCTTCCACTCGGGATGACACCTTTAAAGGATGTCTTAGTAGGTTTGATCTCGGATGGGTCTATGCCCATTTTGCGACCGTGTCCCGATAAAGCAGGTTCGAAGTTGCCGCCGCCGCCCATCGTGACTCTTGTGAGGTGAAATCCATCGACGATTGGGTCTAAGACCACGCGGCGAATCCGCCATGGCGATGCTGGTCGGATGGTCTCGCCGATCGAAAGTGATCGGGCAGAGGACCATGGATTGAACTTGGGCGATCGCTCCATCGCATAGACGCCCCATAGTGCGCGCTTCCTCTCCTCTTGGGTATATGGGTTGTGAATCATATTCACCGTCGCACTTGTGGGGAAACCCTTCGTCCTCTATTGTTCGGGCGGCCGAGTCTCCTCCTCGCTCGCTGCTATTTAGCCCTTGTCATTGTGTTCGCAATTAACTTGCCGCCTGCTTGAACACCCAACAATCTCTATTGGTGTGATTAGCTGGCTTTTCGGGTGCCATGTATCCGCATGAGCGGTCGAGTATTCGGTCCGCATTGACGGACCCGGAGTTGTTCTTTAAATGGCTTCTTCCGCTGACCGGTTTTGAGCCTCGAATCCGCATTGACCGCCGATCCTCTCTGTCGCTGCTGCCGCACGCGGCGTTTGTTTTCGATTCGACGTGACTCGCCGTGGTTGTCCTTAGTGTCCGGACTGCCGAATTTTTATGAGATTGTTGCTGCGGGCTAGCTAGTTGTCCTCTCCCGCACAAAAGCGGGTCATTAACGGCGTGAGGGCTGCCATGGATTTCGCTTCTCCGCCCCTGTGTGGGCTAGCCATTCGTCCCGAATGTTATGTTTGAAGGTTGCAAGGGCCTCCGTGATCCGGACGATCGACGATTTAATTTTTCTTCACAAGAACCGTGTCCGTAATTGTCCGCCGATTCGTCTGCTGCTGAATAATGTGGCTTAGGTCATCGGCGCCTCGTGGTCGCACATATGTACCTTGGAAGTTATCAATGAATGCGGCCTCGTGTCTTCCCAACACCCAATTGACTCAAGGGCAGGCTGTTAAGCCGTGCCGAGCTGGTCCTTTAAGCTTGAGGGAGATATTTGATGGCATGGAGATCGTCGCCGCGGGCCATATGGATGTGGAGAAGATAATCTTCGATCCACACCGCGGGGTCTGTTGTACCATCGTAAGATTCGATATTTATGGGTTTGAACCCTTTGGGGATCTGATGATCCATTACTTCGTCAGTGAAGCATAACGGGTGTGCGGCGCCCCTATATTGAGCAATATCGCGACGCAGCTCAAGGGAGCGCTGTCTGCTGTGTTCGGCCCGGCCGGCATTATGTCCGGCGCGACGGTATTTTTCGTGGGTCGTGGGGCGCCCACGTGATCCATAGATGGATCTGGATTGTCTTGCTTTGTCCTCCAATATGTCTCACAAGTCCGCTGCGTTCCTTTTGGCTTCAGACTCTTGGATCGATGTCGGGTACGGTCTTGGCTGGGGCCCGAATGCCTCGTCATCGCGACCACGGGTGGTCGGTCAGCCATGTCGGCGCTGGTGATAAAGGTATGTATGCTTCCTCCTCTAATCGGGGAGCAGCTTATGCCTTGGGTAACTTTTGGAGGAGTTCGAAGTTTATACTCTTCGGCCGCGAGGACCTCGGTCCATCGATCGGCTAGCAAATCTTGATCAGCTTGGAGCTGTTGCTGCTTTTTCTTTAGGATATTTGCCGTGGCTATCAGCCTGCGCTACCAAGCGCTCTTGTTCGACGGGATCCTCGGGTATGAAGAATTCATCATCGCTGAGGCTCGCTTGCCTTCGGAGGGAGGCATATAGTTATCATCCTCAACCCCTTCGTCCCGCCGCCTGTCGTGGGGCTTGCTTAAGGCCCTCTGTGCTGAGTCTTGCGTGAGGGGATCGCCTTCGCACTCTCCGAGTGTTATTGTCTCCGTGCCGGAATCTCCATTCTTGTTGTGGCGGATTTAGAGTGGCGCCACGACGCCGGGCGCTTGGGCTGCTTCTTTAGAGAATCTTCCTCCGCTGCTTTTTCGCCATCCCTTCTTTTGGGGTATCCACCATGTAGACGCTATATGACGAGGTGGCCTTCCAAATTGCCCGTGGGTGTTGGGTCGGTTCGTCTCCGGCATCATCGCCCATAGCGCCGATGTCATCGAGTCGTAGTCTAGCATGTCGCTTAGATCCTCGGCAGTGGCTACAAAGTGGGTGGTGGGTGGGCTCAATTTCTTTGTCGTCCGAACTCCAACCGCCCCGCCATAGTCCGCCAGATTCTCCGATAGCGAGAGATGCTTCAGAGAGTTCAGGATATCGCCAAAAGGCGAAAGCCGAAGATGTCCGGCGGTGAATTCCATAACCGCGCCCAATCCGGCTTAATCGGGCGGGCGCGGGAGGCTCGGAGTCCGCGAGAGTCCGCGCCCGATCACGAAGTTCCGCAGGGACAAGATCATATTCGCCCATCGCCGTGGATGTTGAAGCCCCTGTGGCGCGTCTATCCACCGCCTCGCCATGGCAATCGGCTCCGCCAGTAGCCGGAGCGGATTCGAAAAGGCCACCAAAGCACCGTCCGGTGGCAGAGCTAGATCATGCCCATCGCCACAAAGGCGCGCGCTTTGGCTGTGGCTCGAGTCCGCCGAAGATCAAGTCTCCGCGGCCATCGGCCGTGAAGTTTAAGCTTCCGAATCTGACTTGACGGCCAGGGGCGTAGCTTTCGATCTGCTCCAGATGGCCAAGAGAATTGGCCCGCAGTGCAAAGCCGCCGAATACGAAGATCTGTCCGGGGAGAAAAGTCTCACCCTGGACAGCGTTGATGGTTGAAGATGCCATCGAGCCTATCGGTGACGCACACGAGGAACTCTCAATGAAAGCACCAATGTCGGTGTCAAAACCGCGGATCTCGGTAGGGGGTCCCGAATCGTGCGTCTAGGCGGATGGTAACAAGAGACGAGGACACAATGTTTTTACCTGTGTTGGGCCCTCTCGATGGAGGTAAAACCCACGCCCCGCTTGATTAATATTGATGATATGGGTAGTACAAGAGTAGATCTACCACGAGATCAAGGAGGCTAAACCCTAGAAGCTAGCCTATGGTATGATTGTTGAGATGTAATGTTCGTCCTACGGACTAAGGCCATCCGGTTTATATAGACACCGGAGAGGCTAGGGTTACACAGAGTCGGTTACAATGGTAGGAGATCTACATATCCGTATTGCCAAGCTTGCCTTCCACGCCAAGGAAAGTACCTTCCGGACACGAGCCGGAGTATTCAATCTTCTATCTTCGTAGTCTGGGAGTCCGGCGGATATTGATAGTCCGGCTGTCCGGACACCCCCTAGTCCAGGACTCCCTCAAGCGGCGTGGGTGTTGATGACGACATGATCGAACCCGAGTCTCTGATACCAAATTGTTATGGCGCTGCTAAAAGGAGGGCACGAGAGGGCCGGCCAGGGGCCTTTTGCCCACGGCCAGGCAAGAGGGAAGGGATTTCCTTCTCAATTCTTGCTTGATTAGATTGATACATCTCCTCTCTTTATATAGAGAGGTTTACTTGACTCCCAAGCAAGGCTTACTTGACCCCTAAGCAAGCGACCCTTATCTCTAATTAACCCTAAGACTAATGGGCCCATTAGGCCCATTACATACTCTAACAGGTTGTCTCCCAACAAGCGCTTTTCTTTAATGCCTTTCTAGCTAGGCATGATGATGACAATGATGCTCACATAAAAGATAAGAATTGAAACATAACGGGAGCATCATGAAGCATATGACTAGCACTTTTAAGTCTAACCCACTTCCTATGCATAGGGATTTTGTGAGCAAACAACTTATGGGAATGATAATCAACTAGCATAGGAAGGTAAAACAAGCATAGCTTCAAAACTTGAAGCACATAGAGAGGAAACTTGATATTATTGCAATTCCTACAAGCATATGTTCCTCCCTCATAATAATTTTCAGTAGCATCATGAATAAATTCAACAATATAACCAGCACCTCAAGCATTCTTTTCATGATCTACTAGCATAGAAAATTTACTACTCTCCTCATAAGCAAAATTCTTCTCATGAATAGTAGTGGGAGCAAACTCAACAAAATAACTATCATATGATTTAAAATTAGGATCAAGATGACAAGTTTCATGGTTATAATTACTCTTTAAAGCATACGTGTCATCACAATAATCATCATAGATAGGAGGCATGCTTTCATTATAGTAAATTTGCTCATCAAAGCTTGGGGGACAAAAAATATCACCTTCCTCAAACATAGCTTCCCCAAGCTTGTGGCTTTGCATATCATTAGCATCATGGATATTCAAGGAATTCATACTAACAACATTGCAATCATGCTCATCATTCACATATTTTATGCCAAGCATTCTATGTAAATCTTCTTCTAGTATTTGAGCACAATTTTCCTTCCCATCATTTTCACGAAAGACATTAAAAAGATGAAGCATATGAGGCATCCTTAATTCCATTTTTTGTAGTTTTCTTTTATAAACTAAACTAGTGATAAAACAAGAAACAAAAAGATTCGATTGCAAGATCTAAAGATATACCTTCAAGCGCTAACCTCCCCGGCAACGACGCCAGAAAAGAGCTTGATGTCTAATACACAACCTTTTTCTTGTAGACGTTGTTGGGCCCGCAAGTGCACAGTTTGTAGGACAAGAGCAAATTTCCTCAAGTGGATGACCTAAGGTTTATCAATCCGTAGGAGGCGTAGGATGAAGATGGTCTCTCTAAAGCAACCCTGCAACCAAATAACAGAGAGTCTCTTGTGTCCCCAACACACTCAATACAATGGCAAATTGTATAGGTGCACTAGTTCGGCGAAGAGATGGTGATACAAGTGCAATATGGATGGTAGATAAAGGTATTTGCAATCTGAAATAATAAAAACAGCAAGGTAACTAATGATAAAAGTGAGCGTAAATGGTATTGCAATGATAGGAAACAAGGCCTAGGGTTCATACTTTCACTAGTGCAAGTTCTCTCAACAATAATAACATAGATAGATATTATAACAAGCCCTCAACATGCAACAAAGAGTCACTCCGAAGCCACTAATAGCGGAGAACAAACATAGATATTATGGTAGGGTACGAAACCACCTCAAAGTTATTCTTTCGGATTAATCTATAAAAGAGTTTGTACTAGAATAACACCTTAAGACACAAATCAACCAAAACCCTAATGTCACCTAGATACTCCATTGTCACCTCAAGTATCCGTGGGCATGATTATACGATATGCATCACACAATCTCAGATTCATCCAACCAACACAAAGTAGTTCAAAGAGTGCCCCAAAGTTTCCACCGAAGAGTCAAGAACGTGTGCCAACCCCTATGCATAGGTTCCCAATGTCACGAAACCCGCAAGTTGATCACCAAAACATACATCAAGTGGCACATGATATCCCATTGTCACCACAGATAATCACGGCAAGACATACATCAAGTGTTCTCATAAAAGACTCAATCCGATAAGATAACTTCAAAGGGGAAACTCAATTCATCACAAGAGAGTAGAGGGGGAGAAACATCATAAGATCCAACTACAATAGCAAAGCTCGGGATACATCAAGATCGTGCCATAGATGGAACACGAGAGAGAGAGAGATCAAACACATAGCTAATGGTACATACCCTCAGCCCCGAGGGTGAACTACTCCCTCCTCGTCATGGATAGCATCGGATGATGAAGATGGCCACGGTGATGGGATCCCCTCCCAGGTGCCTAATAGGGTCCCGATTGGTTTTTGGTGGTTACAGAGGCTTGCGGCGGCAGAACTGCCGATCTATCTTCTTTTCTGGAAGTTTTAGGGTACGTAGGTATATATGGGTGAAAGAAGTACGTCGCTGGACGAAGGGGAGCCACGAGGTCGGGCACGCTTCACGGGTGGGCGCGCCCCACCCTCGTGGGCACCTCCTTCTTCCCCGACGCACTCCAAGTCCATCGGGTGGCTTTCCTTCCAAAAATAACTTCTCCAGCTTGATTTCGTTCCGCTTTTGACTCGCCTCGATATTCCTTTTCCTCAAACATTGAAATAGGCATAAACAAAGATCTGGCTGGGCCTCCGGTTAATAGGTTAGTCCCAAAAATAATATAAAAGTGGATAATAAAGCCAAATATTGCCTAAAACAGTAGATATAGTAGCATGGAGCAATCAAAAATTATAGATACGTTGGAGACGTATCAGAGACCAATAGGGTTGTGTCACTATCTTGAACCTTATCTGCATTACTTTCTCTACCATTGTATAGTGGGGTGCTCTTCTCCAATGTTTTGTTTGCATACTACAAGAGAAACAAGCAGACACATCACAGGTTTAGCTTGTAGTATACGGAACTCATTTTGGTAAACTGGTTCAGTAGTAAGGTGGACAGGATAACAACATGAAACAAACATATATCTATGTACTATGGTCACTGTATTGTCCATATCATTCTAGTTTATGTTCCCTAATCAAGATAGAGACATAGTTCAACTCATATATTTTTAAGACACAACAGCATAGACAGAATATAAGTGTGAGAAACTACACAACATTGGCAGCACTTGTAGTGTGCATCACATGAGAACATAACTGTTTATTCAACTTAAACTGAAATCAACATAGAGCAAGAAGTTAGAATAGCAATCCAGTCAAAGAAATAGGTTTAGAACATACCTATTGCGCCATTGGAGTTTCAATTGGATCCTTCAAATTCAAAAGCAGTTGGTATGAGTAAATACAGTGATGCAACAGCAAAGGAGTATGGACCATAGCTACGAATCGACAGAGAACAGCTTGCTCTTCCGCTTTAAACGTGGAGTTTGGGTTAGCTGTGGTGGTCTTCGTGCTTTGGGCACCGCAGTAGCTTTACAAACTGCTCATGTGGGGGTACTGTGGTGGACATGGTGCTTTGTCAACTAGAAGTGGGTTACTATCCACTGGGGTTGCGTTAGATGGGTTGTAGTTGGTTCTCCGCCCAACGTGTAAGTGTGCAATCTGGAAGAGTCTCGATTATGTGTGGTGGGGCTAGTTTGTGGGCCAGTACAACCATGGTTCTATCTGCATCGATGGGTAGCACTGTCTTTTGTGAAGAACGGGTTTTTGCTCCCTTAGATACTACCATCACCCCCTCCAATTCAAATGGCTGATAAACAAGAAAAGAAATCAAACGTACAGACATTGTATGATAGACAGATGTGGTAATTCACATATATGTTGTCTAACCAAACAGGACAACATGACACAATTTCACATATATGATGCCTAACTAAACAAGATAGCATGACATAGTTTCAGATATATGATGGATAACTTAACAGGATATAATGGCATAATTTAACATATGATGAGTACCTAAACATGATGACATGAGAAAACAATATGATGTCTTTCTAAAATAGGTGGGGATGAAATAATTCACATACATGTTGTCTAAGTATACAGGATGGCATGATATAATTGACATAATTGATTCATATACTAAGCAGCTGGCACTCGCATGTGTGATCTCTAAACTAAGCAGATGGAATTCAATATTGTGCATATGATGTCTAAACTAGGCAATGCAAGACACCATATGCATCATATGAGAAATATAAACATTGCAACTTAGAGCATACACCTCAGGTGGGATATAGGACTGGTCATCTGTCTCTCAATCCTCCTCCGAGGAGCTCCTCAGAACCATCGAGATATATGCTTCAACAGGTACCATTGCCTGCTCTGAAGACCTTGTTTTCACTCCAGATTTTTTCATAACCGGCTCAAATGGTTGATACACATGAAGAGTAGTTCAATATACACAGATTATCGACAAATGGAATACGTAACAAAAAAAGATGGCATGATATAATTCACATATATGATGCCTGGCTCCATGGCGGTGCATAATTCACATATATGATAACTGGCTGAAAAACACGGCATTGCATAATTCACATATCTGATATAGAAAGCAAACAGGAGGCATTCACACAAAGCATGTCTAATCTAAGCAGATGGCATGGCAATGCAAGACACCATATGCATGATATGAGCAATATAACCCAGCCAAGTTAGATCATGCACCTCGGGGATACGACCGTCATCTATCTCTCGAATCCTCCTCCGAGGAGCTATCTCAGAACCATCAAGAAATATGCATCCACAGTAGCAATCGATCGCTCGTAAGACCTTGTTTTCACTCAAGATTTTCCCATGACCGACTCAAATGGCTGATGCACAGAAGAGTAGATGAATGTATAAACATTGTTGACAAATGGAATACATTATGGAAAAAATATGGCACGATACAATTCACATATATGATGACCGGCTAAACAGATGGCATTGCATGATTCACGATATGATGATGCGGCTAAAGAAGATGGCATTGCATAATTCCCATATACTTTTTTCGTTTTAATATTTGTCTTTTAGAGATTTCAAATGGACTACCACATACGGATGTATATAGACATATTTTAGAGTGTAGATTCACTCATTTTGTTTCAGATGTAGTCACTTGTTGAAATCTCTAAAAAGACAAATATTTAGGAATGGTGGGAGTATGATATAGAAACCAAACAGTGGCATTCATACAAAGCAAATCTAAACTAAGTCGATGACATATAAGATGTATAATGTAAGCAATGCAAGGCGCCATATGCATGATATGACCAACATCAAGATGCTGTGTTAGAGCAAACACCTCGTGGTAAACAAGCGTGGTTGGCTCCTTTCAATCTCCATCTCGAAGCAGCTTATCTTCCTCCGAATACAACTGAAATGCAGGAGGGGGCCCACTTCACCCACCATGGAGCGAAGGCGTCAGATGACATTATATTCCCACGCAACGGTCTTCTTTTTCTACATGTTCAAGACGATTGTGTACAATATTTGACATGCATAATAAAAAATAGTTAGATTTTGTAAGGCCTAAGGGTGCATGCAAAAATCAAGACTGATGGTAGCAAACGAGTGGATGGATCCAAAACTAATGATAGTAGGGTAGATTATAGCTTCAGTTTAAAAGATAGACAATGGATCATCTATTGTTTGTCGCCCACCCAACATGAACCACATAGAAGACCCGGATGAACCGAGATAGTAGATGATACTATTCGTCATTGGCTCGATATGAGACCCATGGGCATTTCAAAACTCAAGTTTGAACGATAAAGTTGCAGGTAATAATAACTGATGTATAACGTAAGCAAACACGAAAGACTGCGACCTCTCTTCTAGAGCTATGTAGTCCTTAGGTTCATCTGCTCAGTCGATGATGGTAATGCAGTTGGAGTGGCTGACGGCAATGGGGAAGATGATCTGAGGAGGCGAAAGAAAGTCTACAGGGGGGATCTCTGCTGCAGTGAATGCTTCTGTCGATGGTGCACCTCGGGTGGGGTGGATGACGGCATGGCAGGAGCAGGACATAACACACAGAGTTTTCTTTGACGCCTACCTGAAATGAAGTAAATCTGTAAGGGCTCCTTAGAATTGGAGGATTCTATAAACGCATGGACAGGAAAAACACAGGAATAGGATAGGAATGCACGTGCAAAACAAAGCATTTGGAAACATAGGATTCAGTCAACCTGGGTGTTTGGTTCACATGAATTAGAAGAACACATGAATGGAGAAACGTGGTCAAATTAAAGTCAAACCACGTGAAAATGAAAAAAATAAGAATCTTATTATGCCAGTAATGCAATTAGTTTGTTCTTCATGCATATTAATTTGAAAAGGACGTCCAAGTGAATAAAATTCCTACGTTTTTTCTTCGAAAGAGACACCAAAGGAAAAAATCCTCTAGTTTTGCTTTGCTCCACTCCTTCTAACAGATTTGCACGAATAGTAGTTCCATAGCAAAGGATCCCTGAGGGATCAACATGAATGCCGAGTAACAAAGTGATGCGACGAGTGTACAACCTCTTTGGCATAGCCTTGTGGACCTCAGCATCATTGGGTTTGACGTGGAGGATGGTGATGATGCTGGTGTGACTGTCGGAGGCGGGGAAGAAGATCCGAGGCCTCTGGAAACAGCGCCGAGGGTACTGCTCCGCTGTGATGGACGGTTCCGTTGTAGGAGCAGCTCCGCTAAGGTGTACGGCGATGAGGCTGAAGTAGGACAAGATAGACAATGTTAATCTGAAGTGGGACCCTAATATCATCTGCAATAGATGATGTAAAATACATCACCAAAAAGTGCCAGATGTAAAACGCATCAGCCGCGCCACAGTCGCTCCGACAGATGCTGTAAGTACTGTTCACTCTGAACTTAACTGAAGAAAATGAACTTTATAGTCGAAACTGAATTTTACTGTCGAAACTGATTGAACTAGTAACAGAGCATTGCAATAAATGTTTAGGGCGTTCGAGCACTAGTAGCAGAGAAGTAGTGATCTAAATCAGCAAACACTCGAGCAGGGAACACACTAGCAGAGAGCAAGTCATGTAGTAGCACCACGAGCGAGTGCTAAAGCAGCAACTCCTGTAGTTGCCGGAGGTCGTGCAGCAGCAGCTGCAGCGTAAGCGAGAGCAAGAGCAAGAGAGCAAAGCAGACGAACGAAAAGCAAGAAGCAAAGCAGCAGCGACCAACAAAGAAGAACAAAGACACAGCAGCAGAAAGCGGAGCCGAGCATCTGAACCTAGTGCCGTTGTGGAAGTCGCCGCCGAGGAAGCAACAACATGGGGGAGAGACGTCGTGGATGATGTGGCCGGTGACGGTGCCGTCGATGGAGACTCGCCATGTCTGCTCGATATCGAGCACCGGCAGCCCCATGAGATCGAATAAAATATAAAATGCAGCAGTGAGTGTAGAACCTCCTTGGTGGCGCCGAGTTGGCATCGACTTCATCGGAGGAATTGGTGAGGGTGTTGCGGTTCTGGTGGGGCAGGTCAAGACGGTGCTGTGGGGATTGAGGTGGCACAATAGACGAGGAGAACGTCGGGGCAGCTCCTTGGAGGTGGAGGACGGGGCGGCTGATCCGGCGGGATGACGAGATCGACAACGGATCCTCATCCAGTGCGGTGCATGAGGGACGACGAGCTATTGCGGTGGACGACGTAGTCGAGGAAGAGTCTCCGACTGGGCGGCGGTCGGGAGGCCAACGAAGGAGCATGGGGTTTCACGGGTTTTGGCGGCCTCGGTGTACGAATGGGGGGCGAAGGGGGAGGGGGGAGCCAAGCTTAGGGACGCGCTTGTCCGAAATGTAGGGTAAGTTACCAGCATACCCCCACCGGTTTTGACACCGCGACATGGAGCTTCATTTTTGGCTGAGGGGTAGAAGGGGGATTTCGCGTGTTTGGGCGGCGGGACCGATTTCAAATGAGGAGGGAGTTCTCGCGCGCGTCCAAATTTTGCGATAACAAGGCGCGGCGCGGGTTGAAGAGGCAGGAGTTTCAAAGCAGGTGAGACAAAAGATACTCGAGCTTGAAAATTTTGAGATTACAAGGTGCGGATTCCTTGTTCGGCAGAACAAACTTAACGTGTAAAAAAAATAATTCATACAAGACACAAGAGAGTCATGTCCCCTTTTACTTTATTGCTATAGATGCCATTGAAAAAACTACAAGAAAAATGTAAAAAAAATCGGGAGAACAAGATTACCCTGCACAGTACCAAATCGATTCGCACTTCCCTCAACAACAACAAAAAACAAATCAATTCCCACCAAAGAAAGAGTAATGTCCCTTTTTATATGATTACAAATGCCAGGATCTTGAATTTCAATTTTTGAATTCGAATATATCATTAGGTGACCTTGAGGTTTATAATTGATGTAGTCGTACATTTTGATCTTCTATCATATATGAACATTTTACTCCACCATGTGAACATATATATTGTCGCTCACCATATGGACTAAATTTGAATCAATTTTCCTTATTTGAATACGATTGTTGTCAAGTTATACAATAATTTAAATATTATCTTGATAACAAAAAACATGCATATAGCAGTAATCACATTTCACTATGAACTACATGTACCATACGCTCTCCAATTCAAATATTTGTATCCATTTTATGTTAAATTCAAATCAGAGTGCATTATTGGTCTAGGTAGCGAGATGTTCGGGATAATCTAAACCCTGTTTTCATATGTATAATTTTTGGCTGAATTGGGACAAGTTTTGGTATAAGCTTCTTGGAAAATCGGAGATTCTCTCAACAAGCCTCGTGGTTCCGAGAGGGAACATGTCACCTTTGTGTGCGAAACGATATACGCTGCCTCCCCCCTGATTTTCTTTACAGAGGCAACATAGAACTATATGAGTGCCCTGTTAAATTTTGGAATTATTTCGGGTTCATTTGGCCTTTTTATACATTAATTGAAAGTCTGGACTTTTAATGTGCATAATCTAAATATGAATTGCATGCACATGCTCCGGTGAACCAAAGTGGGTTGAAAAATCACATGTGTGTCCTTGGTTGAATTTCTAGGTCTCATGGAAGAAATGAGAATGAAATTCAAACATCTGGGCGTCATGACTCGGCTGAGAACATCGAGAAACTTAGATTTTAAATTCATGTAAATCCAAAACTCGCTTATAAATCATGAAACTTGGCATGGTGTCATGTCATGGCACTAACATGTTGTGGTAAAAAATTGGGCCGATTTGGAAGCTCGTGGTTCTAAGAGGGAAAGTGTCACCTTTGAGTGTGAAACGATATATGCTGCCCCCCTGAGTTTCTTAACAAAGGCAACATAGAACTACATGAGTGCCCTCTTAAATTTTGGAATTATTCCAGGTTCGTTTGTCGATTTTTATACATTAATTGAGTTTCTGATCATTTGATGTGCATAAGTTAAATTTGAACTACAAGCACATGCTCTCATGCACCAAAGTTGGTTGAAAAATCACATATGTGTCCTCGGGTGAATTTCTAGGTCCCATGCAAGAAATGAGAATAAAATCAAAACATCTGGGCATCGTGGCTTGGCCGAGAACATTGAGAAACTTTGTTTTAAAATTCTTGTATATACAAAACACGTCTGAAAATCATGAAACTTGGCATGGATGTCATGTCATGGTACTACCATGCTGTGGAAAAAAATTGGCCGAATAGGAACAGATTTTGGTATAAGCTTCTTGCAAACCGAATCTTCTCTCAAGAAGGCTCGTTGTTCTGAGAGGGAACGTGCCACCTTTGAGTGCGAAATGATATACGCTGTCCCCCTTGAGTTTATTTACAAAGGCATCATAGAACTACATGAGTGACCTGTTAAATTTTGGAATTATTCCGGCTTCGTTTGGCCTTATTTACACATTAATTGAGTTTTTGGTCATTTAATGTGCATAATTCAAATTTGAACTACAAGCACATGCTCCCGTGCACCAAAGTTGGTTGAAAAATCACATTTGTGTCGTCGGGTGAATTTCTAGGTCCCATGCAAATAATGAGAATAAAATTCAAACATCTGGGCATCGTGGCTTGGTCGAGAACATTGAGAAACTTGGTTTTAAAATCATGAAACTTGGCATGGTATCATGTCATGGTAGTACCATGCCGTGGTAAAAAATTGGTCGAATAGGAACAAATTTTGGTATAAGCTTCTTGCAAATCGGAGCTTCTCTCAAGAAGGCTCGTCGTTTTGGGAGGGAACGTGTCACCTTTGTGTGCATAATTCAAATTTGAAATACAAGCACATGTTCCAGTGCACCAAAGTTTTTTGAAAAATCACATGTGTGTCCTCGGGTAAATTTCTAGGTTCCATGCAAGAAATGGGAATGAAATTCACAATTCTAGACGTCGTGGATGGGTTGGAAACATTGAGAAACTTAGTTTTTTAATTCCTGTAAATCCAAAACACGCATGAAAATAATGAAACCTAGCTTGGTGCCATGACATGGCACCAACATGTTGTGGTAATTTTGCAGTCCGATTTGTGAAGGCGCACACATTAACAATCAACAAAGTCATTTTGGAACAAGTGCTATCATGTTACAATCGGAAACACAAGTATTATTGAAACCGTGGGCGTTCTACTTACTAGTACCATTTACGTCCCGCCACGCGTCCCCATTTTTTATTAGCTAGGAGGCACCGTGTAGGGTAGCTATTTGAGTACAAGAGGCGTGCGATCAGATCCCTATCCGTGCTTATCGGGAGGAGAGCCCTTTAACCTCCATCTGCCGACCACCTCTCTCCCAAGGTCTCCATTAATGGTGCCCGAGCCTCTGTTTAATGGCGTGGCTATGTCTCACTCGACAGAGATTTAAGAGAGAAAAAAGAAAATCTGAAAGCACGGATCTTGATGTAAGATCCGACGGACCTATATAGCATCTACTGCGACTTATAGCAAGACTGGTGAATATATAAGGACGATTAATTGTCTTACATAATTAGAAAGATAATTAAAAAAGTCACATGCAGCTACGCCCGAAATACACAAGGGCAAAAGAAGAAGGAAGACAAGGATCTGGCTCTCTGATCTCTACTTTCTTGATGCATTGCTGCAGGCCGCGGGAACTAGTCTCCGCGGCGAGCGGCGATGAGCTCTTTCGTGTCCTCAAGACGCTGCTTGAGAACATCCATGGATTCCTCCACCAGCCTTTGGCGCTTGTTGCGGAGCATGTCATTCTCGTCCATAAGTTTCTTGATGATGACGCCGGTCCTATTCAACTAGGCACTGGTCTCCTCCTACTGGTCTGCACTTCGGACGATCTTCTCCCTCAGCAGGTCGCGCTCGGCCCAGAGCCTCTCATTGCCCTCCCTTAGTTGCCGAATGATGCCGGTAGCCTGTTCAAACGAGGCTTTCATGTCGTCCTATAACCTTGCCCAGCCGGAGATCTGATCCATCTGGCTATGGACGATCCCATGCATGCGCCTGTAACAGTCGTCGCCTGCCCGCGAGAAATTTTCCCAGGCTGCCGCGGCGCGGCGGGACATCTCTACTGCTTCCGTGGCACGACCGAACCAGTCTCTTGCATCGACGGTGCAGCGGGACCTTTGTGCTACTTCAGTGGCGCGGCGGGACCTCTGTGATGCTACTTCCGTGCAGCGGGACATGTCGGATGCTCTCACAGCGAGGCGGGATATCTCTCGTGCTTCCGCTTCCATGCTCGCCTCTCCCTGGTGGCAATCTCTCGACCCAGAACTCACGCTGGCCATGGCAGATGCAAGGGAAGGATGCTGAATGACTTGTTTGTTTTTGTGGATGAGGAGTTGAGGAGGAATGTGCAGTCATCTTGGCATACTAGTATTTATAACCGAGTACTAATACACTCCTAAGTGGGAAACCGTTTAGGTTGTGATCGCTGTGAACAGGTTTGCAATTCAATATAGCGTGGTACTAATATGCTCCTAAGTGGGAAACCGTTTAGGTTGTGATCGGTGTGAACAGGTTTGCAGTTCAATATAGCGTGGAGTAATTTGGAATGTGACGATACACAAGCTCAAAATTTATTGACGGTTCTAGTTTCGAAGTGCGGCACTATTCCTGGATGGATTAGTTCTTTTTCTACTCCCTCCTTTCCGGTTTATAAGGCTTATCTCAAAATTTTAGTTTTTCAATTTTATAAGGCTCAATTTGGTTGTTCCCCATCACATGTTCAGATTTCAAGGTGCATTAAATCATTGCATGCAAGTATTAAGAGAAAATTGACCAATGTATGTACTTTATGCATGCATGCATTGCAATTAATGCATTGATAAACATAACTTTTTGAGAAAAACAAGAGCGTTAATTAGGTGCTTTTGCAAAACTACAAAAAATATTCCACCACTCACCATCTTGGTTGGTGAGATTTTTGAATTAAGCCCTATAAACCGGAAAGGAGGGAGTACTGCTGTGTACATGCAATAACTGGCACCGTCGTATACATATCTTACGGTTAATGGGGTGTTCGACAGGAATAGCCACGTGGCGAGCTCTAGGCTAGTCTTTTTTCAGACGCATTAAACCTATCTCTCGGGACTTCTCGCATGCACGATCGTGACACCAACAAAAACTTGTACTCTGAGTTTAGTACGTTATACAGGAAGAGAAGAGGTGCACGCACACACTCGTCCTCTCACGCACACATTTGTTTTTTCTTGAAAAGGAGGATGATGACCCCCGGCCTCTACATCTGGGAGTCACACATGCATCTGTAGCTACGAATTGTAGTGTTCTCAACCATCCGATTGGCTCTATCATGGATGTACCTATATACTAAAACATGTCTAGATACATCTATATTTTGACAAATGGAAGGCATGTATTATGGAACGGAGGGAGTGCTTGTCATCAAAATGGATAAAAAAGGACGTATCTAGAACTAAAATACGTCTACATACATCTCCTTTTATCCATTTTCATGACAAGTAGTACTTCTTACCCAAAGGAACTTTATATCCAATGCACACAAAATATCCGCTCGATCGTTGGAGATTACCGATCCGATGTCAAGTAATTGCTGCATCGCCACCAAAACCCACCATTTCTTAAGCTAAAGTAGACCAAGGTAATCCCTATATTAGCATATTACTAAGATAAATGAAGGCATCAGAGAAACATTTAGGACGTGAGCTTGTCAATCTGAATGTGGAGGGACACCAGCTTAGCATCGGCCAGTAGCTTGGGCGGAACTGTGAAGAAGGTCAGCTCCTGCACATCAACATCGCCGGGATCCTTGCTGCTTGTCACCTCCATTTCCACCTTGACGGCGTCGGTCGTGCCTTCGGGCTCCCCCAGCGGGCTGTTCGCCCACAGCTTGGCCACGTAGTGCGGCAGCGGGGACGCCCCCGCTCTGATGCAGCGACCGACACGGCGATAAGCGCGCCGATGTCAAGCACGCCACCGACCAAGAAAAAGGCGCGGCCATCCTCCTCCACGAACAGCAATAGCCGCGGGTTCGGCAAAGGGCACTTGCACTGGAGCACCTTGCCGCATCGATCCCGGCATGGGCATGGACGCGGTGCTAATGTGGGGGTAGAGCGCCGGCGGTGGGCCTTCGTAGCCGCAGACGGGCACGTGGCATTTGTAGGGTGCGAGCGGACACACGCTCTGGTGATCGGTGAGCTTGTGGTAAGTGATGTAGAGCCCATAGCCTTCGTGCGGGCACTCCACCCTCACCGACGAAAGGACGGAGTCCACCGTCGTGTTCCGCACGTCGAAGCCACTACCACGCTCGCACTTCTGGCACTGCCGCTGGTTCTCGGGGCGCTCGACGTGGCAGTCCACGCAGGGCAGGTGCCCTCCCTTGCACTGCAGAAATCAATCGAACATCACATCAATCAAAAACCTGCACCTTGCTCAATCAGCCGAACGGACGAGGTGTATTCGAACCTCATACACTGGAGGCATCAAGGGGCGGAGGCACAAGGGGCAGTGGAGCACGGTGAGGTCCATCAAGACCTTAGAGAGCTCCATCATCGGGTCCTGTTCGGTCTGCATGATCTCGCCCTCCTCGTGCACAACCATCTCTCGACTTGGGTCGGGGCATTACAAAGCTTTACTGTCACATATTTTATACTACTTCAAGGTGCATTAAATCAACACATGCAAGTATCAAAAGGAGAGTCACGACATGCATGCATACGTTGTAATTAATGCATCGGTAAACGCAATTTATTGAAATATATCAACTGCAGTGCTTTGATGTGTCGCGTCAACTCGTACATCAACGAGAAGTTCTATTATCCTCTCCCTCGCGGACTTAAATGCACCTGCCTTTGGCTGTAAGACAGGTTGGCCACACACCTGTCGGGCCCACCTGTCACACACGCAAAGGCAGGAGCGTCCCTCCCTCGCCCATGAGCGTGGTGGCTGGCAAGACTAGGAGAAGCTTTCGCTACACGCTCTCCCTCCCGCACGCTGATGGACATGCGGCAGCTCAATCGGTGTCGATGGCTGGAAGCGCATCAGTAGTACTCCTCCAAAGGCAAGAGTACTCCATCATTGTTCGACTTCCTAAAGAGGCGAAGAGCCAAGCGCAGCTTGGACGCTCGTGTGGCAGTTTCATGTGTAGAGTAGTCTAGGATAGCATGTACGGTGCCTGTAAGCTTAAAATCGTTGGGGTCGGCTCCATGCTATGTGGCCATCTCGAAGTTGTTTTTAAAAAAAATAAAATAGTCTTCTGGCCCTACCTGTCACCTTGGTGATTGTAGTTTGCACGCTCATCTGGTCAAGACAGGAATATATATTTTAATTTGTTTTCTTTTCAAAAGGGGGGGACTCCCCTACCTTTGCATCAGAACGATGCATACGGCCACATATATTTTAATTTGTGGTGGGTAAATATTAGAGGTTGCAGCAAATATATTGTACACTGCGGGTCTTTCAGCCAAGTTTAGAGGCAAGCATGTGGAGTCAGTGCTATGATGTGTCGCGTCAACTCGTACAATGAGGAGAAACTTGATTTTACTACTACACGCCTTCTCCCTCGCCCATGCACGCGGTTGCTCGCAAACGAGGACAGGCTTTTGCTTGGTAGTACTTCTACAACAAGCTATCCGTCCCGCTTGCGGTGGACGGACATGCAGCAGTGAATTCGACACTGTAGAAGCAGTAGTAGTAACATTATTGTTCGTCTTCTTGAAGATGCGAAGAGCCAAGCGCAAACCCTAACGCTGTAGATTATGTAACATTGAGCACGATATAGCCGTGCTCTTGCATGGGACAAAATTGCTATGTGAGGCCACTATTGTACTAGTACGTACAACTACTTGCTAGTATAGCCCTGTAAACCAGAAAGGAGTATTTGCCCTTCTAGAGATTTCAACAAGTGACTAGACTACACCGAGACGGAGTACATATGGAGCAAAATGAGTGAATCTGCATCGTAAATAAATACGTACTAGTTCTATCATTTTCCTCTCCAAGGTGCACAATATTGAGTATAGTGATCAGTCTCTTTTTGACACACATTTACGTTTTTTTGACACAGTACAGACGCAAGCGCTCATATACACGCGCATACACTCACCCATATGAACACACACACGCATGACACTATCATCTTGAAATTTATGAAGTCACCTTAGGCACCTCATCGTCGACGGGTCCATAGGTGCTTGAATGCCAAGGAGGGAGAGGGTAGCGGTTCCTGAGACGTTGAATGGTCAATGATGCATCCTCAATTACATGCGGAGGGAATTAATTGGAGAAGCAGAATAGAGTCAGCACGATGTGAATGCAACAGAGTTTGGACTCTCATATAATAAATGCGTCGCACCACTCCAATCCATCTACTCCCAAGTCTCTGTGCAACACTGCTCACTCCAATCCAAGACCAAGTGACCAGAAGCCACAAGCACCTATGGAGGCGATGGACGCGAGCGGTAGTTGGTTGTGCCAAATCATCTAAGGTGCCGGCCTGCGGCCCCGCACCATGCAGCGTTTCCAGACGGTGCTGGCGACTGCCGGCATCGTAGCCCTTGCCAACGCCGGCTTCGCCTCTTGCATGGACGAGATGATGGTCAACTCCATCTACAAGTTCACCACCGTCAAGAAGCACAAGGACGACCTTGCCGTACTGCTCCAGCCCGCGCGCCCAGGCGCCTCATTGCCTGCCACCCTCATCGGCCTCCATGGTGACGAACTCTTTCAAGCCCTGGTGGCTCTACAGGTGCCGAAGGTCGCGACGAAGAATGTGCACCTTGAGGCCGCGCTCGCCGCGCAGCACCTCGCCATGCAAGAAGCCGTCGACCTGCACATCCACGTCTACGAGGAAGTCGTCTATATAGGCCACTACAAGGCAAGCGAGGACAGAAAGACGTTGGCCTTCTTCCAACGGTTGGAATCTTTGGACGCCATTGTTCAGAAGCACTTCGACCTGGCCACGAAAGCCGCTGCTACTTAGGCGCTGTTCGGTGGGCCGGCGCCCTGAGTCGAGGAGATGGACGTCGTCGATGGATGCATCTCTTCTTCTTGCCTCCTGTAACCAGCACTGCATCGCATCGTGGCCTTAATGTTTTATTAGTATAGTACTCCCTCCGTTCCCAAATATAAGTCTTTCTAAAGATTCCAGCAAGTGACTACTACGTATGGAGCAAAATGAGTGAATCTACATTCTAAACTATGTCTACATACATCTATATGTTGTATTCCATTTGAAATAGTATCTAAAAGGGCTTATATTTAGGAACGGAGGGAGTATATGGCATTTTTATTCCAGTAGTAATGTTTTCACTATGAGGTGGGGCCGTAGTTGAGCAAACCCACCTCGCCCACCGGGCGTCGGCCGAGTTTAGAATTAGAAGAGAGAAACGAGGGAGGAGAGCTAGCTGTAGCACGGATGCTGTTGTCAGATGGGACTCGTGTTTATAGAATAGGAGTACTGAGCACTCGTGCCTCTTTTTTTTAGGGAAAAATTAGTCGTATGTCTAGTACCACTAGTTGGGTGTGTGCGACCTATAGCTGTCATCACTTTAGGTCTCCTTTTCAAACCGCAGCTACACTTCACAATACATATTTTTTCACGCATTTATCCTCATATATGTACTCCTAGGCTATTTCCACGTGCTCCCATTCGCCGACATGTGGGACATAGGGCATCTGGGTCGTAGTGCATGCACGACTCAGAGCATATGCCGGGGTACTTTACATTTCAGACCTCACGAATTACATGCAAACCCCCGCAGAAGAATAAATAAATGAATGAATTACTACATGAAACCTGCTTATTTTTGTTGGGGATATGACTATTTGTGTAAGCTGCCTAGCAGGGGTCGGGTTACGCAAATAGGACTCATCAAAGGAAGCCCAAGACCAAGCATGAAGATGGCGGTTCAATAAAGGGCTTAAGGCCCGCGGGCGGCCTAAGGCCCGTTGTAGTAAACCGCCATGATGGCATGACTTGTAACGTAAGTTAGATTTAACTAGTCACCGAGCTGGACACTGTTTATAAGCCGGCCGGGACTATGTAAGCCGCAGGGCGTCAACCCGTGTATATAAGGGGATGACCTGCAGGCGACTTAGGGCAAGAAACAACTCATCGAGAGCCGGGCATCGCGTTCTCGCTCCCTGGTCATCGAAACATCAATACCAACCCAACTAGACGTAGGCCTTACCTTCACCTTAAGGGGCCGAACTAGTATAAACTCTCTCGTGTTCCTTGTCCCGATTTAACCCCTTCAAGCTTCCTAGTGGCGATGGCTCCACAACTAAGTCCTTTCACGAGGACATCTGACGTGACTATTCCACGACAGTTGGCGCCCACCGTGGGGCCAGCGCACGGTGGATTTGAGTTCTTGAAGGGCAACTTCGAAGGGCTCAAGGGATACGTCGTGGGCCAGATGACCAAGAGTCGTCGCGGCAAGATCTACATCGACGACGAAGGCTGGGGTCCGGACGCCGGCTCAATCAAGTACGGGTACCGGGTCCCCTTCGGCGGAATCCACGTCTTCATCGGCCGGATCGGTGAGCTGGGCCCTAAGACGTACAACTGCACCGACCTCGTCGAGACGGCTCAGCGTGCGAGAAAGACCCGGACTCAACCGGTCATGAGGCGTGCCTTTGTGGGTTGCGTCCACGGAGAGGACTTTTCTGAATGATCTGAAGATAGGGGTGAGACGGCCGTCCTCTCGGACGATGATTCGTCCGCCGGTTCAACAGATTCGTTGTACCAAGTGCAAGACGGCGGGCTCGGGGGCTGTTCCGATGGCATCAGTATTCCGGACCCCTTTGAGCTGCCGAGATGGGCCGGAATCTTCATGGCTGGGACTCAGCCCGGTTCAAACTCTACAGCCGCGGCAGCGGTGACGTCCGGTGTAGGAGCAGCCGGGCAAAGCGACTTTTAGCGCCCACCGCTCAAAGCCGATAGACCTCATGGACAAGCTTACAGCCCTGTTAACCGCCATAGTTATTCCTGCAGATAAAGATGAGCATGACGCAGTGGTAGCACAAAGCGTGAGGAGATAGCTCGTGCCAAGGAGGCCTTGGCAGCTGAGGATACTAGACTAGGTACAGAACGGGCGGCTCTCGACGCCCGGGCGCAGCTGCTGATCGAAGCTTATCACCACAATGAGCCTAAATGCATCTAATGAGGTAATGAGGAGGAGACATCAGAAAACTCAGTCCCGTTTGCCTCAATTACGATCCTCGGGTCCTTTTATGACACCGGGGCCGGCCCAAGTAACCCGCCAGAGACCAATCAGCTTATGACGGGCGGAACAGAGGGCCGACTCAGCCCCGGGAGATGGTGCCGCCACGTGAGCATGCCACCGCCCGCGTTATGTGCCAATCCCCGGTCACTTTTTCCAACCCTATGGAGAACTTAATTGCAGCTTCAACACATTTGGCGGTTCTTCCCATGGACGGTGACGACCGTGGCGGTGGAGACCCGGAGAGTTAGAGAACTTCTTCAGACAGCCTTGGCTCAAGAGGAGACCTATTCTTATAGCCGGACGTAATCCATTCAACTCCCTCGCCTTGGTTAGCGCCGCCCCGCTAGAACCGGAGCCCGAGTTACAGTAGGCACATGGAATCTGAAGCTTTGTCAAGCAACGCCCAGCGCCATAACCAGCCTGGTGGCTATCACCCGGTACAAGACCGAATACGTCAGGAGAATGAAAGAGCGGCTCAGGCAGTGGCTTGTTAGGATCACCCGGAGTATCCAACAACATCTGTTGAGGCGGGGGTGGCCACTAGAACCGGCGGTGTTCCTTGCCTGGTACCGGCTCTGCGCAATGTGCGTATGCCCAAGGACTTCAAGGGGCCTCGAAAGGTACCGAATTACATGGCCGACTTACAGCCCGGGGCGTGGATCGAGAGTTATGAGATGGCCATGGAGCTGCTAGAGGTCAGTGACGCAGCGATGGCTAAATATTTCACCATGATGTTAGATGGAACAGCCCAGTCTTGGCTGAAGGGGTTGCCACCCAATTCCATTAGCTCATGGGAAGAGTTGAAGGCCCGGTTCATTCAGAACTTCAAGGACACCTGCAAGCAATCCATGTCAATTGTGGACTTAACCAATTGTAAGCAGGGGGAGGGTGAGTCCACCACCCATTGGGTGCGCCGGGTTAAGGAGATAATTCATTTATCTGACAATATGGATGCCGGCTCTGCAGTCCTTATGTTGGAGAAGAATTGTAGCTTTGAGCCGCTGAGGCAGAAGCTGGGGCGCCTTAAACGTGACTGCAAGGATATGGGTACGCTGATGGCGGCTTTAGTCAAATATGTCGATTCTGATAGTACCAAGGATCCCATGTCTGACGATGAGAAGACAGGGAAGGGAAAAAGGAACGGCAATGGAAAGGGTCAACATCATAACCCGGGAAATCAAAACGGCAGCAAGCATAAGGCGGACGGCAACTCAAAATTCGTAGCCAATGCCAACGCACAGGGTAACAATCCAAGACGTAAGGGTAAACCGCCTCGATCCGGCGGGTCAGGACCATCTTTTGAACAGTTACTTAATGAACCCTGCCCGAGACACGGCACCAGGGAGCGGCCTGCCACGCACCTGTGGAAGGATTGTGCAATCATGAAGGCGTTTAAGAATTCCAACACTTATGATGGCCATAGTGGGTTTGGTGGTGGTTCAGAGTCGGCGGTTTCCATGGCCTGTGGCGGCTCGTGGTCCGCTTCAGGACGCCAAGGAGGGGCTATAACCAAAGCAGATCGGGTCAAGGGGAGCAAAGAAGAAGCAGCAGTTGGGTTATCGAGCAACCCGAAGCAATTGAGTAGTGGGCACTATCAATGATTTACCACTAGCTTATCCAAACGTGACCGAAGGTGCACAAGAGGGCCGCAATTTCGCTTGAGTGGCAATCCTCGTTATTTGAGGTGGTCGAGCAGCCCATCATATGGAGCAGGAAGATCACCTCCGCTGGTCGATAACCCGGTCATTGGCCTTGGTGGTGGCACCTCGTTGGTGGGTATAAGTTCACTAAGGTGCTCATGGACGGGGTAGTAGCATCAACATCCTCTACTATGAGACCTTTCGACGCATGGGCTTAATCGATAAAAATCGAGAACATCCAACACTGCTTTCCATGGAGTTGTCCCCGGTAAGTCGGCTTACCCAGCAAGGAGGATTGAGCCGAGGTGGCCTTTGGAGACTAACATGACTCCAGAGCTGAGAAGTTGACGTTTGAGGTGGTCAAAATCAGGAGCCCATACCATTCTCTGTTTGGGTGGGCGGCTTATGCTAAGTTTATGGCCCGGCCATGTTATGTTTATTTACAGCTCAAGATGCCGGGTCACAAGGGCACCATCACCGCACATGGCGTCGAAGGTAGCACCGAGGTGAAGAAGGTGACGCGCTTATGCTGAGTCGGCTCAAGCAGCAGAAGAGCTCAAATTTTATCAAGATAATGTTGACCGACGGATATGACATCCTTGAAGAAGCCAACTACGAGCACGACCGGCGCTGAAGTTTAAGTCGGCAGCTGAGACAAAGCTTGTTAATTTTACCCTGTGTGATTCTTCTAAACAGCTCAAAGATCGCCAGAACTTGATCCCAAATAGGAAAGCGCGCCATCGAAGTTCATCCGTGAGAACCGGACATCTTTGCATGGAAACCTTCTGACATGCCGGGTGTACCGAGGGAACTCGCTGAGCACACTCTCAACATTGATCCAAAGTATAAGCCGGTCAGGCAGTTTCTTCGGCTTTTTAACGAAGAGCGACGGAAAGCTATTGGGGAAGAAGTCGCCCGGCTCTTAGCGGCCGGGTTTATCATTGAAGTTTTTCACCCGAGGGTTATTAACCCGTGCTTGTCCTCAAAAGAACGGCACCTGGCGGATGTGTGTGGATTACACGGACTTAAACAAGGCTTGTCCGGCTGATCCCTTTGCTCTTCCCCGTATTGATCAAATCATTGATGCTACGGCGGGTTGTGAGCGATTGAGTTTTTTGGATGCTTACTCCGGTTATCATCAGATTAAGATGGCAGTTATGACCAGGAGAAGACGGCTTTCATCACTCCGCTGGGGAGCCTTCGCTATGTATTTATGCCGCTTTGGGCTCAAGAGTGCCCAGCGATTTATCGCTGGTGTGTGCGTAACTGTTTGCATGATCAAATTGGGCATAATGTTCATGCTTATGTGGATGACATTGTGGTGAAGTCCAGAGAAAAGGAGACCTTGATATCTGACTTAAAGGAGACCTTTGATAATCTCCGGGTTTACAAGATGATGCTTAACCCGCCAAGTGTGTGTTTATGCCTCTGGGCAAGCTCTTGGGCATTCGGTGTCCAACAGAGGCATCGGAGCTAACCCGAGAAGATTAAGGCGATAACCTCCCGGCTAAACCGGCGCGGCATCAATGATGTTCAGCCGATCGGGTCGTGGTCGCCGCTTTAAGTCCGCTCATAAGTCGGCTCGGTGAGAAGGCCTCCCGCTGTATCGATGATGAAGAAAATCGACACTTTTGTTCGAGGAGGCCGCTGATGCTGCTTTTGAAGACTTAAAGAGACAATTGTTTGAGCCGCCGGTTCTCGCGGGTTCGCTGACAAAGAGCCTTTGCTGTTATATGTGGCTGCCAATTCACGAGCCGCCGCGTTGCCATCGTGGTGGAGCGAAGGAAGCCGGTAAGGAGCATCCGGTTCAATGACCGGTTTACTACATCGATGAGGTGCTCATTGAATCCAAGCAAAGGTACCCACATTGGCGTAAGCTTGTTTACGGGTGTTCGTGGCTAACCGGAAGTTGCAAGAAGATTTCAAAGCCACCCTATAATCGTGGTAAGTTCTCGCCTTTGGGAGACATCATTCGAATCAGGAGGCCACAGATCTAGTCGCCAAGGGCCATTGAGCTTGGACCTCACGATTTGAAGTACATGCCACATACTGCCATTAAGTCTCGGGCCTTGGTGGACTTTATCAATGATTGGACAGAGTTACAGGCCCCTGAGGAGAAGCCGGATAACACATATTGGACGATTCACTTTGATGGGTCCAGGTAGCTAGAAGGCTCGGGGGCTGGAGTGGTGTTAACTTCCCCTCGAGGTGAAAAATTTTGTTATGTACTCCGGCTTATGTTTCCATGTACTAACAATGCAGCTGAATATGAGGCCTTACTCCATGGTCTCCGGATGGCTAAGGAGATGAACTTAAGCCGAGTACGATGCTTGGGCGACTCAAATCTTGTGGCTCAACAAGTGTCAGGCAAGTGAGATTCCAAGGACCCCCTTATGGCGGCTTAACGTCTTGAGGTAGATGCTGTGGCTGGTCACTTCACGGGTTATCAAGTGGAACACATCGATCGAAGGAAGAATGAGGCGGTTGATGCTTTAAGCAGGTTGGGATCCCAACGTAAACCGGTGCCGCCATATACCTTTCTTGATGTGTTACATAACCCTTCTGTCAAGGTGCCTACCGAGGAAGAACTAGCAGTGCCAGACCCGGAGGCACAGCTGGTGGCGGCTCTTCATGTTATCCCGGATTGGACGGTGCCTTATTTGGCTTACATGACCTAGGGTGAATTGCCGGAGGATGAGACATTGGCGAGACAAATTATCAGGCGCTCCAAATCCATGACGATTGTTAACGGCGAATTACATCACCTAAGTGTCACGGGGGCGTTTCAACGCTGTGTGTCACCTACAGAAGGCCAAGAAATACTTCGCGAGATCCATGAAGGGGATTGTGGCCATCATGTCGGGTCAAAATCTCTCGTAGCCAAGGCTTTTCGTCATGGTTTCTATTATCGATGGCTCATGCGATGCGGAGGATCCGGTCAAGAATGTGATGGTTGTCAAAGTTCTCACGATGAGCTCATGTGCTGGCTCAAGAATTGAGGATGATCCCAATCACTTGGTCGTTTGCAGTCTGGGGGCTTGACATGGTTGTACCTTTTAAAAGGTCTAAATACAAAAAGACACATCTACTGGTGGCAGTGGACAAGTTTACCAAGTGGGTTGAGGCAGAGCCGGTCAGTAAGTGTGATGCAGCCACGGCGGTTCAGTTCATGAAAAAGGTGATCTTCGCTTTGGTTTTCCACATAGCATCATAACCGATAATGGAACTAATCTCTAAGGGTGCCATGGAAGAGTTCATCAAAGAGAACACAACCGCTTGATGTTTCGCCGCTGCTCATCCTCAATCCAATGGTCAAGCAGAGAGCTAATCAAGAGATCCTGAAAGGCATCAAACCCCGGCTCTTAGTCCCCTTACAGCGGACTCCGGGTTGTTGGGTGGAGGAGTTACCCTCCGTGTTATGGAGCATAAACACTACACCTAACAGATCTACGAGATACACGCCTTTTTTCATGGTTTATGGAGCAGATGCGGTCCTGCCAAGTGACATCCGGCACGACTCACCCCGAGTGGCGGCTTACGTTGAGGCGGATAACGAAAAGGCTCGTCAGGATGCACTTGACTTGTTGGACGAGGAGCGAGACTTGGCAATAGCCCGCTCGGCGATTTACCAGCAAGACCTACGCCGCTATCACAGCCGCCGGGTTAAGAGCAGAACCTTTCAGGAAGGCGACTTGGTGCTCCGGCTCATCCAGGATCAGTCTAACATGCACAAGCTATCCCCGCCTTGGGAAGGGCCCTTTGTGGTCATCAAGAATCTACACAACGGGTCATATTATCTCATCGACATTTGAGAGCACAAGGACTCACTTAAATCGGAGGAGGAGACCTGTCGGCCGTGGAATATAGCTCATCTCCGGCCTTACTATACTTAAGTTACCAGTTCTTAAGATACCTTTTTCCGATGTACATATTATATAAAGCAATAAAGCAGGACCTCTGTTCTTTTTTCCCATAAAGAATGTTTTATGTCTTCTTTAAGAGGTGATGGACACTGCCAACAGGGGACGGATCATATTTGAATCTGGCTTTCCCTTTGGTCCGGTTATGATCATATCTGAATCTAGCCATGGTCACTTCGGGGCTTCCTGTTCAAACATAGGTCGTATTCAAACCAAAGAGAACATAGCTATCGATACCCACTTGATTGGCATACTGCCAAACCCACTTGGGGGCTTCTTGATCATAGCTTAACCCCTTTGGGTCTGACATGGATCGTATTCGAATCAGCGTCATTAAACAACTCTTATGTTCACTTGGGGGCTTCCTGTTCAAACATAGGTCATATTCGAACCAAAGAGAACATAGCTGTCGATACCCACTTGATCGGCATCGCCAAAGCCACTGGGGGCTATATGATCATATCCGAATCTTAGCTTAACCCCCTTGGAACGGTTCTCTGATCGTATTCGAATCAGGATCCTGTGAGCATTGCTTATAAGTATGATTACTTTAACTATCATTGAAACCTTCTTGAGGAGTTGGTTCTTGATCCTTCCGGTTTTATAATGATTACCTCAGGTTCTAAAAAAGTGCCAGGTAAAAACTTATATGAGCCTGAGAGGCTATTAAAAGGTTTGCAGGTATGCTGTTATGATTTTAACTAATCATGAACCGGCTTATACAGATGGTCTTTTGATCATATTCCAGGTTATCAATATTCTATAACCCCCTGGTGCAGTAAACCGCCCAGGAAGTCTTTACTTGTTTATGTGCAGGGTAAGGTAAAGCAAGTTAAAACATCAAGGAAATACATGGTTCACATAAGCCAGCAAAATATAGTGATGGCGGCTTACAAAAGTAATAAGCACCATAAACATGCGCAAGGGCATGACCAGCATTAAGGAGTTTTTCTATCCTATTACAAGACTCCCCAAGTCTAAACAAAGTGAAGCATTGTTTTTTGGCAAAGGTGGTAACACGCCTGGCGGTTCATTCCTTCGGCTGGCTTGACGACTCCGGGTTATCCTTCCCCGCTCCTCCTTCGGTTGTTTTGTCCTAGAAGGTGGACGAGGCCCAGTCAATGCCGCTCAAGGCTTCAAATTCAGCTTCATCATATATTAAAGTGGCCGGGTCCACTTCAGGGGCAAAGGTATGCTTACACGTTGGAGGGATCAGGCTGACTTGGTCAAATGGGGCGTTTGGGATTCTCCGGTTCTCACTATCGTAGCCTAGTGAATACTTAGTAAGATCAGTATCATTCCCAATGAGAGTCGCCAGGGGACGTACGGCTTTAACACAGGCAGTGAAGTCTTGGTCGTCAAAAGCAGTGCCGTCCTCTTTAAGGCTTGGATATCCGAGAGAGAGAGGTCGGCAAGGTCAAGTTCGGGAACCCATGCTCTTGCTCAACTTAATGCAGCCACGGCTCCGGCTCTCGCAGATGCCCGCCTTAAGTCCTGAATTCGTTGAGGTAGCACGGAAAGATGCATCAACACATCTTGTAGGAGCCGAGGACTGGTATTTGACAAGGCCACAATGGCAACGCACGCTGTGACCCAGAGTAGAGCTGCTCTACTAAGGTATACACCGCCTTAAGTTTGATCAGCATATTTTCCTTCAGATTGGTACTCCTGGGGCCTGTATGTTCACAAGTATGACAGTAAGCCGGAAGTAACTATTATGTTAACTCTTGAAAGATTACAATATTTACGAGCGACTTACCGAAGATGGATGAGACCATTTGGGATATCTGCTGTTTTAAGTCGGACAGCTCGTTTGTTGCCTCGGCAAGAGATGCTTCTGCTGCTTCAGCCCAAGTCACCAGTGAAGCACTCTCATCAACCCAAGTTTTCTTCTCCGATTCAAAAAAGTTCTTCAGCTTCTCTTGTTCGGAGACACTGAATTCAAACTTGGAGTTGGCTTTCTGAGTTTCAAGCTCTTGGGTTTTCAACTGACTCTTCAGATCGGCAATCTCCGCCTCAAATTGACTTATGGTGGCCTGCATCGACATCAGGCTATGGTAAGAATCATGGTAAGATTCAAGTCCCAAACACTTTACAAGTAAAGATACTTGGCACTTGGGGGCTAATGTATGCTTAAAGAATTTTTTAACCTATTTTACCGTGTCATACATATTAAGTCTCAGGCACTTTACAAGTAAAGGTACTTGACACTTGGGGACTAATGTGTAAACCAAATTCAAAGTTTCATGCTATCACCAGGTTAAACATATTCAATTTAAACCGGACAAAACTAACAGTAAGTCGATTACTAAGTCTACATCATATTCATTCATAAGCAATAGACTTGGGGGCTAGTATAGTAAGTAAGGTTCAGAATAAAAGCATAAGTTATACCTCAGATTTATGCTGTATTTGCTTCACCATGTCAATTTCCAGGTCGCGACTATTGTGCACTTGGTTCAGATAGCCCGAGACTATATCACCAATACTTAGGTGAGAGTAATCAGTGATGTCCTGTTTGGCTTTCCGACGCTGGGCAAGCTCCTCCTTGGCAGTGCATTGGGCAAGAACAGTAGGCCGGCCCGGTTCAACATATTGGCTCTTCACAATTTCAACCTCCGGGTCAGTTGTCTTGACCGGGCTAGGAGTTTCCGGGTCATCCGATTTGTGGATAACGTCTTCTGCAGGCAGGTCAAAAGTTGGCACCGGAATGTCGGGTTTATTCGTGGTGGCCGATGAGTGGAGCTGTCAGAACGGATGAGTCAAGCAATCGCTCAAGAACCACCGGTCTTGGGACGGCTTATTCTTCTTCGCCCTCTTGCTGGGTTTTACTTGCAAACTGTCAATCAAAGTGGAAGGGTAAGCATCAAAGTATAAGTATGGAAAAACTTAAAGAAAGAAAGGTTATGTTACCCGGGAGCCGTTTTGAAAGCCGGCATGTTTGATTGCATCGACTCATTAGAAGAAGGGGAGCTATCCTGATAGTTGGAGTCAGATGAATTGAGAGGTTGGCGAATCAAACCCTTCAAAGGTAAAACAAAATGTAAACCGGAGATAGCCTCAGTCCGACGCTTCCTGGTTACGCCGGGTAAGCCGGAGGAGAGCTCTACGTCCTGGTTGGCCCGAGTTTGCTTCCGATTTTCAAGCCGTTGTTGCTTCAAAAGAAATTGAGGATCTTCGTAAGCTAGAGGGTGTGAAAACCTTACTTTTCGGGTCACCATTCAGATTTTTCGTGTTGGCAAAGGCTCTGAGTCGGAGGAAATTATAGTTACCTCTTCGCCAACTGCTTGACTGTTCCCGGTATCCTCCTGAAAGGATCGTATGTCAGTAAAGTAATGACAAAGGAGTTAAAGAAGTATAAAAAAAGATTAGCTCTTCCTCATCCGAAGAAGAGTCATCCAGTTTAAGCATATCGGAGGCGCTGGGTTTCTTCTTCTTAGAGGTGCCCGTCCTAGCGGCTTTCCTTTCAGTCTTCTTGGCCACCCTGGCCTGTTTGGCAGCCTCATGGTCATACTTGACCTTCCATAAATTATCACCGGCCTGTGGAAACAGATAAAGATTCATAAGTACAGCAAGGTAACATCTAAAAGAGTATTTGTGAAGATTAGTAACTTACCACAAGAGCCGGGTTCTTCTTGCAGAAGGGAAGTAAACCGAAGGTGTTGCTGGTTACAAAGCGTTCTCCTTCAATAGCGATTGATCAAAGCATCTACCACATCATCCGTAAGTCCTCGTGGCTATGATGCATTGGGTCTTTTCTCGCTTTGTGTAAGTACACATTGCGAGCGGGCGGCTTAATGGTAGTATCCGCCAGTGACCTGCACCGGACTAAACCGATGCCGCTTAACCCGTTGCCTAAAAGGGCTTTGATCTTCTTGATGGTGGGATTAAGAGGCAGGCGCTCAACAGCAGTCAACTTGTCCGCCAGATGATGGTTGGAATCAAGACGCAGGGCACGGGCAGAGGCTTCTCGTTAGCCAGAGAGGTGTCTTGATAGTAGAACCATGTTTGATTCCAGTCCTTTGTGTGACTCGGCAGCTCAGCGTAAGGAAAAAGGCAATCTCTCCGCCGCTGGATTGAGATGCCACTAAGCTCAAGACTAGGCCCGTTGGCACATTCATTCTGCCGGTTCAAGTAAAAAAGTTCTCTGAACAGCAGCAGACTTGGTTCCTCTCCTAGGTATACCTCGCAGAAGACTTGGAAATTACACAGATTTGACATGGAATTGGGTCCAATGTTTTGAGGCTTGTGTCAAAGAAATCCAAAACTTCCTCAAGAATTTTGAGCCGGAGGGCAAATCTCTGCTCATGTGATCTGTGAAAACTACTACCTCCCCATCTTTGGGTTGAGGTATCTCCTCAGATGGGTGAGGGGCACGATAAGACATGGCCTCCTTCTTTGGCAGATGGCCAGACTTCACGAATTCGGCGAGCTTGCTTTTGGTCACTGTGGATGGAACCCAATTGCAAGTCACAGGGGCCTTGGCCGCCTTAGGAGCCATGATAATAATTGCCCTACAACAAAATAAGAAAGCTTCGGTTCAACTTTAATTCGGAGAGATATCTAAATTATTCACAGTGGCGGCTTAAGAAAGGGGCTTAATGATATAAGGGTGATTGTGCAATAATGTTTAAGCCGCTATCAGTATCAAGAGCAATTCAAACCGGACACTTAGACAGCAGTGATAGAAGCAAGTTTTATAGAAGAAAGTTTCCGGGTGCCAGAAACAAGTTTCACAGAGGACAGTTATTATCATGGATCAAATTATTGCTCTGAAAGGAAAATTTTCTAGACCTAGAAACAGAGAAGGAAAGTTCATACATTTGAAGAGGGTATCTAAGCAAGGAAACTGAGATCTATTTCTATGCAAGATCAGTACAAACAACTACCGCGGCAGTTCTGTACAGTTTATGACCTAAATGGGGCGTTGAAGATGAGAACTAGCAAGGGTTTGTGTCGGGCAGTGATGAACGCCGACGAACTCAGCAGAGTTCCAATGTAGATCTGAGAAAGATGAGGAGAGGAACTCACGGATGAAGACGAGCTGCAGAGATTCGCCGACGTTTTCTGGTCAGAATCAGGTCGATGCAGCATCCTGAGTCGATGCAGACGAGGGGGTCGACAGCGGCGGCGGCGGAGCTCGAGTGGCAGAGAGGAGAGGAAGAAGACGACTGGAAGGAGATGAGACCTAAGGTCATGCCTATTTATAGGGAGAGGATAACTGAGATGGCGCGGGAAACGAGGAGATAAGAATTACTATCCAGCGGCCCCGACGCCTCGATTTTCGGAACACTTAATAAGGCAGAGATTCGTTGAAGGATACGACGGGTTACGCAAATAGGACTCATCAGAGGAAGCCCAAGACCAAGCATGAAGATGGCGGTTCAATAAAGGGCTTAAGGCCCGCGGGCGGCTTAAGGCCCGTTGTAGTAAACCGCCATGATGGCATGACTTGTAACGTAAGGTAGATTTAACTAGTCACCGAGCCGACACCGCTTATAAGCCGCCGACTCGTAAGCCGCAGGCGCCAACCCGTATATAAGGGACGACTGCGGGCGGTTTAGGACAAGAAACAACTCATCGAGAGCCGGGCATAGCGATCTCGCCCCTCGTCATCAAACATCAATACCAACCCAACTAGACGTAGGACTTACCTTCACCGTAAGGGGCCGAACTAGTATAAACTCTCTCGTGTTCCTTGTCCCGATTTAACCCCTTCAAGCTTCCTAGTTGTGATGGCTCCACAACTAAGTCCTTTCACGAGGACATCTGACGTGACTATTCCACGACAATTTTTGTAGAAACTGGAGCATGTTCATTAAATTTTGGACATAACACGTTTATAAAAAATGACCGGACCTAAACCAGTCTAAGGGCCCTTTGGATTTTCCCGCAAAAAAAGGGCCTCTTTGATTTGCAGGATACTAAAAACACAGGAATGGGGAAAGTAGGATGGCGATGAACCGAGACGAGGAGAACTCTAACTCAATTAGAGGTTAGAGTTAGATTCTAACCCTGAACTAACTCTAAATCAAAGAGGTGTATGGATGGCAGGGTTAGATTGACAATAAATGCTCTTTCTCAATCATTTGACTACTTTGGACCCTATTTCCTGCCGGATTTGGTGTGGCCGGCTCTTCTGTGGCCTCCTCCCGCTCACAATTGACATAAACGAACCATCTATACAAATCAAGCATGCAAAACATGATAATTTTTACTTTGTCCATACAAATGAGATATCCCACTTAAACATACAAGTCGTCAATCAAGCTTCACAAAATAAAAAAACACTTCATGAAACAAAGCATGAGCTAACTCATCACGGAAGTCATTCACGATAGGGAGGGAGCCCGGAGCCACTCACGCACCGAGGGAGGAGCTCGCCATCGCCGCCTCGAGGAAGGCTCAGAGAGCCCAAGCCCCGAACCCTCCGACGACTGCCCTTGCGAGTTGAGGTCGACACCGACATGGGTAGCAGGCCGCTGTCAGCCGATCGAACTTAATCTTTGGGCCTCTAGAATTAATGCAAGCCTGTAACTAAATTACCTAGAAAGGCGAACTGAATCTTTGGGCCTCTAGAAATAATGCAAGCCTGAAACTGAAATACCTAGAAAGGTGAACTGAATCTTTGGGCCTCTAGAAATAATGCAAGCCTGAAATTGAAATACCTAGAAAGGTGAACTGAATCTTTGGGCCTCTAGAAAGATTTATTACCTCCTCAAGAAGCATCAAATAATTCCATGCGTGCACCACAAATCTATACCAACTTTGATCAGGATCTACTTTTCCAAATCAGAATTAGCGCTAGAGCAAGCAAGATCAATGATATGGCCGTGAGACAGAGAAGGAACGAACAAACTCACCCCTCTCGCAACCTCCTTGGTAGATGCGCCGCCGCCGCGCACGACAGAGGGAGAAAAATGACTAGTGAAGGGGGGGCGGGGTGACCTTCGAAGGCCGGAGGGAGAGGGCGGCCGGAGTAGGGCGGCGGAGGCCGGAAGGAGAGGGCAGCCGGAGAAGAGAGAGGGCGAGCGGCGCTTGGGCGGGCGGCCCTATGGGGAACAGAGAGGAGTCGTGCGAGACGGGGAGCGATCTGGTGCGGGCAGGGGAGATTTTTTTTAGTTCTCTTTTAGTGGTCCCGAGGATAACTAACCCAATTAGAACCTCTCCACCGGGCTAGTTTTTTTAGTTGGGTTAGAGAAAACTAGCTCAAACTAACCCCTCTTGTTTCGATAATTTGATGCTATTTCAACCCAAACTAGCTATAACTCAAGGATCCAAACAAAGAGGAGTGCTACTGTACACACTATAGTGTGGACCGTAGCACATTGTTTTTTATGGCCATATCACCACATTGTTTTCTACTGCTGGTTCACTGGGCTACTGTGGTTCGCACTGCTGGTTCACTGGGCTGCCGTGGTTCGCACTGCTGGTTCACTGGGCTGCCGTAGTTCGCACTCCTCCGACCTGAGTAGTAGTAGTACTAGTATACAACGCATCATTCTTTGCTCCTTCTTACTACTCCGACATGTGGGAGAGCCAGCATCCGGGTCGACGTGTCATGCACCAGATTAGAGTGCGGAACGGAAGGGGGGCATCACCCCGGTCGGAGCGCCAGTAATTCATGACTATAGTGAGTGGTCATATCACAAGTCTTTCCAGCAGTAACGCGCCGTCAAATCGCATAGCCCAACCTTTCCAGCAATATGTTTGAGAATCCTCTACCCGCTCACCCTCCTCGCCTCTCTGTCAAACCGCCTACCCAAAACTACAAATACAGATCGCGGGAAAAGCCCCGCCCTCAACTTTTAACTACACGAAAATAGTTCGAGCTTGTTCGTTCTATATAAATACAATACTTACTGTATGTTTATTCACCCGTGGGGTTGTTCAATGAATGGAGGGGCGGGGAGCACAAGTGAACAATACTTTAGTACTACTAGTAGTAAGTAGGAGTCATACAGTAGTCACCTTAAATATAGAGTTTCTTTTCTTTAATGCCACGTACACAAATTGAAACGCTTGTTGTGGAGAGAAAAAAGATAATCACTCCACTATATATGTACGCAGGGGCCTGAGCGCTTGCTTTACTAGGGTTGCTCTCTTCATTCTCTCATCCTCTCCAGATATAACCAAGACAGCGGTAGCGACATTTTCTCTCTGCTCACCGCTAGTCACAGATCCGCCGGATCCTTCGGCCGGTGTGTGTAGAGGACTAAAGGTGCATCGCTCACGCGGTCATGGTCACGAGGAGGAAACCCACACCTGCCGGAGGGGCCCGATCCTCTGACGTGTCGTTCTTCTCCGACACGCTGCGGCTGGAGGTCCTCCGACCCTTCTTCCTCCCCGCCAGATATCACAGATCCGACCTGCCGCCACCGACATCCCGCAACCCTCGTATAAGTTCTTCAAAAGCTGCCTTGTTTCTATCGCCCCAGCCCCCACGTGTTCAGCATGTGCATCTTTTTCTACTCCCATCAGTTCTTCCAAAGCCACCTAAATTTTTAGTATTATTAGAGGTAAAGCTACTTCATGCATTCGAATCTAGGGCTTTGTTCAAACAATGAAGAAAGGGGGGTAAGTTGTAGCATGAATCTAGGACTTGATTCAAAGAGGAAATAATATGGTGAAAGTAGTAGAGACCGGATACCCAATCGGTCTCTTGGTTGAAAAGGGATATAATGGGAAAACGCAGTACAAACTGGATAAGGAACATATCTATTATTGGTTAAAAAAGGGATAGAAAGTGGCGGCTGGTGGACAAGTCAACAGAGTATGTCCAGATTAGATTTCTTTGGCATCACATAGTAAAAGGTCTCCAGATTAGATTTGCTGCCCTCACATAGTAAAAGGTCTCTGTGATTAGATTTGTCGCCCTCACATAGTAAAAGGTCTCGTGATTAGACCGCCTCACATAGTAAAAGGTCTCTGTGATTAGATTTGCTACCTCACATAGTAAAAGGTCTCTGTGATTAGATTTGCTACCCTCACATAGTACAAGGTCTCTGTGATTAGGTTTGCGCCTCACATAGCATGAATAAACTCGCATCACCACTTTATGCCTCCTTGTAGGTACATTGTGCCTTGAGCGCCCATCGTCGCATGTCCTTATACCAACCTTTTGATGTTGTTAATGTAAGGGCGCATGTAAAATGAAGCGATCACACTATTACCTTAGGGACATGTCTAACCAGTGTTATTGTTAATATAATGCCTCCAGTGATAAGATGCAATTAAACTGTGTTACAAATGGCACTCTTGCTGTTTTCCCCAGTATGATAAGTAAGTTGCTCCTTTACGCTGCTGAGTGTCCTGGTGTCCCCACGGTCCCATGCCCTTAAACCAACTCTTTAGCTGCTGTTGATTTACTGTGTCTGGTAAACAAGCAATGCCACCATTAAAGTAATCCCATATTTGAGGAATGTCATTGTTGATTGTAATGCTTCTGGTAACATGAAGCATTGCTGACGTCTTAAAATTTCTACTATCCTTGCATGATTGCCATGAACATAATTAATATGCTTCTTTTCATTTTGTATATGTTTCGTATATTCTTATTGACCAACAACTGTTTACTTTCTATCTTTTTGTGCTGATAGGGATGTCCATTTCACCTTGTTGCTATTGTGACCTTTTGGTGAACTGCACAAAACACTTTTTTTTGAATGAGTGTCTTGTGCAGTTCAACTAAAATGTCACGTGGGCAACATCTCTCAATTTTGGTGGAACTGCACAAAAAGGTGATTTGAGTTTTCAAAATCTCCATCAAGTTCTACTGGTAATCTCGTGCAACATTTTATTAGCCTTTGCAAGATGGAGCCGTCACTGTCACCACAATGGCACTTTATTTTAGTGGAACTGCACAAAAGGATAAGAAAATTATAGTTGCACCTTACATGAGCCGGACAGCCAACCTTAATGTTCCTCAATTTTAGTGCAACTACTAAAGAAGAACCTGCCAGCTCATGAGAGCAAGTACTTCTTGCTAGCTGAATGATGCAATCTGTGCTTCATTTCAGGTGAACTGCAGAAAAAGACACATGAATTGAATCATGGAACTCCAGGCAGACCTTATCCTAGTGGAGCTGCAGGTTGAGTTCAAGGAGGCCGCTATTAAAGCGAAATCATGCTGTCCTGTCTCCTTGTTTGTGATGTGCAAACAGGAATACTCAACTACAGATGTTGTGACGGTCAAGAGCATTTTCCAAGTTCTTCGATTGTATGACATGGCTAGCGAAGATGGATTTAATCCCGATATTCACTTTATCAAAAGGCTCTAATGGGTTGGTTCTGAATCTTGCAAGCTGGGAATCAATGAGATGTGTAGGCATCTTTGTTGTACTTATTATTTGAATCTTATTTGTTGGTTCTGAATCTTGCAAGATGGGAATCAATGAGATGTGTAGGCATCTTTGTTGTACTTATTATTAGGATCTTATTTGTTGGTTCTGAATCTTGCAAGCTGGGAATCAATGAGATGTGTAGGCATCTTTGTTGTACTTATTATTTGGATCTTATTTGTTGGTTCTGAATCTTGCAAGCTGGGAAACACGGCATGATGATGCAGAGGACAACAACCATAACAAACAGTTCAAACTTGGTAGTATTATCTTTGTGAAAATGCGACAAGTGTGTTGATCGTGTGCGTCCTGAGAATAATAATTCTAATTGTTGTGCATGTTGATCCTGTGGCACTGATAGAACGAGCCAATGCATTGCTTGTATTAAGTATAAATTTCTATTAAAGCTAATTAAATTTAAGTAAAGTGACCACTAACTCCTGTTATTACAGTACCAATACAAACACGCTCATGAACCGACGTGTGGCCGGAGTAGGTTTCTTAATGGAGGAGTTTGAATGCGCCGAGGGTGCATCTTCTTCCGGGCGTGCAGCGGACGAGGAAGGGGTAATAACTGTTGTCTCCTGTACACACTCAGCTTACTGTTGAATCTAGTTCCCCAAGAGCTGAAAAATGAACTGTTGTCGCCGCCACACACTCGCCCACTCAAGAGACTCCAATGGCGATCCGAGGGGTGAGCTCTGGATATGGACTTCAGCAAGGAGTTCCCTTGAGTTCGCTTCTTCACCCTATGGCTGCACCAAGTTGAATGTGATGTACACCAAAGATACTGACTCGGTGAAGCTCGCCGCCTCAGTCCTATGGCTGCACCAGTTTCGAGCATTCGCCGCTTCATCGGCAAATACCATCGCACCTTCGCTACGGTGGAGAGAAGGAAGAACGCGATGATTCGGCCATCTCGTGCAACAAGCTTGTCGACATCCAGAAGCAATACAAGATCATCAGCAACGGGCAGGAGAATGACTCCATGGTTGACCTCGCTGAGACCATCACCGACCCTTGATACGCCAACATGAAAGAAGACAACGATACCAAGGACCAGAATACGTGGGAGTGGGAGGTACCTCTGAATCTAGCCTACATAACCTATGCGGCCAAGGACGCATACGCATGCTATGACATGTATAGGCAGATCTTGGACATGAGGGCGTGTCTGCTTCCCGTAACCAATGAGTACACGGACAGCCGCATCGTCATGATCAAGCGTGCCAGGAAGGTCTAGATGTTGTACTTTATCTGTTTGTAAGCACCTTTATCATCTTAGTGTTTCATGCATTAGCCTATGTGTCGTAATTATCTGTTTTGTCCGAAATATTTCTTTTAAGAACCCATTAACCTGATTGCTTTTTTTAGTGGCTATTTGCTTATGTATGTAACTATTTCACTTGTCCGTTAAAAAAACTAGTTCACTCGGCTGCCGTGCTTTGAATTTCCTTCCTCCCAACATATTCCCCTCCTCGGGTGGACCCACCAGATCTATGAATTTTCTCCCACTTTCTTTTTCGATGTAAACTGAGTTTTCTCCCAATACTTTTCCCTAGAACCAACTCAACTGTCCCATGTCTAGCCTAAAAAATAATAATACCCCACGTACTATTAACTCATCAAATTTAAATGATATTTTACTTCGTAAGTTGAAAGTTCTTACAAAATAATAATAATAATTTTTTATATATAACTTGGAAGGTTAACTCCTAGTGGTTGCGTACATAAGCTTGCAAAGATTTTACTGACCAATGCAGTAATAGACGTGCAATCATGTGTTTATGTTTTTATCACATTTCTCCATCTAGCCCAACATGATATTTTCACCTAGCCCAGCAAGTTCGCGGATTTCGAGAAAAACGTTCCTCCCACTGACAGGTCGGACCCACCAACTATATCTTCACACGCAAGGAAGTGCCTCCTTATTACGCACAAAATAATGAATACCCCCTGCTAGCTGGGACCCACCATAGTGGGTGGCTGACTTGTGGGCCTACTAAGTTGACGAGAATGGAGGGCTTTGTCAACTTAGTCAATATGAACGGTTGTAGCCCGTACGATGTCCATCCAACGACCATACTGCTTCTTCAACCTCTGGTCTTCTTGCTCCAGCCGCCCAAAGCAGCGCCGATCATGCCGCGTGCTCCTCCCTCTCGTGGCCGGCTGTGATGCCGCGGAGGCCTCACCGCCCCTACTACTCCCACCGCTGGCCCAGGGCATCCCTTTACTCACCCACACCACCCGTTATTCTGCGGGGACGGCGCCTCACGCCACAGCCAAACCAGTGAACCCTCGTACTACTCTTCGCGTGGGCATCCACTGTCGCGTCTTCACCGGCTCCGCATTGTCCCCTTCCTAGATCTCGTCGTCGTCCACCGCCTTGGTGCTCTCGGCGCGGCATGGTCAATGTGGTCAACGACCGACTTCCATCGGAAGAGCATTGTACGTGGAGAGGCTGACAGCTGGGTCCCCGGCCACAGCCCTGTTTTTTTGTGATTTGCCAAGTAAGTCGCTTTGTCAGGCCTATTGGGCTGCAAATCTTTCAAGACGAGGAGAGCTTCATTCGATTGGCCGAGAAAATGGCCTATGAGTAATGAGAAATGTGATGTACATTTTTAAAACACATCAAACCAGCAATTAGTTTCAAATATCTTTTTTTTCATTTTGAGATTTTAAATTGCATTTATTTTTATGCGTGGACAATTTGTTGGATTTTATATTGATATAAATTTATTTTTAAAATCATCTTGAAGGTGACTCAAAATTTCGGGATTAAAAACAGTTCAGACCGCACCGAAATATGTAAAATTTTGTATAATTTTTTAACCGTGGCCACAATATGGGCTGTAATCCTAACAAAAAGAATACGGGCTCCAAAAAACCTTAAGAATTAGCAAATGGGCTGTAAATTATTAGAAATAATGGCAGATGGGCTCTATGTTGTTTTCCACAGATTTGAGGATTTCCTAAAAAAAGGTTGACGCACAAGTAGTGACTGTTGGATTTCCATCCAACGGCCGTCGTGCTTTTTCAACCTCTGCTCTTCCTGCCCACCGCTTAAACAAGCGCCACGGACTGCTCGCTCCTCCTCCCAGCAATGGGTGTGCTTCCACGCAGCCTCACCGCCACACAGATTCCCATCATTGGCCTAGCCATCCCACTACTCACCCACACTGTTGTTATTCTCCGCGACGACATACGAACCAAGAAACCTCGACAACAAGACTCCTCCTCCGTGGGAAACAACTACCGAGTCTTCCCCGCCTCGTGTCGCTCCTTCCTAGGCCTCCCGCCGTCCACCGCCCTAGTGCTTTTGGCGCTGCTCGGTCAACGTGGTCAACTAATCGACATGCATCCGGCGTACTATACGTGGAAAGGCCGATACCTGGGTCCACGGCCGCACGCAAGGAAATGCCTCCTTATTACGCCGCAAAATAAAGAGTCCTGCACCTGACATCTGGGACCCACTGAAAGGCCTCTCAGATTTCGCGAAAAAAATGTTACCTCCCGATGCCTTGGACCCACCAGCTATATCTTCGCATGCAAGGAAGTGCCTCCTTATTACGCACAAAAATGAATACTCCCCGCTAGCCGAGACCCAAAGATAGTGGCAAGCTCGACTTGTGGGCCTACTAAGTTGACGGGATGGAGGGCTTTGTCAACTTAGTCAATACTCCAAAGGACCAGACGATGTCCATCCAAAGGTCAGAGTGCTTCTTCAACCTCTGTTCTTCGCTCTCCACCGCCCAAAGCAGCGCCGGTTGTGCCAAGATACTCCCGCCTCCCGTGGTCGGTTGTGATACCGCTGGAGGCCTCACCGCCCCTACTACTCCCACCGCTAGCCGTGCCATCCTCTACTCATCCACACCCCTCGTTATTCATGGGCGACGGCAGCCTCACACGGCACCAACCAGTGAACCTCGTAGTTCTCTTCGTGGGCATCCATCGCTGCGTCTTCCCCGGCTCCGCCGCCCCTTCCTAGGCTCATTGCCGCCCACCGCCGTGGTGCTCTTGGCGCTGGCGTGGTCAATGTGGTCAACCACCAACTTCCATCGGAAGAGTGTCAGGCGTGGAGAGGTCGATACCGGGTCCATGGCGGCCGCAAGGAAGTGCCTCCTTATTACGTGCAAAATAATTATTCCTCCACCGAGAAGGGACCCACCGGACGGGCCACCGATTTCACGAAAAAAGCTTCGACCGCCGGGACCCACCAGCTACACCTTCGCACGCAGGGAAGTGCGTCCCGCAAAAAAACACCACTTCGATCGCTGGGACCCACTAGCTATATCTTCGCACGCAAGGAAGTGCGCTCAAAAAACGATTACCGACACCGGGACCCACTAGCTACATCTTCGCACGCAAGGAAGTGCATCCGAAAAAAAGCGATTCGCCACCCTGACTGCTGGGACCCACCAGCTACATCTTCGCACGCAAGGAAGTGCCAGACAGTCGGGACCCACCTGGTCGAAGCGTACGTAGCATTGTCATTCTGGTCGCAAACGTTTATGTACATATATACTAGTCGATGTAGAGGCGCGCACGTGTCGTAGTAGAGGCGCGTACGTGTCGTAGTAGAGGCGTGCACGTAGCATGTACACGAACGTACATCGGCCAGTGTGCAAGAAAGAAAATATGGCCACGTATGTGTACATACGGGCGGGGTCTCGAACGCCTATCGCAAGATACGCACGCCGTGGCTCGTACATGGCTGGGTCGGAACGGAGAAACATCATGGTCGTCGTGTTCATGGGGAGCCAACCGGCTGAGTCGGAACAGAATGCGTCATCATGTTCATCGGGAGGGCTTGGACGGAACATGCAATGGAAACTAGGCCTGGCATACCGCAGAACGGAGGAAACGACCTTGTGTTCGACCGGCCACGTTCGAAACGGGATCCTGTTCATCGGGAGGGGTCTGGTGTATCGCAAAATGGAGGAAACGGACCTCCTATGGTCGAAACGGGGGTCCTGTTGATCGGAAGGGGTGTGGCATACCGCAAAACGGATTTAAACGCATTTCGCTGGAGTGCTACGGTCAAACGGGGTCCTGTTCATCGGGAGGTGTGGCATACCGCAAAACGGACTCCACGGATATCGCTCATCTCGACCTCCTCCAGCCTCCACGGGCTACCGCCGACCTCCTTCGCCTACACGGCTCCTCGCTCATCCAGCCTCCACCATGCGCTACTCCACCGCCATCGCTCAACCACCCATCCATGGGCACCCTCCACCGCTCATCGCTCATCCAGCCCTCCATGGGGTCGCCTTGTTCATCCAGCCCTCCACACCACGGGTCCTATTCATCCAGAGGCAACGCCACCGCCACCGCTCATCCACCCCCACGCCGCAACACTCACCGCTCATCCAGAGAGGCAAGATCGATCGGCTTCAGATTAGCAGTAGAAGGAATCGCCGATCAAAGTGCGATTAACAGCCATTGATCGAGCGCCGGTTCAAGAACGATAGCTCGCAGCGGCAATCGCCGGGTTGATTAGAGCCCAACGCCGCCGGGTTCGATTAGAGCCAATGCTCGCACACACGCAGCAGACGACGTCACGAGAAACGCGCATTGCTCGCCCCGACCACCCACCGTGAATCGAACTCCCCAAAATTTCCTCGCCTCGCTTCTACCATGGTTTTTTCGTCATGGACGCCCAAAGAATGTCATGCAGCAAGCGCTTCACGGCCCGCCCAGACGAAAAGCCCATTTCGCATGATTTTTGTCATAGAAGGTAGGAGCCCACCACATCTATGATGATACCGGATTTTGTCACAACTATCGTCATAGAAGTGTCATATGTATGACAGAAAAAAGTTTTGTTCGGCCCAAAATGTCACGGATGTGTCTTTTTTTTGTAGTGATCTGAGTTGCGTCCCGACATAGCCCGACAAAGAGGCGACGCACACCCCCTATGCTTCACTGATGAAGTAATGGAGCATGAATTCCCAGAAGGGTTTAAACCCGTAAACACTTAATCATATGATGGAACAACAGATCCCGCGGTATGGATCAAGGACTTCCTTCTCCATATACATATGGCCCGCGGCGATGATCTCCATGCCATCAAGCATCTCCCGCTAAAACTCATGGGACCAGCTCGTCACTAGTTGAACAGTCTGCCCAAAAACTCCATTGGCAGTTGGGAGAACCTGGAAGATGCATTCCTTGTGTCGGTGTACTAACGTAGGGGTACCTTAGTACCCCGAACTTGTGCACGGGCAATGCAGAAGACCAGCGGGCAAGGCTTGCGGGCGCCCGCCAAGGCCTCCACCATTCTTTATTACCGCCATTCAAGAACAAAGTACTAGCTAAGAACACGAAGGACCCGCAAGAGGAGCTTGCTGGGAAGGCCAACCAGGGCATCACAGAAGACTTGTCATGGGCGCCTGCAAGGCCTCGGCAAGGCCGGCGGCCGGCAAGCTTGTCGGCCCAACAAGAAAAGGGCATGGCAGGCACTTGCCGCGCAAGGCTGCCACCCAAACTCCAACAAGACCCAAGCGACGTGTCACAACAAGGCCATCCCAAGGGCACGTGGCGAGGCACTATGCAGCCATGCGAACGAGGTGGCAAACAGAGTGACAGAGGCGCCATCGTGGCAACCGTGGCTCACCTAACGGTCATTTCTTTACATCACATGCGACCGGACGGCATTTAATGCCCTTGTCCCCGCCGTCGAGTTAGGTAGGGCATCACAGTAATCGCTGTACCAACCTGCGTTTTACATTTCTACCCCTCTTCCTATGCTGCCACCGTGGGTACCCCTTCGACTATAAAAGGGAGGCCCATGCGACGAGAAGGGGTTCGTTCATTCGACACCCACAGACCACCATACGCCGCATACTCGAGTAAGATCAAATACAATCACCAAAGCAGCAGAGGGTTTTATCTCTCGGAGAGCCCCGGTTGGGTAAAATTGCCCGCCTCTCCAAGGCCGACCTCGATCCGCTCTCACAAGACGACCCCGCCTCCCTTGCCGGACTAGAAGGGGCCCCAGTGCCCTATAGGTGCTCGAGGCCACGAGATATGCCCCGACATCTTTGGCGCCTGTAGGGGCGCCGAGATCGCGCGATCCGATCCGGTCTCCACGCTTACTTCAAGATCTTCATTGACATGCCACCGAAGAAGAAGCCCGGAGGTGGCCGCCCGTCTACATCGGTTCCGCCACCACCGCTGGAGCAAATGGGCGGTGGAGTGGACGCCCGGCGGAGGAGGAGGCGGCGCCGTGGGTCTCGTGGTCGTCACTAGATCCAAGAACAAGGCCCGCAAGCGCCGGGCGATCGAAAGGACACCGCACCCTTCCTGTGAGGTGCAAGGTCAACAACGCCCGGTGCTCCTAGCACCGTGCTCGCTGGAACAAGGCCAAGCTGGTGGGTCGCGAGATGCTCGAGGTCAAGATGCACGCCTGCAGGCCGGTGCGAAGCGAGGTGCGATCGCCGGACGGGGTGCCGCCTCCCAACCCAGCTTGGGAGTCCGAGCACATCCCGCCTCGCGCTGCTCATCACCTCCGCCACCTAAGATAGCAGAGGAAGCGCTGGCCCGAGCCCACTGCTTTTAGACTACCCTCCGCGCCGCACAAGATCGACGATCGAGGATGACCATATACAGCCTCATCGGCTTCGCTTAACGGCGATAAGCCCCGCGATCGAAGCGATTGAGGCCCGGCAAGGCGCCAGCACAAGCCGACATCGATAAGACCGCTGGGGTGCCACCTCCGCACTCCCAGCACCGGCTAAGATCACCACCACGGACCAACCCCGACGGCGACTCCACGCGTCGCCGGACCCGCGAACTCGCGCGATCAACGCCACGCCCTCCAAGAACGGCAACACGAAGACGCTTCCTTTTCGTGATCGAAGGCCGGAGAGAAGCGCGACGTCAATCTGACCAGCGCTACTGGGCTCATTGCCGACGCCAAGACGCACCGGAGAACCAGCGACTTGTCAGACGCAGCGGCAGTTCCCTGCGCTCACTCGCGAGCTGCGGCAAGTCCAGTGGCCCAAAACCAAGAACTTGCCGACGCGTTCGAGAAGTATGATGGCAGGATACACCCGCCGGATTTCCTCAAGATCTATACCATCGCGTACAAAGCACGGAGGGCGTGACGAGAAGATCCTTGCCAACTACTTCCGCGGTACTCAAGCTCAACGCCGATCTTGGCTCATGCACTTGCCGGACGGCTCCATCTCTTCATGGGCGGACTGTGTCATCAGCTTGTCGGCGCTTTCACGGGTGGCCACAAGCCTCATGGCCAGGAGAGTGACCTCCACTTGCTCGCCCGTATGAGGGGAGCCCCGCACAAGTACATACAAAGATTCAGCCAGTGCGCAAGAACATCCCGTGACGCCCACCTCGCCGCGGTTATCGGTAGCGTTTCATCGAACGCGTGAATCAGAGGATGAGGGAGGAGATGGTGATGAGCAAGATCGAGATGTCACGAGCTCTACGCCTGGGCCGACAAGTGTGCACGGGCCGAGGAGGGAAGGAAAATCCCTGAGAGGCTGCCGGAGCGTATGATCTCGACAAGGAGGATGCCACCGCAAGGAAGAACCAGAGGCGGAACAATAGGAAGAGAAAGGCTAAGGATGTACTAGCTGTTGAGCATTCCGAACGGAGGCGGCTCCGACAAGGCCAAAACCAACGACTCGGCGAGGCTGTAGCAGCCGCCGACAAGCAGTGATGGTTCCGCAAGCGTTATTGCAAGATCCACCGCACCAAAGGCCATGACCTCCAAACCGCAAAAAGTAGAGCAGATGGCGAGCTGCAAAAGCTGAGTATGAGCGCCGCGATAAGGAGAGAGCCCAGGAGGTAACGGAGGATCCGCAAGAAGCTTCCCGCCCGGGAGGGAACTGCAGAAGGCTAAGCCGCTGCAAGGAGACAGCCTCCCAGCGCCGCGACAAGGACGAAGACGAAGATGAGGATGAAGAGATGGAGGAAGATGAGACTAATGATCAAGAGTTTCGTATATGCATGTGAAGTGTTAGGCGCCGACGGCGGCGCCTCGCACACCTCGCACCGCCAACTCAAACAAAGGTGCGAAGTGAATGCAGCGGAGCCGTCCGCCGAGGCACGCAGCTCAAGTGGTCCAAGACGCCCATCGCCTTCGACGCTGAGGACCACCCTCGATCGCACCATCGCGGTCGCGTGCTTGCCGATGTTGGTTTCACCAACAATTCGCAACCTCAAGGTCACAAAGATGCTGGTTGACGGCGGGCCGGCCTGAACTTGATTTCCTCCGCAGATTTCAAGAAGCTCCAGATCCCCGACAGCGAGCTCAAGAAACTGGTGCCTTTCAAGGAATAAACCGGAAGGAGCAAGCCAAAGGGAAGATCACATTGCCGCGAACGCTCGCGCGAACTGAACTTCAGGATCGAGAGGGTCACATTCGATGTGGCTGATATCCCCTTACCCTACAATGGGATACTCGGCCGACCCGCACTCGCCAAGTTCATGGCGGCCTCTCACCACGCATACAATGTCCTCAAGATGCCCAGTCCGATGAGTGTTATCTCCGCCCAAGGCGACAAGAGGGATGCACTCATCTGCGCCGACAAGATCTACCGGAAGCAGGCGCCGCGCAGAAGCGCGAGCCACTTGCCGCCGAAGCTCCCGGGGAAGAAGAAAGCCAAGTCCGCAAGGATAGCTCGATGCTCACTCCGCAAGCGCACCTCCCGAGTGCTGCGCTGCTGCCGAGGACGCACCGCCGAGCTCCACCGCAAGTGCGAGAAGGCAAAGGCAGACCAACCAAAGACTAACCCCGCGAGAACGGCTCGCACTCACTCCGCAAGCCCGCCTCTCCGGAGGGCAGCTGCTGCCGAGGACGCGCCATCGAGCTCGCCGCCGATGAGGCAAAGAAAGCTGCCAAACTTCAAACTTTTGAGTTGTGCTCCCCGAAAGTCCGTGACTTTGTATGAAGAACCCGAGTGAGAGGGTCAATCGCGGTTAGGTTGCGCCATCGATCCGCTTCGAGTCTGCGCTCGATGATAAAAGCACACCGCAACCAGCCCGACGAAGTTCTTCCCGCGGAGGCAACACCGCCAATGGCTGCTGATGCCCCGCGCCAGCAAGTGTGTTTGCGCCAAGGGTTCCCAAAGCGTGAGGAAGAAAACATACAAGGGGCGGAAATCGGGAAGAAGCACGACTCGCCGGATTGTCAAGACGGAAAAGCTAAGTCACCCGAGCTTTTGTACAGAGCACTTTTTAGTCCTATAGCCTTGTGTTATGTCCTCGAGCGCTTATCCTTTGTACGAAAAACTCATGCGTTAGAGGAACCAACTCGGGGTTAAGTTGCGCCCTTGCTTTGTTTCCGAGTCCGCCAACAATACAAGTGTGCTGCAATCGCCCGAGAAGGTTTCTTGCCGGATACAACACCGCCAAAGAAGTTGCCGATGCCCCACACTCAGCAAGTGTGTTAGCGCCGCAAGTTCCCTAGAAGCGAGGGTTAAAATGTATGAGGGATACAACGGCAGAGGGCGAACGAGCAAGCCTTGTCGTGGGCGACCTTCGTATGAGAAACTTGTGCGCGGAGGAGCCGAGTCGCGGTCAAGTTGCGCCCTTGGTTTGTTTCCGAGTCCGCTCAACAATACAAGCGCGCCGCAACTGGCCCGACAAGGCTGCTTGCCGGAAGCAACACCGCCAGCAGGCTGCTGATGTCCCGCACTCAGCAAGTGTGTTCGCTCCGGCAAGTTCCCTAGAAGCGTAGAGTGTAAACATACGAAGGACAAAACATGGCATCGCTTTACAAGGTCACGCCAAAAAAACATAGCTTATTACAGCACTGTCTCAATTATTTTCGTGGCTACAATCACAGCGACAAGGAGAAGCTAGAGGGGCGCGCTGGCGCGCGGGCCCCGGCAAGCCAGCTTCACTGGGGGCTGCAAGTCCCGGAGGTCCTTCGCAACGGGCCGGGGCCCCGGAGGCCGCGGCACCGGCGACAGGGGTAAAAGAAGGCGCACCAGCACCTGGGTCTTGCCGGAGCCAGAGTTGCCGAGGGCTACGAAGGCCAAGGTTCCTTCCCGACAAGCTAAGGTCGCCGGGGGGCTGCGGAGTCAGATAAGTTTTTCAACCCTCGTCATGCATCCTCTTGTGGGCCGGGGAAGGCGGGGCCGCGTCCTTGAACGAGCGTGTCTTGTAAAACCCGCGGCGGAGGAGCGAAGTCGCGTCAAGTTGCGCCTTGGTTTGTTTCCGAGTCCGCCAACAATACAAGCGCCGCCAAGAATCGCCCGACAAGGTTGCTTGCCGGAAGCAACACCGCCAAAGAAGCTGCTGATGTCCCGCGACTCAGCAAGTGTGTTCGCCCGCAAGTTCCCTAGAAGCGTAGGGTAAAAACGTACAAGACGCAAAATCAAGTAAAGGACTTAGTCCGGCAAGCGTTCCCCTCTTCTCATTAAAACCTGTGGGCCGGGGAAGGCGGGGCCGCGTCCTTGAACGAGCGTGTCTTGTAAAACTCGTGCGCGGAGGAGCCGAGTCGCGGTCAAGTTGTGCCCTTGGTTTGTTTCCGAGTCCGCTCAACAATACAAGCGCGCCGCAACTGGCCCGACAAGGTTGCTTGCCGGAAGCAACACCGCCAAAGAAGCTGCCGATGTCCCTTGACTCAAGAAGTGTGTTCGTTCCGGCAAGTCCCCTAGAAGCGTAGGATGGGAACGTACAAGACGCAAAATCAAGTAAAGGACTTAGTCCGGCAAGCGTTCCCCTCTTTTCATTAAAAATATCCCAGTTTAGTACAAGCCCATAGAGGATGAAAAACATGATAGAGAGGGTTACAGATTTTAGATACAGCTAAGGCCCGAAGGCTTACAAATTGAAAGATAAGATGCCCGTAATCCTCTCCTGCTTTCTCTGCTCGGAGGTAGGTCAAGGAGGCCCCTGCAAGAGAAGCTTGCCGAGGAGGGCAAAAGGGCGCTTAGGTGAGCTACGGTGCCGAAGACACCAAGAGAACTTCCCGGGGCCGCCAGAGCTTGGCGGAGACGGAGGCGCCAGAGGCGAGCTTGAAGACGGGCGGCGGACGTCAAGACGCTGCCGAGGGCTCTCGCCTCAGATTCGACTTGACGGCCTTGCTGCCACCCCTCTTCCTCTTCCGCAGCCTCCTACGCCACCGCCCAAGGAGACGGCCCGGGAGTTCAGAAGGCGGCGACCGGATGACGGGTCGCCGGTGGCGCGCGAGGCAGCGATCGACGCCTAGTCAAACCCGCCATCCTCGCTGTCGCTGCCGCTCCCTCCTCGTCACTCTCGCCGAGGAGGGGCCTTCGCTATCGGAGGAGCTGTCCACACAAGATCTCGCCTGGGTGCCGGAGTCCTCGAAGACCTTGACGGCGAAGGTCGCCTCCATTAACTTAAAATGGAGGGTAAACCCCGCCGTCAAGCTGTGGATGCGGGCGAACGCCTTCCACCCTCGGTCGGTACATCACGCCGGGGCTAGGGATACGACGCCACTGAAAGTGCCGCTGATCCCGCAGCCCTCGCGCGCAACTCCAACATCTCGGCGGATCCGGTTCCATCGCGCCGCGAACGGGCCGGCAGCCGGAGGCGGCGACGAGGTGCTCGGGCGCAGCTTGATGAAGAACTCCTGTGGGTCGCCACCGTGTGGACCGCCCGAGGAGAGGAGCTGCGGTGGAGACGGGAGGCGCGTCGCCCGCCGCCTCTCCCCGAGCGCCCGATCACATCCATGACTCGCCATGCCCCGCCTCCTCTTCCTCACGGCCGGCTCCTGCCAGCAGCGCAAGATAGGGAGAGGCGCTGCTGGTGGCGACCTCGCCGCCACCGAAGGACTAGGATTCCCTCCCTCCATGGCAGATGGGAGGAAGTAACGGAAGATGAAGGAAGAGGAAGGTGATGGAGTGCGGGATTTTTTGCGCTCCCCTTCAACCCTTCTTACAGGAGCGAGGTGGGGGCTCGGCCGCCCCACTCAGCCAATTAGGGCGCGAGGGGGGCAGGAGAGCGGGGCCGACCCACCATCTCCGCCCGTGACGGCCCAGTCTCCCACCTTCGCCGCCCACGACCCCCCGCGCATGGGAGCCGCGTGGCGAAAAAGCGGAGACGGGGCGACGGATGAAGTGACCTCGCCCTGCCCAGTGACCACGGGAGTGGGCGTCTTGAAGATCGCACCCGCCACCCACGTCTCCCACGACGCCACAATCGACGCGTGCCGTTGCGGAGGAGCGCGGTGGACACGGAGCCCAATTCATGCGGACCCCAGCCACGCGTGTCTGCAGACGCTTTTTGGCCTGGCCCAACAACGCCGGCACCGTATGGCCCAGCCCGGGACTCTGTCGGTAGACTAAAGTAGGGGTACCTTAGTACTTCGAACTTGTGCACGGGCAACAGAAGACTCGCGGCAAGGCTTGCCGGGCGCCCGCCAAGGCCCTCCACCATTCTTTATTATGCCATTCAAGAACAAAGTACTAGCCAAGAACACGAAGGCCCCGGCAAGAGGAGCTTGCCGGGAAGGCCAACCGGGGCATCACCAGAAGACTTGCCGCGACGCCCCGCGCGCCTCGGCAAGGCCCGGCGGCCGACAAGCTTGCCGGCCCAACAAGAAAAGGGTCGCGGCAAGGCACTTGCCGCGGCAAGGCTGCCACCCAAACTCCAGCGCACCCAGCGACGTGTCACAACAAGGCCATCCCAAGGGCACGTGGCGAGGCACTACGCAGCCATGCGAAACGAGGTGGCAAACGGAGCTGACAGAGGCGCCATCGTGGCAACCGGTGGCTCACATAACGGTCGTTTCTTTACATCGTTATGCACCGGACGGGCATTTAATGCCCTTGTCCCCGCCGCCGAGTTAGGTAGGGGCACTGCAGCATCGTTGTACCAACCTGCGTTTTACATTTCTACCCCTCTTCCTACGCTGCCACCTGTGGGTACCCCCTTCAAACTATAAAAGGGAGGCCCATGCGCACGTAGAAGGGGTTCGGTTCATTCGACACCCACAGCACCACCATACGCTCGCATACTCGAGTAAGATCAAATACAATCACCAAAGCAGCAGTAGGGGTTTTATCTCTCCGGAGAGCCCCGGTTGGGTAAAATTGCCTGTCTCCCCCGCGCCGACCTCGATCTGCTCTGCGCACGACCCCCGCTCCCTTGCCGGACTAGAAGGGGCCCCCAGTGCCCCATAGGTGCTCGAGGCCACAAAGATACGCCCCGACACCTTGACAACTTCTAAGGCACTTATGTCCGACCTCCGGATGTCGATGACTTAAGTCATATAATCCAACAGCCCGGAGAGTCAGCTAGGAAATTCTGGACTCGATTCTTAACTAAAAAGAGCCAGATCGGCGATTGTCTGGATGTCGAAGCCCTAGCGGCTTTTAAGCATAATATCCGTGACAAGTGGCTTGCCCAACAACTCGGCCAAGAGAAGCCGAAGTCCATGGCAGCCCTTACGACGCTCATGACGCGCTTTTGTGCGGGCGAGGATAGCTGGCTAGATCGTAGCAACAGCACCTCAAGTAAACCTGGCACTTTTGAAGCCAGAGATAGCAACGGCAAGCCCCGACGCAACAGACACAAGCATCAAAATAATGGCAATAACGCCAAAGACATGACCGTCAATGCCGGATTCAGTGGCTCCAAGTCCGGTCAGTGGAAAAAGCCATTTAAGAGAAACAATCTGGGCCCGTCCAGTCTGGACCGCATACTCGATCGTCCATGTCAAATCCATGGCACCCCCGATAAATTAGCCAATCATACCAACAGAGAATGTTGGGTCTTTAAATAGGCTGGCAAGTTAAACGCCGAAAACAAGGAAAAGGGATCGCAAAGCGATGACGACGAGGAGCCCCGGCCACCGAACATAGGGGGACAGAAGAAGTTTCCTCCCCAAGTTAAAACGGTGAATATGATATATGCTACCCATATCCCCAAAAGGGAGCGGAAGCGCGCACTAAGGGACGTCTACGCGATGGAGCCAGTCGCCCCAAAATACAGCCCGTGGTCCTCCTGTCCGATCACTTTCGATCGAAGGGACCATCCGACCAGTATCCGTCACGTCGGTTCAGTCGCACTGATGCTCGATCCTATCATTGACGGATTCCACCTCACACGCATCCTCATGGACGGTGGTAGCAGCCTGAACCTGCTCTATCAGGATACAGTGCGCAAAATGGGTATTGATCCCTCAAGGATCAAACCCACCAAAACCACCTTTAAAGGTGTCATACCAGGTGTAGACGCCTGTTGTACGGGCTCAATCACACTGGAAGTGGTCTTCGGATCCCTGGATAATTTCTGAAGCGAAGAATTAATCCTCGACATCGTCCCCTTCCGTAGTGGTTATCACGCACTGCTCGAACGAACCGCATTTGCTCGTTTCAATGCGGTGCCACACTATGCCTACCTAAAGCTCAAGATGCCCAGACCTCGTGGTGTTATAATAGTCAATGGAAATACGGAGCGCTCCCTCCGTACGGAGGAGCACATCGCGGCCCTTGCAGCAGAAGTACAGAGTAGCCTTCTTAGGCAAAACCTCAATTTGGCAATAAAGCCCCCGGACACCGTCAAGCGAGTCCGAGCTACTCTATAGCAGGACCGTCCGGCTCGTCCAGAGCTCAGCTAGCAACCTGGCTTTCGTCCCAGCCCCAATAAAGCGGTGAAATTCGTGTCACGCGTACATAACTATGCACTTAAAATACCACAGGCATGGACGGAGGCACAGCTAGACCGCGGTCCACAATGCGGCTCAACTGCCCCTGGATCCGCATACCTTCACTTTTTCTCTCTTCTTCAGGTTTTTTCTCTTCTCAAGGCCTTTTCTGATAAACCTTCTCATCGAACCCATAGCGGGACGGATACACCAAGAAAGCTAGGGGCTCGGACGTATAAGGGAATACCCAGGTGGTCTCTGCTAATGATCGTCATACCTGTTTTAAATACCCGCATGCAGCTCGCTCTTGGTCATGGCATGTTAAATAGCTTTATTTGCTTATTGCACTACTTGTACACATACGCCTTGACGTATTAATCAAATTATAACAAAAAATAATTTGCACTGTCAGCTTATTTCCTCATTTTTTTCCTTGTCTATTTATTTATTATCTATTGCACCCGTACATTCTAGTACGCTTTGATTCTCCAGGGGCTTCTTTGTACCCTATAACACGGCAAGAAAGTCCGAACACTTTTACAGTACAGTTCGGCACCCCAAACTTATAGAATTATATGCATTGGCTCTGAATCATGTCTTTGGTCAATAGTTGGGTTGCCCGGCTCCTGTGCTTGCTACCTTATGTTCCGCTATATCGGCTAGGGTAGTAAAGGGAGAACTACTGTGATTGTGTCCCGGTTCTTTCGGACGAGCACCTCAGTAGAGAAAGTCGAAAACTTACTGTCATGATGCGGCGAGAGCTGGTCAGCTATTCCAGAGATCACAAAATCTTTAGCGATTTCTTCCGCATTATGCGATAACTAATGCATCGTGCGACGGATCGGTTTTTATCCGATCGGGTGTTTTACAATACCCCAAGTTCGGTCTTCCGAACACTAGGGGCTGCGCCTACCTTTCTTTCGTCAAACTCCTATGGCTAAGTGAGGATGATAAAGCATTATAGTCCGATTGCCTGGTTTGTCGCGCTAAACACCTCCTTTAAGGACCAAAAATATGGAGTAAAGAGTGTTTAGATTTATCCCGAACACCCCCGTATTTCCTACGTGGGGGCATAAGCCGACGACTGGCCAACTCTCAAAATTAATTTAAAAACGGTCGCACAGGAGGTAAAAATTTAAAGAACAAGCATTATTTTACATAACGACCTTGTTTCATATTACAACACAGGGTAACATGCATATATTCATGGGAATATAATATCCTTCGCACATTACTCCGCCACAAGGTGGGATCCCTCCAGGACACTGTCATAATATAGCTCGGGCTTGCAGTGCTTGCTACGTCTAGAGCTTGCGTTGGTTTTCCTCGAAGAGGAGAGGGTGATGCAGCAAAGTGTAGCGTAAGTATTTCCCTCAGTTTTGAGAACCAAGGTATCAATCCAGTAGGAGGCTCCTCAAAAGTCCCACGCACCTACACAAACAAACTGAGAACTCGCAACCAACGCAATAAAGGGGTTGTCAATCCCTTCACGGCCACTTCATGTAAAGTGAGATCTAATAAAGATAGTATGATAAGATAGATATATTTTTGGTATTTTTGATATAGATGCAAAAAGTAAAGATGCAAATAAAAGTAGATGGAAAGCAAATATGATAAGAGATAGACCCGGGGGCCATAGGTTTCACTAGAGGCTTCTCTCGAGATAGCATAATTATTACGGTGGGTGAACAAATTACAGTCGAGCAATTGATAGAAAAGCGCATAGTTATGAGATTATCTAGGCATGATCATGTATATAGGCATCACGTCCATAACAAGTAGACCGACTCCTGCCTGCATCTACTACTATTACTCCACACATCAACCGACTCCTGCCTGCATCTAGAGTATTAAGTTCATAAGAAGAGAGCAATGCATTAAGCAAGATGACATGATGTAGAGGGATAAACACATGCAATATGATACAAACCCCATCTTGTTATCCTTGATGGCAACAATACAATATGTGTCTTGCAACCCTTTCTGTCACTGGGTAAGAACACCGCAAGATTGAACCCAAAGCTAAGCACTTCTCCAACGGCAAGAAAGATGAATCTAGTAGGCCAAACCAAACTGATAATTCGAAGAGACTTGCAAAGATAACTCAATCGTACATAAAAGACTTCAGAGAATATTCAAATATTATTCATAGATAAACTTGATCATAAACCCACAATTCATCGGATCTCGACAAAAACACCACTAAAAGAGATTACATCGAATAGTTCTGCACAAGAGAGGGGAGAACATTGTATTGAGATCCAAAAAGAGAGAAGAAGCCATCTAGCTTCTAGATAATAACTATGGACCCATAGGTCTGTGCTAAACTACTCACAACTCATCGGAGGGGCAAGGATGTTGATGTAGAGGCCCTCCATGGTTGCTTCCCCCTCCGGCAGAGTGCCGGCAAGGGCTCCAAGATGGGATCTCATGGATCTGTAAGGTTACGACAGTGGAAATTGTGTTTCGTGGTGCTCCTGGATGTTTTCGGGGCACGAGGTATATATAGGAAGAAGAAGTACGTCGGTGGACGCCGAGGGGCCCACGAGACAGGGGCGCGCCCTGTGGGGGCGCCTCCTATCTCGTCTTGACCCTCGAGCTTTCTTGACTTGCACCTGTGCTCTCCAGATCAGATTTGTTCCAAAATAACGCCCCGAAGGTTTCATTCCGTGTGGACTCCGTTTGATATTCCTTTTCTTCGAAATACTGAAATGGGCAAAAAAATAGCAATATGGGCTGGGCCTCCGGTTAGTAGGTTAGTCCCAAAAATGATATAAATGTGTATAATAAAGCCCATAAACATCCAAAAGGGGTAATATAATAGCATGGAACAATAAAAAATTATAGATACGTTGGAGACGTATCAGTGCTCTTTCCCTTCGGGCGGTGCTTCGGTCATCAGCTTCACGGCATCCATCTTTGCCCAATGCACCTTGACGCGGGCAAAGGCCATTCGCGCACCTTCGATGCAGACCGGCCGCTTGATGGCATCCAGCCGAGGGCAGCCACTAACCAGCCGCTTCACGAGTCCGAAGTAACTGCTGGGAATTGCTTTGGCAGGCCATAGCCGGATAATCAAATCCTTCAGGGCTAGTTCGGCCGCCCTATGCAGCTCGACCAGCTGCTTCAGCTAATCGGTAAAGGGTACTGGATATTCTGGCGCAAGATATTGTCACCAGAACAGCTTCTCCGTAGAGCTCCCATCTTCGACTTGGTAGAATTGTGCGGCGTCAGACACACTGCGCGATAGATCCGCAAACACCCCTGGAGAACTCCGAATCTGGGTCAGTAAACGAAATCTTTCCTTCGCATATTTGCTCTGCATAATAAAGGCCTTACCCGCTGCGATCTTTCCGTCGCCAGCATTTCGGAAGGCGCCTTTGGGCTTCAGCCGGGCATCATGTGCGGATTGACGAGCCATGGTGAGTTCGGACTTTATCCGTTATATCGAAGGCGCCTTGGGCTTCAAGATGCGTCAGGACGCCGAGGGGCCCACGAGACAAGGGGCACGCCCTAAGGGGCGCGCCCTATCTCGTGGGGCCCTCGGAGCTTTCTTGACTTGCACTCTGTGCCTCCGGATCAGATTTGTTCCAAAAATAACGCCCCAAGTTTTCATTCCGCTTGGACTCCGCTTGATATTCCTTTTCTTCAAATACTGAAATAGGCAAAAAAACAACAATATGGGTTGGGCCTCCGGTTAGTAGGTTAGTCGCAAAAATGATATAAATGTGTAAAATAAAGCCCATAAACATCCAAAAGGGGTAATATAATAGCATGGAACAATCAAAAATTATAGATACGTTGGAGACGTATCAAGCATCCCCAAGTTTAATTCCTGCTCGTCCTCGAGTAGGTAAATGATAAAAAAGAAATTTTTGATGTGGAATGCTACCTAGCATAATTCATAATGTAATTTTCTTCATTGTGCACGAATGTTCAGATCCAAATGAATACAAAATAAAAGTTCATATTGACATAAGAAATAGTAATACTTCAAGCATACTAATCAAAGTAATCATGTCTTCTCAAAATAACATGGCTAAAGAAAGTTATCCCTACAAAATCATATAGTCTGGCTATGCTCTATCTTCATCACACAAAGTATTTAATCATGCACAACCCCGATGACAAGCCAAGCAATTGTTTCATACTTTAATAATCTCAAACTTTTTCAACGTTCACGCAATACATGAGCGTGAGCCATGGACATAGCACTATATGTGGAATAGAATGGTGGTTGTGGAGAAGACAAAAAGGAGAAGATAATATCACATCAACTAGGCGTATCAACGGGCTATGGAGATGCCCATTAATAGATATCAATGTGAGTGAGTAGGGATTGCCATGCAACGGATGCACTAGAGCTATAAATATATGAAAGCTCAATAAAAGAAACTAAGTGGGGTGCATCCAACTTGCTTGCTCACGAAGACCTGGGGCACTTTTGAGGAAGCCCATCATTGGAATATGCAAGCCAAGTTCTATAATGAAAAATTCCCACTAGTATATGAAAGTGAATATATGAGACTCTCTATCATGAAGATCATGGTGCTATTTTGAAGCACAAGTGTGGAAAAAGAGATAGTAGCATTGTGCCTTCTCTCTTTTTCTCTCATTTTCTCTTTTTTTTCTTTTTTTCTTTTTTTCTTTTCTCTTTTTTTTCTTTGGCCTTCCTTTTTTTGGCCTTTCTCCTTTTTTTACTCTTTTTTCTCTTTTTTTCTTTTGTAAAGTCCGAAGTCTCATCCCGACTTGTGGGGGAATCATAGTCTTCATCATCCTTTCCTCACTAGGACAATGCTCTAATAATGAAGATCATCACAATTTTATGGATTTACAACTCAAAGCTAGAACAAGATATGACTCTATATGAATGCCTCCGACGGTGTACCGGGATATGCAATGAATCAAGAGCGAACTGTATGAAAATTATGAAGGTGGCCTTGCCACAAATACAATGTCAACTACATGATCTTGCAAAAAGTAATATGACAAAAGTAATGCGTGTCATATGAACGGAACGGTGGAAATTTGCATGGCAATATATCTCGGAATGGCTATGGAAATTCCATAATAGGTAGGTATGGTGGCTGTTTTGAGGAAGGAGTATGGTGGGTGTATGGTACCGGCGAAAGTTGCACGGTAAAAGAGAGGCTAGCAATGGTGGAAGGGTGAAAGAGTGCGTATAATCCATGGACTCAACATTAATCAAAAGAACTCATATACTTGTTGCAAAAATTTAGAAGTCATCAAAAACCAAAGTACTACGCGCATGCTCCTAGGGGGATAGATTGGTAGGAAAAGACCATCGCTCGTCCCCGACCGCCACTCATAAGGAAGACAATCAATAAATAAAATTGTGCTCTAACATCATCACAAAGCGGTTCACCATACGTGCATGCTATGGGAATCACAAGCTTCAACACAAGCATTCTTTAAATTCATAATCACCCAACTAGCATGACTTTAATATCACTACCTCCATATCTCAAAACAATTATCAAGCATCAAACTGATCATAGCATCCAATTCACTTTCTATGATAGTTTTTATTATACCCAACTTGGATGCTCATCATTCTAGGACCAACTTTATGATAATAGCAAGTACCATGCTGTTATAAAAGACTCTCAAAATAGTATAAGTGAATCATGAGAGACTAGCAAATTCTTCAAAATTAAGACACCACCGTGCTCTAAAAGAGATAAGTGAAGCACTAGAGCATAAACTATCAAGCTCAAAAGATATAAGTGAAGCACATAGAGTATTCTAGCAAATTCTAATCAAATAGGCTTCTACCAAAAGGTGTGTACAGCAAGGATGATTGTGGTAAACTAAAAAGGAAAGACTAATATAATAACGACGCTCCAAGCAAAACACATATCATGTGGCGAGTAAAAATATAGCTTCAAGTAAAGTTACCAATGAACGAAGACGAAAGAGGGGATGCCTTCCCGGGGCATCCCCATGCTTAGGCTTTTGGCTATTATTGAATATATTGGGGTGCCATAAGCATCCCCAATCTTAGGCTCTTGCCACTCCTTATTCCATAGTCCATAAAAGTTTTACCCAAAACTTGAAAACTTCACAACACAAAACTCAACAGGAAATCTTATAAGCTCCGTTAGTGAAAGAAAACAAAACCACCACATAAGGTACTGCAATGAACTCATTATTTATTTATATTGGTTTTAAACCTACTGTATTCCAACTTCTTTATGGTTTATAAACTAATTTACTAGCCATAGATGCATTGGAATAAGCAAACAAAACACGAAAAACAGAATCTGTCAAAAATAGAACAGTCTGTAGCAATCTGTAACTAACGCAAACTTCTGGAACTCTAAAAATCCTACCAAAATAGGAAGTCCTGGACAATTTGTCTATTGAACAGAAGAAAAAAGAATCAACACAAAATCTTGTTCCTGTGATTTAACAAAATTATATTCGTTCATGCAAAGTTTCTGTTTTTGAGCAGAATCAAATCAACTATCATCGTAGGTTATCCTATAGGTTCTACTTGGCACAAACGCTCATTAAAAGATAAAAACGCATCTAAACAGAAGGTAGATGCAAGATTTATTACTAAACAGGAGCAAAAACTAAAAACATAAAGAAAAATTGGGTTGCCTCCCAACTATCGCTATTGTTTAACGCCTCTAGCTAGGCATAAAAACAAAGATAGATCTAACGAGTGCCATCTTTGGCACTAGGTTCATAAGTAGCACTCATGATAGATTCATAAGGTAATTTTACTTTCTTTCTTGCAAAGTGCTCCATGCCTTTCTTTAATGGTAATTGGAATCTAATGTTCCCTTCCTTCATATCAATAATCGCACCAATCGTTCTAAGGAAAGGTCTACCAAGAATAATAGGGCAAGAAAGATTGCAATCTATATCAAGAACGATAAAATCTACGGGGACCATATTTCTATTTGCAACAATAAGAACATCATTGATTCTTCCCATAGGCTTTTTAATGGTGGAATCCGCAAGGTGCAAATTTAAAGAGCAATCATCAAGATCATGGAAACCTAGAATATCACATAAAGTTTTCGGAATCGTGGAAACACTAGCACCCAAATCAAAGCAAAACACTCAAAATCTTTAATTCTAATCTTTATAGTGGGTTCCCACTCATCATTATGTTTTCTAGGTATAGAAACTTCCAAATTAAGTTTTTCATCATAAGATTGCATCAAGGCATCAACAATATGTTTGGTAAAAGCTTTGTTTTGACTATAAGCATGAGGAGAATTAACAACGGATTGCAACAAGGAAATACAATATTTTAAAGAGCAATTATCATAATCAAATTCCTTGAAATCCGAGATAGTAAGTTCGACATTATTAGAAGTAGAGGATTCTCCAATCTCACTTTTACCAAATTTAACATCAAGATCTAAAGACTCCGAATTTTTGGGACGCCTTTTAGGCAAAGTTGATTCATCATCACTCCCATAATCATCAAAATTCATATTGCAAAACATAGATCAGATCCTCATCATTATTTTCGTGGAAACTAGAATAACACGCTTTTATAAAGTTTTCTTTTTTAGCACACAATCTAGCGGTTCTTTCCTTGCACTCGTCAATGGAAATTCTCATTACTTTGAGAGACTCATTGATATCATAATTAGGAGAAGAAGATCCAAGTTTAAGAGAATTAACATCAAGCGAAAGTCTATCAACGTTCCTAGCCAAATCATCAACTTTGAGCAATTTTTCTTCAAGCAAAGCATTAAAATTCTTTTGAGAAATCATAAATTCTTTCACACTATTCTCAAAATCAGAGGGCATCTTATTAAAATTGCCATAAGAATTATTGTAGGAATTTCCATAATTATTAGAGGGATTACTAGGGAACGGTCTAGCATTAAAATTTCCTCTATAAGCGTTGTTTCCAAAACTATTCCTACCAAAATTGCCATAAGAATTATTGTAGGAATTTCATTATTATTCTCAATCAAGGAAGACAAAGGCATATCATTGGGATCAAGAGGAGTATTTTTAATAGCAAACATCTTCATAAGTTCATCCATCTTTCCACTCAAAACATTGATTTCTTCTATAGCATGCACTTTTTTACTAGAAGATCTTTCGGTGTGCCATTGAGAATAATTAGCCATAATATTATAAAGCAATTTTGTAGCATCTCCTAACGTAATTTCCATAAAGGTGCCTCCCGCGGCCGAATCTAAGAGATTTCTAGAAGCAAAGTTCAAACCGGCATAAAATTTTTGTATGATCATCCATAAATTCAAACCATGAGTAGGGAAATTGTGAAGCATCAATTTCATTCTTTCCCAAGATTGGGCAACATGCTCATGATCAAGTTGTTTAAAATTCATAATATCGTTCCTAAGAGTGATGATCTTAGCAGGAGGAAAATACTTAGAGATAAAAGCATCTTTGCACTTGTTCAAAGGATCAATACTATTTTTAGGCAAAGACGAAAACAAAACTTTAGCACGATATCTAAGTGAAAACGGAAATAACTTCAATTTGAAAATATCATTATCCGTATGTTTCTTCTTTTGCATATCACACAAATCAACAACAAAATTTAAACGAGTAGCGACATCTTCACTAGGAAGGCCGGCAAATTGATCTTTCATAACAAGATTCAGCAAAGCGGTATTGATTTCACAAGACTCAACATCATTAAGAGGAGCAATCGGAGTACGAAGGAAATCATTATTATTGGTATTCGAGAAGTCACACAACTTGGTATTATCTTGTGCCATGGCAACAAGTAATCCAACACACAAGCAAACAGAAAAACGGCAAGCGAAGAGAGAGGGCGAATAAAACGGCAAGGGTGAAGTGGGGGAGAGGAAAACGAGAGGCAAATGGAAAACAATGTAAATGCGAGGGAGATGGGTTTATGATGGGTACTTGGTATGTCTTGACTTGAGCGAGGACCTCCCCGGCAACGGCACCAGAAATCCTTCTTGCTACGTCTTGAGCTTGCGTTGGTTTTCCTCGAAGAGGAGAGGGTGATGCAGCAAAGTGTAGCGTAAGTATTTCCCTCAGTTTTGAGAACCAAGGTATCAATCCAGTAGGAGGCTGCTCAAAAGTCCCACGCACCTACACAAACAAACTGAGAACTCGCAACCAACGCAATAAAGGGGTTGTCAATCCCTTCACGGCCACTTGCGAAAGTGAGATCTAATAAAGATAGTATGATAAGATAGATATATTTTTAGTATTTTGATATAGATGCAAAAAGTAAAGATGCATATAAAAGTAGATGGAAAGCAAATATGATAAGAGATAGACCCGGGGGGCATAGGTTTCACTAGAGGCTTCTCTCGAGATAGCATAAGTATTACGGTGGGTCAACAAATTACTGTCGAGCAATTGATAGAAAAGTGCATAGTTATGAGATTATCTAGGCATGATCATGTATATAGGCATCATGTCCATAACAAGTAGACCGACTCCTGCCTGCATCTACTACTATTACTCCACACATCAACCGACTCCTGCCTGCATCTAGAGTATTAAGTTCATAAGAACAGAGCAACGCATTAAGCAAGATGACATGATGTAGAGGGATAAACACATGCAATATGATATAAACCACATCTTGTTATCCTCGATGGTAACAATACAATACATGTCTTGCAACCCTTTCTGCCACTGGGTAAGAACACCGCAAGATTGAACCCAAAGCTAAGCACTTCTCCCATGGCAAGAAAGATCAATCTAGTAGGCCAAACCAAACTGATAATTTGAAGAGACTTGCAAAGATAACTCAATCATACATAAAAGAATTCAGAGAAGATTCAAATATTATTCATAGATAAACTTGATCATAGACCCACAATTCATCGGATCTCGACAAACACACCACAAAAAGAGATTACATCGAATAGTTCTCCACAAGAGAGGGGGAGAACATTGTATTGAGATCCAAAAAGAGAGAAGAAGCCATCTAGCTAATAACTATGGACCCGTAGGTCTGTGGTAAACTACTCACAACTCATCGGAGGGGCAAGGATGTTGATGTAGAGGCCCTCCGTGGTTGCTTCTCCCTTCGGCAGAGTGCCGGCAAGGGCTCCAAGATGGGATCTCGCGGATACAGAAGGTTACGGCGGTGGAAATTGTGTTTCGTGGTGCTCCTGGAAGTTTTCGGGGTACGTAGGTACATATAGGAGGAAGAAGTACGTCGGTGGACGCCCGAGGGGCTCACGAGACAGGGGTCGCCCTACAGGGGGGCGCCCTCCTATCTCGTGCGGCACTCGGAGCTTTCTTGACTTGCACTCTAGGCTCTCCAGATCAGATTTGTTCCAAAAATAACACTCCCGAAGGTTTCATTCCGTTTGGACTCCATTTGATATTCCTTTTCTTCGAAATACTGAAATAGGCAAAAAAACAGCAATATGGGCTGGGCCTCCTGTTAGTAGGTTAGTCCCAAAAATGATATAAATGTGTAAAATAAAGCCCATAAACATCCAAAAGGGGTAATATAATAGCATGGAACAATAAAAAATTATAGATACGTTGGAGACGTATTAGTGCTCTTTCCCTTCGGGTGGTCCTTCGGTCATCAGCTTCACGGCATCCATCTTTGCCCAATGCACCTTGACGCGGGCAAAGGCCATTCGCGCACCTTCGATGCAGACGGGCCGCTTGATGGCGTCCAGCCGAGGGCAGGCACTAACCAGCCGCTTCGCGAGTCCGAAGTAACTGCTGGGAATCGCTTTGGCAGGTCATAGCCGGATAATCAAATCCTTCAGGGCTAGTTCGGCCGCCCTATGCAGCTCGACCAGCTGCTTCAGCTGATCGGTAAAGGGTACTGGATATTCTGGCGCAAGATATTGTGACCAGAACAGCTTCTCCGTAGAGCTCCCATCTTCGGCTCGGCAGAATTGTACGGCGTCAGACACACTGCACGACAGATCCGCAAACACAATTGGAGAACTCCGAATCCGGGTCAGTAAACGAAACCTTTCCTTTGCATATTTGCTCTGCATAATAAAGGCCTTACCCGCTGCGATCTTTCTGGCCTCCTGGATTTCCTGGAAGGCGCCTTGGGCTTCAGCCCGGGCATCATGTGCGGATTGACGAGCCATGGTGAGTTCGGACTCTTTATCCGTTATACTCTGCTCCAAGGTCTCGCACTTCTTTATGGCTTCTTGGAGCTCTTGTTAAACTTCAATGACCCGGGCCTCGTGGTTTTTACGAGTGGCCTGCTCCTTGGCCGCTTTCTTCTCGACCTCGGCTACTGCCTTCTTAAGAACCTCGACTTCGGTCGCCGCTCCTAATACATATCACGATATTTTTCAATTAAAATAACTATTCACTTGTATTTAAATACAAACAAAGTTATCACATACCTTGGTTATCTTCCAATTGCTTTTTTACTTGGCCGAGCTCCTTTTTGGCCCGCTCCAGACTCTGCATCAGTCCGGAGACCTCCGCAGTATGAGAGGTTGCAGTCAATAACAACGCCTGATCATTCACATAGGTATTTACTAATTAGTCTACTGCGAAATATATTTGATCGTTTGTCCGGCTTTCTTTTCGAACATCGAACAGTGTATCAGGGGCTACTATCTCTATTGTGACATTCTTTTAACTTCATTACTAACCTCAAAGCCGGTTAGAAGGCTGGTGCAGGCTTCGGTCAGCCCGCTTTTGGTGGACTGGACCTTCTCAATCACCGCACCCATAAGGGTACGATGCTCTTCAACAATGGAAGCGCTTTGCAGCGCCGCCAATAAAGTATCCAGCACCTCTGGGTGGACTGAGGTTACCGGTGGAATAGGCGCACCACCTTCTGTTGAAGAAGGTTGCTGGCCTGATTTCGGAGCCGTATTTGTCCCCGGAATTGTCTCTGGCTGGGGGCCGAACTCAGGACGGCCCCCGCCGTCAGCATCCATGGGGGTCTGCTCCCCCATGTGTCCGGTTGCCGAGGTTTGACCCTCCGGCACCGCCTTGATGGTCTCCTGAGCTTTGCCCTGGCCTGGGCCCCTTTGGGACGACACCTCTGTGTTTTCCACGCCTTTGGGGGAGGAGGCCATCGGGAGGGTCTCGCTGTCCATCGCATCCGGGTCCAACGAATCTTCTGACGAAGATCACTCGATGTTGGACCCGGCCGGACTGCAGAATGTGTGACTTACCACATTAATGCTATCCAAAAGTGAGACTGGATATATGGATGTCTCCGAGTTTCTTTGTACTCACGATTTGGCCAGGGGCTTGACCCTGGGTTCCCATTCCGGGCAATTGTCCGCGGCGGCAATGGATTCGTCTGGAAGGGAAGTTTTCCCCTTCTTAGATGTTTCGGCCTCCAAACGTGTGGAGGCCGTCCTCTTCTTTCTCCCCCTCGTAGGGGGGACTGGCTTTCCTCTTCATCCTCCTCCTCTTCCTCGTCTTTTTCGGTGGAGGAGTGGGCCCCGGTGTCTTCGGACATCGCTTCTGAAGTACCCTTGTGGCGGAGCCTGCGCTGGTCTCCTTGGCCTCCTTCTTGGACTTCTTCTTCGGTGCCTTATGTGGCTTCAGGACCAACATCTTCATCAGAAGTGGGCTGGCTTGTTCTTCAGGCAGTGGAGCCGGACAGTAGATCCACTCTGCCTTCTTCGTCTAGCTCTGGGAGAATTTTTAGGGAAATGTTAGTTGTTTTCCCCAACGTATACAAATAAAGGATACACCTTGAAAACATATAAAGACTTACCGAACTTGTGGGGCGTGACAATTTGTGCCCGCGATCCTCGGCGGAATCCGAACACGACTTGCCGGGCTTGAATAACACCTTCCAGATGTCTTTGTGAGTCGTGCCGAAGAACTCCTGCAAGGTTTGGTGCTTGGCCGGATCAAACTCCCATAGATTGCAAGTCTGGTGTTGACATGGAAGGATCCGGCGAGCTAGCATCACCTGGACCACATCGACAAGTTTGATATTCTTTTCCTCCATGCTCTTGATACGCGTTTGGAGCGTCGTCAGCTCGTCTGACGAAGACTAGTCTAGGCCCTTTACGGGCCAGGACATGAGCCGCAGTGGGGCTTCGGATCGGAATTCAGGGGCTGCGGCCCATTTGGTGCTGCCTGGCTCGGTAACATAGAACCACTGTTGTTGCCAACCTTTGACGGACTCGTTCAATGTACCTGATGGCCATTTGACATTGGGCATCTTGCTCACCATGGCGCCTCCGCACTCGGCGTGCTCGCCACCTACCACCTTTGGCTTCACATTGAAGATCTTTAGCGACAACCCAAAGTGTGGAGGGATGCGGAGGAAGGACTCGCACACGACGATGAATGTCGAGATGTTGAGGAAGGAATTGGGGGATAGGTCATGGAAGTCTATCCCGTAGTAGTACATAATGCCGCAAACAAATGGGTGGAGGGGAAACCCCAGCCCGCGGACGAAGTGAGGGAGGAATACAACCCTCTCATGGGGTTCCGGAGTAGGGACAATCTGTCCTGCCGCCGGGAGACGTTGTGCGATCTTCTTGGCCAGGTATCCGGCCTCCCAAAGTTTCTTGATATTCTTCTCCTTGGCGGAGGAGGCCATCCACTTGCCTTGTGCTCCGGATCCAGACATGGTTGGAGTGCTTTTTGGGCGGCAGAGATGGGTGCTTGGGCGCTGGAGCTCGAGAATGAATGAGCAGAGGAAGAAGAAGGTGAAGGAAATATGCCCTAGAGGCAATAATAAATTTATTATTTATTTCCTTATTTCATGATAAATGTTTATTATTCATGCTAGAATTGTATTAACCGGAAACTTAGTACATGTGTGAATACATAGACAAACATAATGTCACTAGTATGCCTCTACTTGACTAGCTCGTTGAATCAAAGATGGTTATGTTTCCTAGCCATAGACATGAGTTGTCATTTGATTAACGGGATCACATCATTAGGAGAATGATGTGATTGACTTGACCCATTCCATTAGCTTAGCACTTGATTGTTTAGTATGTTGCTATTGCTTTCTTCGTGACTTATACATGTTCCGATGACTATGAGATTATGCAACTCCTGTTTACCGAAGGAACACTTTGTGTGCTACCAAAAGTCACAACGTAACTGGATGATTATAAAGGAGCTCTACAGGTGTCTCCGAAGGTACATGTTGAGTTGGCATATTTCGAGATTAGGATTTGTCACTCTGATTGTCAGAGAGGTATCTCTGGGCCCTCTCGGTAATGCACATCACTATAAGCCTTGGAAGCAATGTGACTACTGAGTTAGTTGCGGGATGATGCATTACATAACGAGTAAAGAGACTTGCCAGTAACGAGATTGAACTAGGTATTAAGATACCGACGATCGAATCTCGGGCAAATAACATACCGATGACAAAGGGAACAACGTATGTTGGTATGCAGTTTGACCGATAAAAGATCTTCGTAGAATATGTAGGAGCCAATATGAGCATCCAGGTTCCACTATTGGTTATTGACAGGATATGTGTCTTGGTCATGTCTACATAGTTGTCGAACCCGTAGGGTCCGCACGCTTAATGTTTGGTGACGATTTATATTATGAGTTATGTGTTTTGATGTATCGAAGGTAGTTCGGAGTCCTGGATGAGATCGGGGATATGACGAGGAGTCTCGAAATGGTCGAGACATAAAGATCGATATATTGGACGACTATATTCGGACATCGGAAAGGTTCCGAGTGATTCGGGTATTTTTCGGAGTACATGAGAGTTACGGGAATTCGCCGGGGAGTATACGGGCCTTATTGGGCCATACGGGAATAGGGGAAAGAGGCCAAAAGGAAGGAGGCGTGCACCCCCCTTCTGGTCCGAATTGGAAAAGGGGTGCAGCCCCCTTTTCCTTCTCCCTCTCCCCTCTTTCCTTCTCTCCTACTCCAACAAGGAAATGAGGAGTCCTACTCCCGGTGGGAGTAGGACTCCCCCCTTGGCGCGCCCTCCTCCTTGGCCGGCCGCCTCCCCCATTGCTCCTTTATATAAGGGGGCAGGGGGGCACCTCTAGACACAACAATTGATCTCTTGATCTCTTAGCTGTGTGCGGTGCCCCCCTCCACCATATTCCACCTCAGTAATATCGTAGCGGTGCTTAGGCGAAGCCCTGCGTCGGTAGCATCATCAACATCGTCATCACACCATCGTGCTGACGGAACTCTCCTGCAAAGCTCAGCTGGATCGGAGTTCGGAGCTGAACGTGTGCTGAACTCGGAGGTGCCGTACGTTCGGTACTTGATCGGTCGGATCGTGAAGACGTACGACTACATCACCCGCGTTGTGCTAATGCTTCCGCTTTCGGTTTACGAGGGTACGTGGACAACACTATCCCCTCTCATTGCGATGCATCACCATGATCTTGTGTGTGCATAGGATAATTTTTTTTGAAATTACTACGTTCCCCAACAGTGGTATCAGAGCCAGGTTTTATGCGTAGATGTTATATGCACGAGTAGAACACAAGTGAGTTGTGGTCGATACAAGTCATATTGCTTACCAGCATGTCATACTTTGTTCGGCAGTATTGTTGGATGAAGCGGCCCGGACCGACATTACGCGTACGCTTATGCGAGACTGGTTCTACCGATGTGCTTTGCACACAGGTGGCTGGCGGGTGTCAGTTTCTCCAACTTTAGTTGAACCGAGTGTGGGTACGCCCGGTCCTTGAGAAAGTTAAAACAGCACTAACTTGACAAACTATCATTGTGGTTTTGATGCGTAGGTAAGAACGGTGCTTGCTCAGCCCGTAGCAGCCACGTAAAACTTGCAACAACAAAGTAGAGGACGTCTAACTTGTTTTTGCAAGGCATGTTGTGATGTGATATGGTCAAGACATGATGCTAAATTTTTATTATGAGATGATCATGTTTTCTTGAAGTTATCGGCAACTGGCAGAAACCTTATGGTTGTCACTTTATTGCATAAGATGCAAGCACCAAATAATTGCTTTACTTTATCGCTATGCGATAGTAATAATTGCAAGAGCAATAGTTGGCGAGACGACCATGTGACGACACATTGATATAGATCAAGATGATGGAGATCATGGTGTCATGCCGGTGACGATGGAGATCATGACAGTACTTTGGAGATGGAGATCAAAGGCGCAAGATGATCATGGCCATATCATGTCACATATTTTGATTGCATATGATGTTTATCTTTTATACATCTTATTTTGCTTAGTTCGACGGTAGCTTTATAAGATGATCTCTCACTAAATTTCAAGGTATAAGTGTTCTCCCTGAGTATGCACCGTTGCGAAAGTTCTTCGTGCTGAGACACCACGTGATGATCGGGTGTGATAGGCTCTACGTTCAAATACAACGGGTGCAAAACAGTTGCACACATGGAATACTCAGTTTAAACTTGACGAGCCTAGCATATACAGATATGGCCTTGAAACACTGGAGACCGAAAGGTCGAGCGTGAATCATATAGTAGATATGATCAACATAGTGATGTTCACCATTGAAAACTACTCCATCTCACGTGATGATCGGACATGGTTTAGTTGATTTGGATCACGTGATCACTTAGATGATTAGAGGGATGTCTATCTAAGTGGGAGTGCTTAAGTAATATGATTAATTGAACTTTAATTTATCATGAACTTAGTCCTGATAGTATTTTGCAAATCATGTTGTAGATCGATAGCTCGCGTTGTTGCTTCCCTATGTTTATTTTGATATGTTCCTAGAGAAAAAATTATGTTGAAAGATGTTAGTAGCAATGATGCGGATTGGATCCGTGATCTGAGGTTTATCCTCATTGCTGCACAGAAGAATTATGTCCTTGAGGCACCGCTAGGTGACAGACCTATTGCAGGAGCAGATGCAGACATTATGAACGTTTGGCTAGCTCAATATGATGACTACTTGATAGTTTAGAGCACAATGCTTAACGGCTTAGAATCGGGACTTCAAAGACGTTTTGAACGTCATGGACCATATGAGATGTTCCAGGAATTGAGGTTAATATTTCAAGCAAATACCCGAGTTGAGAGATGCGAAGTCTCCAACAAGTTCTGTAGCTAAAAGATGGAGGAGAATCGCTCAACTCGTGAGCATGTGCTCAGATTGTCTGGGTACTACAATCGCTTGAATCAAGTGGGAGTTAATCTTCCAGATAAGATAGTGATTGACAGAGTTCTCTAGTCACCATCACCAAGTTACTAGAACTTCGTGATGAACTATAGTATGCAAGGGATGACGAAAACGTTTCCCAAGCTCTTCGTGATGTTGAAATCGACGAAGGTAGAAATCAAGAAAGAGCATCAAGTGTTGATGATTGACAAGACCACTAGTTTCAAGAAAAGGGCAAAGGGAAAGAAAGGGAACTTCAAGTAGAATGGCAAGCAAGTTGTCACTCCCGTGAAGAAGCCCAAAGTTGGACCAAAGCCTGAAACTGATTGCTTCTACTACAAAAGAAATGGTCACTAGAAGTGGAAATTCCCTGAATATTTGGTGAATAAGTAGAATGGCAATGTGAACAAGCGTATATTTGATATACAGGTTATTGATGTGTACCTTACTAGTATTTATAGTAGCCCCTGAGTATTTGATACTTGTTCGGTTGCTAAGATTAGTAACTCGAAACAGGAGTTACAGAATAAATAAAGACTAGTTGAAGGGAAGTGACGATGAGTGTTGTAAGTAGTTCCAAGATTGATATGATCATCATCGCACACTCCCTATTGCTACGTCTTGAGCTTGCGTTGGTTTTCCTCAAAGAGGAGAGGGTGATGCAGCAATAGTAGCATAAGTATTTCCCTCAGTTTTTGAGAACCAAGGTATCAATCCAGTAGGAGGCTCCTCAAAAGTCCCACGCACCTACACAAACAAACTGAGAACTCGCAACCAACACAATAAAGGGGTTTTCAATCCCTTCACGACCACTTGCGAAAGTGAGATCTAATACAGATAGTAAGATAAGATAAATATATTTTTGGTATTTTGTAATATAGATGCAAAGAGTAAATATGCAAATAAAAGTAGATTGGAAGCAAATATGATAAGAGATAGACCTGGGGGCCATAGGTTTCACTAGTGGCTTCTCTCAAGATAGCATAAGTATTACGGTGGGTGAACAAATTATTGTTGAGCAATTGATAGAAAAGCGCATAGTTATGAGATTATCTAGGCATGATCATGTATATAGGCATCACATCCATAACAAGTAGACCGACTCCTACCTGCATCTACTACTATTACTCCACACATCGACCGACTCCTGCCTGCATCTAGAGTATTAAGTTCATAAGAACAGAGTAACGCATTAAGCAAGATGACATGATGTAGAGGGATAAACTCAATCAATATTGTATAAACCCCATCTTGTTATCCTCGATGGAAACAATACAATACGTGCCTTGCAACCCTTTCTGTCACTGGGTAAGGACACCGCAATATTAAACCCAAAGCTAAGCACTTCTCCCATGGCAAGAAAGATCAATCCAGTAGGCCAAACTAAACTGATAATTTGAAGAGACTTGCAAAGATAACTCAATCATACATAAAAGAATTCAGAGAAGATTCAAATATTATTCATAGATAAACTTGATCATAAACCCACAATTCATCGGATCTCGACAAACACACCGCAAAAAGAGTTTACATCGAATAGATCTCCACAAGAGAGGGGGAGAACATTGTATTGAGATCCAAAAAGAGAGAAGAAGCCATCTAGCTAATAAGTATGGACCCGTAGGTCTGTGGTAAACTACTCACAACTCATCGGAGGGGCAAGGATGTTGATGTAGAGGCCCTCCATGGTTGATTCCCCCTCCGGCAGAACACCGACGAAGGCTCCAAGATGGGATCTTGCGGATACAAAAGGTTACGGTGGTGGAAATTGTGTTTCGTCTTGCTCCTGGATGTTTTCGGGGTACGTAGGTATATATAGGAGGAAGAAGTACGTCGGTGGCCACCCGAGGGGCCCACGAGACAGGGGCGCGCCCTAGAGGGGGGGCACCCTCCTATCTCATGGGAGCCTCGGCAGCTGCTTGGCTTGCACTCCAAGTCCTCTCGATCACGTTCGTTCCAAAAATCACGCTCCCGAAGGTTTCATTCCGTTTGGACTCCATTTGATATTCCTTTTCTTTGAAATACTGAAATAGGAAAAAAACAGCAATACGGGCTGGGCCTCCGGTTAGTAGGTTAGTCCCAAAAATAATATAAATGTGTAAAATAAAGCCCATAAACATCCAAAAGGGGTAATATAATAGCATGGAACAATCAAAAATTATAGATATGTTGGAGACGTATCAAGCATCCCGAAGCTTAATTCCTGCTCGTCGTCGAGTAGGTAAATGATAAAAAAGAAATTTTTGATGTGGAATGCTACCTAGCATAATTCTCAATGTAATTTTCTCTATTGTGGCATGAATGTTCAGATCCAAATGATACAAAATAAAAGTTCATATTGACATAAGAAATAGTAACACTTCAAGCATACTAATCAAAGTAATCATGTCTTCTCAAAATAACATGGCCAAAGAAAGTTATCCCTACAAAATCATATAGTCTGGCTGTTGCTCTATCTTCATCACACAAAGTATTTAATCATGCACAACCCCAATGACAAGCCAAGCAATTGTTTCATACTTTAATAATCTCAAACTCTTTCAACTTTCATGCAATACATGAGCATGAGCCATGGACATAGCACTATATGTGGAATAGAATGGTGGTTGTGGAGAAGACAAAAAGGAGAAGATAGTCTCACATCAACTAGGCGTATCAACGGGCTATGGAGATGCCCATTAATAGATATCAATGCGAGTGCGTAGGGATTGCCATGCAACGGATCCACTAGAGCTATAAATATATGAAAGCTCAACAAAAGAAACTAAGTGGGTGTGAATCCAACTCGCTTGCTCACAAAGACCTAGGGCACTTTTGAGGAAGCTCATCATTGAAATATACAATCCAAGTTCTATAATGAAAAATTCCCACTAGTATATGAAAGTGACAACATATGAGACTCTGTATCATGAAGATCATGGTGCTATTTTGAAGCACAAGTGTGGAAAAAGAGATAGTAGCATTGTCCCTTCTCTCTTTTTCTCTCATTTTTTTTCTTTTCTCTCTTTTTTTCCCTTTTTTTCTTTGAACTTTTTTTTCTTTTTGGCCTTTCTCTCTTTTTTTTCTTTTGTAAAGTCCGAAGTCTCATCCCGACTTGTGGGGGAATCAGTCTTCATCATCCTTTCCTCACTAGGACAATGCTCTAATAATGAAAATCATCACACTTTTATGGATTCACAACTCAAGAATTACAACTCAAAGCTAGAACAAGATATGACTCTCTATGAATGCCTCCGGCGATGTACCGGGATATGCAACAAATCAAGAGTGACATGTATGAAAATTATGAAGGTGGCCTTGCCACAAATACAATGTCAACTACATGATCATGCAAAGAGCAATATGACAAAAGTAATGTGTGTCATATGAACGGAACGGTGGAAAGTTGCATGGCAATATATCTCGGAATGGCTATGGAAATGCCATAATAGGTAGGTATGGTGGTTGTTTTGAGGAAGGTATATGGTGGGTTTATGGTACCGGCGAAAGTTGCACGGTACAAGAGAGGCTAGCAATAATGGAAGGGTGAAAGGGTGCGTATAATCCATGGACTCAACATTAGTCAAAAGAACTCATGCACCTATTGCAAAAATTTAGAAGTCATCGAAAATCAAAGCACTACACGCATGCTCCTAGGGGGATAGATTGGTAGGAAAAGACCATCGTTCATCCCCGACCACCACTCATAAGGAAGACACTCAATAAATAAAATTGTGCTCCAACTTCATCACAAAGCGGTTCACCATACGTGCATGCTACGGGAATCACAAACTTCAACACAAGCATTCTTTAAATTCATAATCACCCAACTAGCATGACTTTAATATTACTACCTCCATATCTCAAAACAATTATCAAGCATCCAATTGATCATAACATCCAATTCACTTTCTATGATAGTTTTTATTATACCCAACTTGGATGCTCATCATTCTAGGACCAACTTTATGACCATAGCAAATACATGATGTTCTAGAAGACTCTCAAAATAATATAAGTGAAGCATGGGAGACTAGAAATTTCTTCAAAATTTAGACACCACCATGCTCTAAAAGATATAAGTGAAGCACTAGAGCAAAAACTATCAAGCTCAAAAGATATAAGTGAAGCACATAGAGTATTCTAGCAAATTCTAATCAAATAGGCTTATCCCAAAAGGTGTGTACAGCAAGGATGATTGTGGTAAACTAAAAATCAAAGACTAATATAATACACGATGCTCCAAGCAAAACACATATCATGTGGCGAATAAAAATATAGCTCCAAGTAAAGTTACCAATGAACGAAGATGAAAGAGGGGATGCCTTCCCGGGGCATCCCCAAGATTAGGCTTTTGGCTATTCTTGAATATCTTGGGGTGCCATGGGCATCCCCAAGCTTAGGCTCTTGCCACCCTTTATTCCATAGTCCATAAAAGCTTTACGCAAAACTTGAAAACTACACAACACAAAACTCAACAGGAAATCTTATAAGCTCCGTTAGTGAAAGAAAACAAAACCACCACATAAGGTACTTTAATGAACTCATTATTTATTTATTTTGGTGTTAAACCTACTGTATTCCAACTTTATTATGGTTTATAAACTAATTTACTAGCCATAGATGCATTGAAATAAGCAAACAACACACGAAAAACAGAATCTGTCAAAAATAGAACAGTCTGTAGAAATCTGTAACTAACGCAAACTTCTGGAACTCTAAAAATCCTACCAAAATAGGAAGTCCTGGACAATTTGTTTATTGATCAGCATCAAAAATAATCAACGCAAAATCACGTTCCTGTGATTTAACAAAATTATATTCGTGCATGCAAAGTTTCTGTTTTTCAGCAGAATCAAATCAACTATCATCATAGGTTATCCGATAGGTTCTACTTGGCACAAACACTAATTAAAAGATAAAAACACATCTAAACATAAGATAGATGCAAGATTTATTACTAAACAGGAGCAAAAACAAAAAAACATAAAGAAAATTGGGTTGCCTCCCAACTAGCGCTATCGTTTAACGCCCCTAGCTAGGCATAAAAACAAAGATAGATCTAAGTAGTGCCATCTTTGGCACTCGGAGAGGAGGATATCCTTTATATGGCATTTATTATTCTATTTAAGGTAAGCACATGGACATTAATGGAAGAAGTAAGATTAAGCACGTTACGGAAGTTTGCCTCTAAACTAGACTTCATCTCTTTAATAATTTCATTTTGATAAAAGCACAAGAGAGTAGTTGATTCAACCTTATCGTTCATAGGGTGCCCAAATATGGTTTTCATTTTTTCATAAGTGTCTATAGCATCCCCTTCAAGAAAACCTCCTTCAAAAATAGAATCTAAAACTTGTTTAAAAGAAGCTGGCAAGCCAACATAGAAACTTTTTAAGTAATCTTCAATTTGATATTGTGGCACATGGCTAGCCCGAATCCTTAATAACCTATCCCAAGCATCTTTTAAAGACTCGTCAAGTAAATAGCAAAAAATTCCGGAGTCATCCTCATCAAAATTATTCAAGCTCTCATTGGAGACCCCGGTGGGTCTTTCTATAGTGTCATTATTCATGAGCTTAGAGAGGATAGAGGGGTTATCCAAGGTACTAGAACCTAGGAAAGGGCCCTTAGTTCTTTTTGATTCGGCCATAGCAACGGAAGGGCAAACGTAAAAAGGAGAAGAAGAAGATTGGGAAAGAGATGGCGACTAAAACGGCAAGGGTGAAGTGGGGGAGAGGAAAACGAGAGGCAAATGGCAAATAAAGTAAATGCGAGTGAGATGGGTTTGTGATGGGTACTTGGTATGTCTTGACTTGAGCGAAGACCTCCCCGGCAACGGCACCAGAAATCCTTCTTGCTACGTCTTGAGCTTGCGTTGGTTTTCCTCGAAGAGGAGAGGGTGATGCAGCAATAGTAGCGTAAGTATTTCCCTTAGTTTTTGAGAACCAAGGTATCAATCCAGTAGGAGTATCCTCAAAAGTCCCATGCACCTACACAAACAAAAGGAGAACTCGCAACCAACGCAATAAAGGGGTTGTCAATCCCTTCACGGCCACTTGCGAAAGTGAGATCTAATACAGATAGTAAGATAAGATAAATATATTTTTGGTATTTTGTAATATAGATGCAAAGAGTAAAGATGCAAATAAAAGTAGATTGAAACCAAATATGATAAGAGATAGACCCCGGGGCCATAGGTTTCACTAGTGGCTTCTCTCAAGATAGCATAAGTATTACGGTGGGTGAACAAATTACTGCCGAGCAATTGATAGAAAAGCGCATAGTTATGAGATTATATAGGCATGATCATGTATATAGGCATCACGTCCTTAACAAGTAGACCGACTCCTGCCTCCATCTACTACTATTACTCCACACATCGACCGACTCCTCCTGCATCTAGAGTATTAAGTTCATAAGAACAGAGTAACACATTAAGCAAGATGACATGATGTAGAGGGATAAATTCAAGCAATATGATATAAACCCCATCTTGTTATCCTAGATGGCAACAATACAATACGTGCCTTGCAACCCTTTCTATCACTGGGTAAGGACACCGCAAGATTGAACCCAAAGCGAAGCACTTCTCCCATGGCAAGAAAGATCAATCCAGTAGGCCAAACCAAACTGATAATCGAATAGACTTGCAAAGATAACTCAATCATACATAAAATAGTTCAGAGAAGATTCAAATATTATTCATAGATAAACTTGATCATAAACCCACAATTCATCGGATCTCGACAAACACACTGCAAAAAGAGTTTACATCGAATAAATCTCCACAAGAGAGGGGGAGAACATTGTATTGAGATCCAAAAAGAGAGAAGAAGACATCTAGCTAATAACTACGGACCCGTAGGTCTGTGTTAAACTACTCACAACTCATCGGAGGGGCAAGGATGTTGATGTAGAGGCCCTCCATGGTTGATTCCCCCTCCGGCAGAACGCCGGCGAAGGCTCCAAGATGGGATCTCGCGGATACAGAAGGTTACGGTGGTGGAAATTGTGTTTCGTCTTGCTCCTGGGTGTTTTTGGGGTACGTACGTATATATACGAGGAAGAAGTACGTCGGTGGCCGCCAGAGGGGCCCATGAGACAGGGGGCGCGCCCTACGGGCGCCCTCCTATCTCGTGGGAGCCTCGGCAGCTTCTTGGCTTGCACTCCAAGTCCTCTGGATCACGTTCGTTCCAAAAATCACGCACCGGTTTCATTCTGTTTGGACTCCGTTTGATATTCCTTTTCTTTGAAATACTGAAATAGGCAAAAAAACAACAATATGGGCTGGGCCTCCGGTTAGTAGGTTAGTCCCAAAAATAATATAAATGTGTAAAATAAAGCCCATAAACATCCAAAAGGGGTAATATAATAGCATGGAACAATCAAAAATTATAGATACGTTGGAGACGTATCACCTATACTTTCGGGATTAGTGTTAAACCTAAATAAAAGTTATTTGGCGTTTGCATTGAGCATGAATATGATTTGATCATGTTTATTGCAACACGGTTATTCATTTAAAGTCAGAGAATAATTGTTGTTCTGTTTACATGAATAAAACCTTCAATGGTCATACACCCAATGAAAATAGTTTGTTGGATCACGATCGTAGTGATACACATATTCATAATATTGATGCCAAAAGATGCAAAGTTAATAATGATAGTGCAACTTATTTGTGGCACTGCCGTTTGGGTTATATCGGTGTAAAGCGCATGAACAAACTCCATAAAGATGGATTTTCGGAATCACTTGGTTATGGATCATTTGATGCTTGCGAACCGTGCCTTTTGGGCAAGATGACTAAAACTCCGTTCTCCAAAACAATGGAACGAGCTACTGACTTGTTGGAAATAATACATACTGATGTATGCAGACCAATGAGTATTAAGGCTCGTGGCGGGTATCGTTATTTTCTGACCTTCACAAATGATTTGAGCAGATATGAGTATATCTACTTAATGAAGCGCAAGTCTAAAACATTTGAAAAGTTCAAAGAATTTCAGAAGTGAAGTGGAGAATCATCATAACAAGAAAATAAATTTTCGACAATCTGATCGTAGAGGAGAATATTAGAGTTACGAGTTTGGCCTTCATATAAAACAATGTGGAATAGTTTCACAGCTCACGCCACCTAGAACACCACAATGTTATGGTGTGTCCGAACATTGTAACCGCACTTTATTGGATATGGTGCGATCTATGATGTATCTTACTGATTTACCACTATCGTTTTGGGGTTATGCATTAGAGACAGCTGCATTCACTTTAAATAGGGCACCATCAAAATCCGTTGAGACAACGCCTTATGAACTGTGGTTTGGCAAGAAACCAAAGTTGTCATTTCTTAAAGTTTGGGGTTGCGATGTTTATGTGAAAAAGTTTTCAACCTGATAAGCTCTAACCCAAATCGGAGAAGTGTGTTTTCATAGAATACCCAAAGGAAACTGTTGGGTACACCTTCTATCACAGATCCGAAGGCAAAAATATTCGTTGCTAAGATGGATCCTTTCTAGAGGAGTTTCTCTTGAAAGAAGTGAGTGGGAGGAAAGTAGAACTTGATGAGGTAATTGTACCTTCTCCTGAATTGAAAAGTAGACTGTCACAGAAATCAGTTCTAGTGATTCCTACACCAATTAGTGGGGAAGCTAATGATAATGATCATGAAGCTTCGGATCAAGTTACTACCAAACCTCGTAGGTCAACCAGAGTATGTTCCGCACCAGAGTGGTACGGTAATCCTATTCTGGAGTTCATGTTACTTGACCATGACGAACCTACGAACTATGAGGAAGTGATGATGAGCCCATATTCCACGAAATGGCTTGAAGCCATGAAATCTGAGATGGGATCCATATATGAGAACAAAGTATGGACTTTGGTTGACTTGCCTGATGATCGGCAAGCCATCGAGAATAAATGGATCTTCAAGAGGAAGACGGACGATGATAGTAGTGTTACTATCTACAAAGCTCGAATTGTCGCAAAAATGTTTTCGACAAGTTCAAGATGTTGACTACGATGAGATTTTCTCACTCGTATCGATGTTAAGTCTGTCTGAATCATGTTAGCAAATTGCCACATTTATGAAATCTGGCAAATAGATGATAAAACTACATTCCTTAATGGATTTCTTAAAGAAGAGTTGTATGTGATGCAACCAGAAGGTTTTGTCAATCCGAAAGGTGCTAACAAAGTGTGCAAGCTCCAGTGATCCATCTATGGACTGGTGCAAGCATCTCGGAGTTGGAATATACGCTTTGGTGAGTTGATCAAAGCATATGGTCTTATACAGACTTTTGGAGAAGCCTGTATTTACAAGAAAGTGAGTGGGAGCTCTGTAGCATTTCTAAAACTATATGTATATGACATATTGTTGATTGGAAATGATATAGAAATTCTGGATAGCATAAAAGGATACTTGAATAAGAGTTTTTCAATGAAAGACCTCGGTGAAGCTTCTTACACATTGAGCATCAAGATCTATAGAGATAGATCAAGACGCTTGATAAGATTTTTCAATGAGTACATACCTTGATAAGATTTTTGAAGTAGTTCAAGGTAGAACAGTCAAAGAAGGAGTTCTTGCCTATGTTGCAAGGTGTGAAGTTGAGTAAGACTCAAAACCCGACCATGGCAGAAAATAGAAAGAGAATGAAAAGTCATTCCCTATGCTTCAATCATAGGTTCTATAAAGTAGGCTATGCTGTGTACCAGACCTATTGTATACCTTGCTCTGAGTTGGGCAAGGGAGTACAATTTTGATCTAGGAGTAGATCACTGGACAGCGGTCAAAAATATCCTTAATGAGGACTAAGCAAATATTTCTCGATTATAGAGGTGATAAAAGAGCCCGTCGTAAAGAGTTACATCGGTGCAAGCTTTTACACCGATCCAGATGACTCTAAGTCTCAATCTGGATACATATTGAAAGTGGGAGCAATTAGCTAGAGTAGCTCTATGCAGAGCATTGTAGACATAGAATATTTGCAAAATGTATACGGTTCTGAATGTGACAGACCCGTTGACTAAACTTCTCTCATGAGCAAAACATGATCATACCTTAATACTCTTTGGGTGTTAATCACATAGTGATGTGAACTAGATTACAGACTCTAGTAAACCCTTTGGGTGTTGACCACATGACGATGTGAACTATGGGTATTAATCACATACAGATGTGAATATTGGTGTTAAATCACATGGTGATGTGAACTAGATTATTGACTCTAGTGCAAGTGGGAGACTAAAGGAAATATGCCCTAGAGGCAATAATAAAGTTATTATTTATTTCCTTATTTCATGATAAATGCTTATAATTCATGCTAGAATTGTATTAACCGAAACTTAGTACATGTGTGAATATATAGACAAACATAATGTCACTAGTATGCCTCTACTTGACTAGCTCGTTGAATCAAAGATGGTTATGTTTCCTAGCCATAGACACGAGTTGTCATTTGATTAACGGGATCACATCATTAGGAGAATGATGTGATTGACTTGACCCATTCCGTTAGCTTAGCACTTGATTATTTAGTATGTTGCTATTGCTTTCTTCATGACTTATACATGTTCCTATGACTATGAGATTATGCAACTCCCATTTGCCAGAGGAACACTTTGTGTGCTACCAAACGTCACAACTTAACTGGGTGATCATAAAGGAGCTCTACAGGTGTCTCCAAAGGTACATGTTGAGTTGGCGTATTTCGAGATTAGGATTTGTCACTCCGATTGTCGGAGAGGTATCTCTGGCCCTCTCGGTAATGCACATCACTATAAGCCTTGCAAGCAATGTGACTAATGAGTTAGTTGCAGGATGATGCATTACAAAACGAGTAAAGAGACTTGCCGGTAACGAGATTGAACTAGGTATTAAGATACCGACGATCGAATCTCGGACAAGTAACATACCGATGACAAAGGGAACAACGTATATATGTTATTATGCGGTTTGACCGATAAAAGATTTTCGTAGAATATGTATGAGCCAATATGAGCATCCAGGTTCCGCTATTGGTTATTGACCGGAGATGTGTCTCGGTCATGTCTACATAGTTCTCGAACCCGTAGGGTCCGCACGCTTAACGTTCGGTGATGATTTATATTATGAGTTATGTGTTTTGATGTACCAAAGGTAGTTTGGAGTCCCGGATGAGATCGGGGATATGACGAGGAGTCTCGAAATGGTCGAGACGTAAAGATCGATATATTGTACGACTATATTCGGACATCGAAAAGGTTCCGAGTGATTCGGGTATTTTTCGGAGTACCGGAGAGTTACGGGAATTCGCCGGGGAGTATATGGGCCTTATTGGACCATACGGGAATAGAGGAGAGAGGCCAAAAGGAAGGAGGCGTGCACCCCCCTTCTGGTCTGAATTGGACAAGGGGTGCAGCCCCCTTTTCCTTCTCCCTCTCCCTCTCTTTCCTTCTCTCCTACTCCAACAAGGAAATGAGGAGTCCTACTCCCGGTGGGAGTAGGACTCCCCCCTTGGCGCGCCCTCCTCCTTGGCCGGCCGCCTCCCTCTTGCTCCTTTATATACGGGGGCAGGGGGCACCTCTAGACACAACAATTGATCTCTTGATATCTTAGTCATGTGCGGTGCCCCTCTCCACCATATTCCACCTTGGTAATATCGTAGCGGTGCTTAGGCGAAGCCCTGCGTCGGTAGCATCATCAACACCATCATCACGCCGTCGTGCTGACGGAACTCTCCGCAAAGCTTTGTTGGATCGGAGTTCGTGGAATGTCATCGAGCTGAACGTGTGCTGAACTTGGAGGTGACGTACGTTCGGTACTTGATCGGTCGGATCATGAAGACGTACGACTACATCAACCGCGTTCTGCTAACGCTTCCGCTTTCGGTCTACGAGGGTACGTGGACAACACTCTCCTCTCTCGTTGCTATGCATCACCATGATCTTGCGTGTGCGTAGGATAACTTTTTTAAATTACTACGTTCCCCAATAGATGGCGTGGGTGAACGAGAACGAATCATTATCCCTTTATAAAGGCAGTAAAAATCATGCGCCTCCCCACTTGCCCTAAAGCTCGCTTATTTCCCAAGCGCCATGCGCATGGCACGGTTGGGTTACTCATACCCGCATTGATGAGAATCCCGTGATATGGGACACGATCTCTACTTTTACAAGATGTGCCAATGAAACCGCACCTCGAAATACGGAGGGGCAGGATAAAAATGGTTCGAATAAAGACCAGGCCGTGGCGTGATGTCACACTATGAGTTGTCAGCAGATTGGACTCATGGGATATTATACTCTCTATAGTGGTATGTGGAATTTGTTTTGCAGAACCGGACACGATTCTTATGTTCAAGATCTACTTTGGAGTATTCGGAGAAGGAACCCGCCTTGCAATGCCGAAGACAATCTGCATGCCGGACTCATCGTCATTGAAGCCTGGTTTAGGGGCTACTGAGGGAGTCCCAGATTAAGGGGTCCTCGGACAGCCGAACTATATGCATATGCCAGACTGTTGGGCTATGAAGATACAAGATAGAAGACTTCGTCCCGTGTCCGGATGTGACTCTCCTTTGCGTGGAAGGCAAGCTTGGCGATTAGGATATGAAGATTCCTTTCTCTGTAATCGACTCCGTGTAACCCTAGCCCCCTCCGGTGTCTACATAAACCGGAGGGTTTAGTCCGTAGGATAACAACAATCAGAATCATAGGCTAGCTTCTAGGGTTTAGCCTCTACGATCTCGTGGTAGATCAACTCTTGTAATACTCATATCATCAATATCAATCAAGCAGGAAGTAGAGTATTACCTCCATCGAGAGGGCCCGAACCTGGGTAAACATTGTGTCCCCCGCCTCGTGTTACCATTAGCCTTAGACGCACAGTTCGGGACCCCCTACCCGAGATCCGCCAGTTTTGACACCGATAGGGGGCGCCGCCCCCTTCCCCTAGTCCAATTCGGACCCATGGGGGGAGGCGCTACCTCCCCTTGGCCTGCCTCTTCTATTTCCCGTATGGCCCAATAAGGCCCATTACTTCTCCCGGTGAATTCCGGTAACTCCCCGGTACTCCGAAAAATACCCGAATCACTCAGAACCTTTATGTTGTCCGAATATAGCCTTCCAATATATCGATCTTTATGTCTCGACCATTTCGAGACTCCGCGTCACGTCCGTGATCTCATTCGGGACTCCGAACAAACTTCGGTCATAAAAACACATAACTCATAATACAAATCGTCATCGAACGTTAAGCGTGCGGACCCTACGGGTTCGAGAACTATGTAGACATGATTGAGACGCATCTCCAATCAATAACCAATAGCGGAACCTGGATGCTCATATTGGCTCCTACATATTCTACGAAGATCTTTATCGGTCAAACCTCATAACAACATACGTTGTTCCCTTTGTCATCGATATGTTACTTGCCCGAGATTCGATCGTCGGTATCATTATACCTAGTTCAATCTCGTTACCGGCAAGTCTCTTTACTCGTTCTGTAATGCTTCATCCCGCAACTAACTCATTAGTCACATTGCTTGCAAGGCTTATAGTGATGAGCATTACCGAGAGGGCCCAGAGATACCTCTCCGATACATGAAGTGACAAATCCTAATCTCGATCTATGCCAACCCAACAAACACCTTCGGAGACACCTGTAGAGCATCTTTATAATCACCCAGTTACGTTGTGACGTTTGATAGCACACAAGGTGTTCCTCTGGTATTCAGGAGTTGCATAATCTCATAGTCTGAGGAACGTGTATAAGTCATGAAGAAAGCAGTAGCAATGAAACTGACACGATCATAATGCTAAGCTAATGGATGGGTCATGTCCATCTCATCATTCTCCTAATGATGTGATCTCGTTCATCAAATGACAACACATGTCTATGGTTAGGAAACATAACCATCTTTGATTAACGAGCTAGTCAAGTAGAGGCATACTAGGGACTACATGTTTGTCTATGTATTCACACATGTACTAAGTTTCCGGTTAATACAATTCTAGCATGAATAATGAACATTTTGTTGGGGAACGTAGTAATTTCAAAAAATTTCCTACGCACACGCAAGATCATGGTGATGTATAGCAACGAGAGGGGAGAGTGTTGTCTACGTACCCTCGTAGACCGAAGCGGAAGCGATCACAACGTAGAGGAAGTAGTCGTACGTTCTCCTTGCGATCCGACCGATCCCGGCGCCGTTACTCCGGCGCCCCCGAGTTCTTGACACACGTACAGCTCGATGACGTCCCTCGAACTCCGATCCAGCCGAGTGTTGAGGGAGAGTTCCGTCAGCACGACGGCGTGGTGACGATCTTGATGTTCTACCGGCGCAGAGCTTCGCCTAAGCTTCGCGACGATATGACTGAGGTGGAATAGGTGGAAGGGGGCACCGCACACGGCTAAGGAACGATCCGTAGATCAAACTTTTGTGTTCTAGGGTGCCCCCCTGCCCCCGTATATAAAGGAGCAAGGGGGGAGGTGCGGCGGCCCAAGGAGGCGCGCAGAGGAGTCCTACTCCCACCGAGTAGGACTCCCCCTTACTAGTTGGAGTAGGATTGGGGGAGGAGGAAGAGAGAAGGGGGGGCGCCGCCCCCCTCTCCTTGTCCTATTTGGACTAGGGGGGAGGGGGCGCACGGCCAGCCCTGGCCGGCCCTTCCTCTTCTCCCTCGTGGCCCACTAAGGCCCAATAGCCCCGGGAGGTTCAGTAACCCCGGTTTTCGGTAAAATCCCGATTTCAGCGGAACCATTCGAACTCCAAATATAGGCTTCCAATATATCAATCTTTATGTCTCGACCATTTCGAGACTCCTCGTCATGTCCGTGATCACATCCGGACTCGAACTTCTTGGTACATCAAAATACATAAACTCATAATATAACAGATCATCGAAACCTTAAGCGTGCGGACCCTACGGTTCGAGAACAATGTAGACATGGCGAGACACGTCTCGGTCAATAACCAATAGCGGGACCTGGATGCCCATATTGGTTCCTACATATTCTACGAAGATCTTTATCGGTCAGACCGCATAACAACATCGTTGTTCCCTTTGTCATCGGTATGTTACTTGCCCGAGATTCGATCGTCGGTATCCAATACCTAGTTCAATCTCGTTCATGGCAAGTCTCTTTACTCGTCCGTAATACATCATCTCACAACTAACTCATTAGCTACAATGCTTGCAAGGCTTCATGATGTGCATTACCGAGAGGGCCAGAGATACCTCTCCGACAATCGGAGTGACAAAACCTAATCTCGAAATACGCCAACCCAACATCGCCTTTGGAGACACTGTAGTACTCCTTTATAATCACCCGATTCACGTTGTGACGTTTGGTAGCACCAAAGTGTTCCTCCGTAAACGGAGTTGCATAATCTCATAGTTACAGGAAAATGTATATGTCATGGATAAAAGCAGTAGCAACATACTAAACGATCGTGTGCTAAGCTAATGGAATGGGTCATGTCAATCGATCATTCTACTAATGATGTGACCTTGTTAATCAAATAACAACTCTTTGTTCATGGTTAGGAAACATAACCATCTTTGATTAACAAGCTAGTCTAGTAGAGGCATACTAGTGACATATTGTTTGTCTATGCATTCACACATGTATCATGTTTCCGGTTAATACAATTCTAGCATGAATGATAAACATTTATCATGAAATAAGGAAATAAATAATAACTTTATTATTGCCTCTAGGGCATATTTCCTTGATCTCCCACTTGCACTAGAGTCAATAATCTAGATTACATAGTAATGATTCTAACACCCATGGAGTCTTGGTGTTGATCATGTTTTGCTCGTGGAAGAGGCTTAGTCAACGGTGCGCTACATTCAAATCCGTATGTATCTTGCAAATCTCTATGTCTCCCACCGGACTAAATCCGGATGGAATTGAAGCGTCTTTTGATGTGCTTGGTCCTCTTGTGAAATCTGGATTCCTTCGCTAAGGCAATTGCTCCAAGATTGTCACGAAGATTTTCATTGGACCCGATGCACTAGGTATGACACCTAGATCGGATATGAACTCCTTCATCCGACTCCTTCATTAGCTGCTTCGAAGCTGCTATGTACTCCGCTTCACATGTAGATCCCGCCACGACGCTTTGTTTAGAACTGCACCAACCGACAGCTCCTCCGTTTAGTGTAAATCGTATCCGGTCTGCGATTTAGAATCGTCCGGATCGGTGTCAAAGCTTGCATCAACGTAACTGTTCGATGAGCTCTTTGTCACCTCCATATCGAGAAACATATCCTTAGTCCTTTTCGGTATTTCAGATGTTCTTGACCGCTGTCGATGATCCACTCTGGATTACTTTGGTACCTCCTGCTAAGCTTATAGCAAGGCACACTTCAGTCGGTACACAAGACATTGCATACATGATAGAGCCTATGGCTGAAGCATAGGAACATCTTTCATTTCTCTCTATCTTCTGCAGTGGTCGGGCATTGAGTCTTACTCAACTTCACACCTTGTAACACAGGCAAGAACCTTTCTTTGCTTGATCCATTTTGAACTTCTTCAAAATTTTGTCAAGGTATGTGCTTTGTGAAAGTCCAATTAAGCGTCTTGATCTATCTCTATAGATCTTAATGCCCAATATGTAAGCAGCTTCACCGAGGTCTTTCATTGAAAAACTCTTATTCAAGTATCCCTTTATGCTATCCAGAAATTCTATATCATTTCCAATCAGCAATATGTCATCTACATATAATATCGAAATGCTCTGAGCTCCCACTCACTTTCTTGTAAATACTGAGCTTCTCCAAAAGTCCAGATGAACCCAAATGCTTTGATCACACTATCAAAGCGTTTATTCCAACTCGAGATGCTTGCACCAGTCCATAAATGGATCATTGGAGCTTGCACACTTTGTTAGCTCCTTTGGATCGATAAAACCTTCGGTTGCATCATATACAACTCTTCTTCCGTAAATCCATTCAGAATGCGTCTTTACATCCATTTGCCAAATTTCATAATCATAAAATACGGCAATTGCTAACATGATTCGGACAGACTTAAGCATCGCCACGGGTGAGAAGGTCTCATCGTAGTCAATCCCTTGAACTTGTCGAAACCCTTTGCGATAAGTCGAGCTTTGTAGACGATAATATTACCGTCGCGTCGGTCTTCTTCTTGAAGATCCACTTGTTTTCTATTGCTTGCCTACCCTCGGGCAAGTCAACCAAAGTCCATACTTTGTTTTCATACATGGATCCCATCTCGATTTCATGGCCTCAAGCCATTTTGCGAATCTGGGCTCACCATCGCTTCTTCATAGTTCGCAGGTTCATCATGATCTAGTAGCATGATTTCGAACAGGATTACCGTACCACTCAGTGCGGATCTTACTCGTTGATCTACGAGGTTACAGTAGTAACTTGATCCAAGTTTCATGATCATCATCATCAACTTCCTCATTACTTGGTGTAGATGTCTCGTAAACCGGTTTCGCGATAAACTACTTTCAAGTAAGGGAGAAGGTACAATTACCTCATCAAGTTCTACTTTCCTCCCACTCACTTCTTTCGAGAGAAACTCCTTCTCTAGAAAGGATCCATTCTTAGCAACAAATGTCTTGCCTTCGGATCTGTGATAGAAGGTGTACCCAACTGTCTCCTTTGGGTATCCTATGAAGACACATTTCTCGATTTGGGTTCGAGCTTATCAGGTTGAAGCTTTTTCACATAAGCATCGCATCCCCAAACTTTAAGAAACGACAACTTTGGTTTCTTGCTAAACCATAGTTCATAAGGTGTCGCCTCAACGGATTTTGACGGTGTTCTATTCAGTGTGAATGCGGCCGTCTCTAGAGCATAACCCCAAAACGATAGCGGTAAATCTGTAAGAGACATCATAGATCGCACCATATCTAGTAAAGTACGATTCGACGCTCGGACACACCATTCTGTTGTGGTGTTCGGGTGGCGTGAGTTCTTGAAACTATTCGCATTGCTTCAAATGTAGACCAAACTCGTAACTCAAATATTCACCTCCACGATCGATCATAGAAATTTAATTTTCTTATTACGATGATTTTCAACTTCACTCTGAAATTCTTTGAACTTTTCAAATGTTTCAGACTTATGTTTCATTAAGTAGATATACCCATATCCGCTTAAGTCATCTGTGAAGGTGAGAAAATAACGATATCCACCACGAGCCTCAACATTCATCGGACCACATACATCAGTATGTATGATTTCCAACAAATCTGTTGCTCTCTCCATAGTACCGGAGAACGGGTTCTAGTCATCTTGCCCATGAGGCACGGTTACATAAGTGCCAAGTGATTCATAATCAAGTGACTCCAAAAGTCCATCAAGATGGAGTTTCTTCATGCGCTTTACACCGATATGACCTAAACGGCAAGTGCCACAAATAAGTTGCACTATCATTATCAACTCTGCATCTTTTGGTTTCAACATTATGAATATGTGTATCACTACTATCGAGATTCATCAAAATAGACCACTCTTCAAGGGTGCATGACCATAAAAGATATTACTCATATAAATAGAACAACCATTATTCTCTCGATTTAAATGAATAACCGTCTTGCATCAAACAAGATCCAGATATAATGTTCATGCTCAACGCAGCACCAAATAACAATTATTTAGGTCTAAAACTAATCCGAAGGTAGATGTAGAGGTAGCGTGCCGACCGCGATCACATCGACTTTGGAACCATTTCCACGCAGATCGTCACCTCGGCCTTTGCGGTGTTAAGCAATCCGTAGTCCCTGCTTTGAGTTGCAAATATTAGCAATGAACCAATTATCAAATACCCAGTGCTCTGCGAGCTCTAGTAAGGTACACATCAATAACATGTATATCACATATACCTTTGTTCACCTTGCCATCCTTCTTATCCGCCAAATACTTGGGGCAGTTCCGCTTCAAGTGACGATCGCTTGCAAGAGAAGCACTCGGCCAGGCTTAGGTCCAGACTTGGGTTTCTTCTCCGAGCAAACAACTTGCTTGCTGTTCTTCTTGAAGTTCCTTCTTCTTCCCTTTGCCTTTCTTCTTGAAACTAGTGGTCTTATTGACCATCAACACTTGATGCTCCTTCTTGATTTCTACCTCCGCAGCCTTTAGCATTGCGAAGAGCTCGGGTATAGTCTTTACTAACCCTTGCATATTATAGTTCATCACGAAGCCTTTGTAGCTTGGTGGCGTGATTGAAGAATTTCATCAATGACACAATCATCCGGAAGATTAACTCCCGGTTGAGTCAAGTGATTGTAATACCCGGACATTTTGTGTATGTGCTCACCGATGTAACTATTCTCCTCCATCTTGCAGCTATAGAACTTATTGGAGACTTCATATCTCTCAATCCGGGCATTACTTTGGAATATCAACTTCAACTCTGGAACATCTCATATGCTCCATGACGCTCAAAACGTCGTTTAAGTCCCGGTTCTAAGCCGTAAAGCATGGCACACTGAACTATAGAGTAGTCATCAGCTTTGCTCGCCAGACGCTCATAACATCCGGTGTTGCTCCAAGAAGAGTCTGGCACCTAGCGGTGCATCCAGGCGTAACTTTTACGTGCAGCAATGAGGATAATCCTCAAGTTACGGACCCGATCCGTGTAATTGCTACCATCATCTTTCAACTTTGCTTTCTCAAGGAACGCATTAAAATTCAACGGAACAACAAAGACGAGCCATCTATCTACAATCAAACATAAACAAGCAAGATACTATCAGTACTAAGTTCATGATAAATTTAAGTTCAATTAATCATATTACTTAAGAACTCCCACTTAGCAGACATCTCTCTAGTCATCTAAGTGATCACGTGATCCAAATCAACTAAACCATAACCGATCATCACGTGAAATGGAGTAGTTTTCAATGGTGAACATCTTATGTTGATCATATCTACTATATGATTCACGCCGACCTTTCGGTCTCCGTGTTCCGAGGCCATATCTGCATATGCTAGGCTCGTCAAGTATAACCCGAGTATTCTGCGTGTGCAAAACTGGCTTGCACCCGTTGTAGATGGACGAGAGCTTATCACACCCGATCATCACGTGGTGTCTGGGCACGACGAACTTTGGCAACGGTGCATACTCAGGGAGAACACTTCTTGATAATTTTAGTGAGAGATCATCTTATAATGCTACCGTCAATCAAAGCAAGATAAGATGCATAAAAGATAAACATCACATGCAAATCAATATAAGTGATATGATATGGTCATCATCATCTTGTGCTTCGTGATCTCCATCTCTGCAGCACCATCATGATCACCATCGTCACCGGCGCGACACCTTGATCTCCATCGTAGCATCGTTGTCGCCTCGCCAATCTTATGCTTCTCGACTATCGCTACCGCTTAGTGATAAAGTAAAGCATTACGTAGCGATTGCATTTCATACAATAAAGCGACAACCATATGGCTCCTGCCGATTGCCGATAACCGGTTACAAAACATGATCATCTCATACAATAAAATATAGCATCACGTCTTGACCATATCACATCACAACATGCCCTGCAAAAACAAGTTAGACGTCCTCTACTTTGTTGTTGCAAATTTTACGTGGCTGCTACGGGCTTAAGCAAGAACCAATCTCACCCACGCATCAAAACCACAACGATACTTCGTCAAATAGACTCCGTTTAACCTTCTCAAGGACCGGCGAGCCACACTCGGTTCAACTAAAGCGAGAGAGACAGACACCCGCCAATCACCTTTAAGCAACGAGTGCTCGTGGCGGTGAAACCAGTCTCGCGTAAGCGTCTGGCGTAATGTCGGTCCGGCCGCTTCATCTCACAATACCGCTGAACCAAAGTATGACATGCTGGTAGGTAGTATGACTTGTATCGCCCACAACTCACTTGTGTTCTACTCGTGCAAAACATCAAACCATAAAAACCTAGGCTCGGATGCCACTGTTGGGGAACGTAGTAATTTCAAAAAATTTCCTACGCACACGCAAGATCATGGTGATGTATAGCAACGAGAGGGGAGAGTGTTGTCTACGTACCCTCGTGACCCCAAGCGAAGCGATCACAACGTAGAGGAAGTAGTCGTACGTTCTCCTCGCGATCCGACCGATCCCGCGCCGTTACTCCGGCGCCCCCGAGTTCTTGACACACGTACAGCTCGATGACGTCCCTCGTACTCCGATCCAGCCGAGTGTCGAGGGAGAGTTCCGTCGACGACGGCATGGTGACGATCTTGATGTTCTACGGCGCGAGCCGCCTAAGCTTCGACGATATGACCGAGGTGGAATATGGTGGAAGGGGCACCGACACGGCTAAGGAACGATCCGTAGATCAAACTTGTGTGTTCTAGGGTGCCCCCTGCCCGTCAGATATAAAGGAGCAAGGGGAGGTGCGGCCGGCCCAAGGAGGGGCTGGGAGGAGTCCTACTCCCACCGAGTAGGACTCCCCCTTCCTAGTTGGAGTAGGATTGGGGAGGAGGAAGAGAGAGGGGGCGCCGCCTCTCCTTGTCCTATTCGGACTAGGGGGGGGGCGCGGCCAGCCCTGGCCGCCCTTCCTCTTCTCCCTCGTGGCCCACTAAGGCCCAATAGCCCCGGGAGGTTCCGTAACCCCGGTTTTCGGTAAAATCCGATTTCACCAGAACCATTCGAACTCCAAATATAGGCTTCCAATATATCAATCTTTATGTCTCGACCATTTCGAGACTCCTCGTCATGTCCGTGATCACATCCGGGACTCGAACTTCTTGGTACATCAAAATACATAAACTCATAATATAACGATCCATGAAACCTTAAGCGTGCGGACCCTACGGTTCGAGAACAATGTAGACATGACCGAGACACGTCTCCGGTCAATAACCAATAGCGGACCTGGATGCCCATATTGGTTCCTACATATTCTACGAAGATCTTTATCGGTCGGACCGCATAACAACATCGTTGTTCCCTTTGTCATCGGTATGTTACTTGCCCGAGATTCGATCGTCGGTATCCAATACCTAGTTCAATCTCGCATTGGCAAGTCTCTTTACTCGTTCCGTAATACATCATCTCACAACTAACTCATTAGCTACAATGCTTGCAAGGCTTGATGATGTGCATTACCGAGAGGGCCCAGAGATACCTCTCCAGACAATCGGAGTGACAAAACCTAATCTCGAAATACGCCAACCCAACATCGCCTTTGGAGACACACTGTAGTACTCCTTTATAATCACCCGATTCGTTGTGACGTTTGGTAGCACCAAAGTGTTCCTCCGTAAACGGAGTTGCATAATCTCATAGTTACAGGAACATGTATATGTCATGGATAAAAGCAGTAGCAACATACTAAACGATCGTGTGCTAAGCTAATGGAATGGGTCATGTCAATCGATCATTCTACTAATGATGTGACCTTGTTAATCAAATAACAACTCTTTGTTCATGGTTAGGAAACATAACCATCTTTGATTAACAAGCTAGTCTAGTAGAGGCATACTAGTGACATATTGTTTGTCTATGCATTCACACATGTATCATGTTTCCGGTTAATACAATTCTAGCATGAATGATAAACATTTATCATGAAATAAGGAAATAAATAATAACTTTATTATTGCCTCTAGGGCATATTTCCTTGATCTCCCACTTGCACTAGAGTCAATAATCTAGATTACATAGTAATGATTCTAACACCCATGGAGTCTTGGTGTTGATCATGTTTTGCTCGTGGAAGAGGCTTAGTCAACGGTCGCTACATTCAGATCCGTATGTATCTTGCAAATCTCTATGTCTCCCACCGGACTAAATCCGGATGGAATTGAGGCGTCTTTTGATGTGCTTGGTCCTCTTGTGAAATCTGGATTCCTTCGCTAAGGCAATTGCTCCAAAGATTGTCACAGAAGATTTTCATTGGACCCGATGCACTAGGTATGACACCTAGATCGGATATGAACTCCTTCATCCAGACTCCTTCATTAGCTGCTTCGAAGCTGCTATGTACTCCGCTTCACATGTAGATCCCGCCACGACGCTTTGTTTAGAACTGCACCAACCGACTCCTCCGTTTAGTGTAAATACGTATCCGGTCTGCGATTTAGAATCGTCCGGATCGGTGTCAAAGCTTGCATCAACGTAACTGCCACGATGAGCTCTTTGTCACCTCCATATCGAGAAACATATCCTTAGTCCTTTTCGGGTATTTGGGATGTTCTTGACCGCTGTCCGATGATCCACTCTGGATTACTTTGGTACCTCCTGCTAAGCTTATAGCAAGGCACACTTCAGTCTGGTACACAAGCATTGCATACATGATAGAGCCTATGGTGAAGCATAGGAACATCTTTCATTTTCTCTCTATCTTCTGCGGTGGTCGGGCATTGAGTCTTACTCAACTTCACACCTTGTAACACGTGCAAGAACCTTTCTTTGCTTGATCCATTTTGAACTTCTTCAAAATTTTGTCAAGGTATGTGCTTTGTGAAAGTCCAATTAAGCGTCTTGATCTATCTCTATAGATCTTAATGCCCAATATGTAAGCAGCTTCACCGAGGTCTTTCATTGAAAAACTCTTATTCAAGTATCCCTTTATGCTATCCAGAAATTCTATATCATTTCCAATCAGCAATATGTCATCTACATATAATATCAGAAATGCTACTGAGCTCCCACTCACTTTCTTGTAAATACAGGCTTCTCCAAAAGTCTGTATGAACCCAAATGCTTTGATCACACTATCAAAGCGTTTATTCCAACTCCGAGATGCTTGCACCAGTCCATAAATGGATCGCTGGAGCTTGCACACTTTGTTAGCTCCCTTTGGATCGATAAAACCTTCTGGTTGCATCATATACAACTCTTCTTCCGTAAATCCATTCAGAATGCAGTCTTTACATCCATTTGCCAAATTTCATAATCATAAAATGCGGCAATTGCTAACATGATTCGGACAGACTTAAGCATCGCTACTGGTGAGAAGGTCTCATCGTAGTCAATCCCTTGAACTTGTCGAAAACCCTTTGCGACAAGTCGAGCTTTGTAGACAGTAACATTACCGTCAGCGTCAGTCTTCTTCTTGAAGATCCACTTGTTTTCTATTGCTTGCCTACCCTCGGGCAAGTCAACCAAAGTCCATACTTTGTTTTCATACATGGATCCCATCTCAGATTTCATGGCCTCAAGCCATTTTGCAGAATCTGGGCTCACCATCGCTTCTTCATAGTTCGCAGGTTCATCATGATCTAGTAGCATGATTTCCAGAACAGGATTACCGTACCACTCTGGTGCGGATCTTACTCTGGTTGATCTACGAGGTTCTGTAGTAACTTGATCCGAAGTTTCATGATCATCATCATCAACTTCCTCATTACTTGGTGTAGATGTCTCAGAAACCGGTTTCTGCGATAAACTACTTTCAAGTAAGGGAGAAGGTACAATTACCTCATCAAGTTCTACTTTCCTCCCACTCACTTCTTTCGAGAGAAACTCCTTCTCTAGAAAGGATCCATTCTTAGCAACAAATGTCTTGCCTTCGGATCTGTGATAGAAGGTGTACCCAACTGTCTCCTTTGGGTATCCTATCAAGACACATTTCTCCGATTTGGGTTCGAGCTTATCAGGTTGAAGTTTTTTCACATAAGCATCGCATCCCCAAACTTTAAGAAGCGACAACTTTGGTTTCTTGCTAAACCATAGTTCATAAGGTGTCGTCTCAACGGATTTTGACGGTGTTCTATTCGGTGTGAATGCGGCCGTCTCTAGAGCATAACCCCAAAGCGATAGCGGTAAATCAGAAGAGACATCATAGATCGCACCATATCTAGTAAAGTACGACACGACGTTCGGACACACCATTACTGTTGTGGTGTTCCGGGTGGCGTGAGTTGCTAAACTATTCCGCATTGCTTCAAATGTAGACCAAACTCGTAACTCAAATATTCACCTCCACGATCGGATCGTAGAAATTTAATTTTCTTATTACGATGATTTTCAACTTCACTCTGAAATTCTTTGAACTTTTCAAATGTTTCAGACTTATGTTTCATTAAGTAGATATACCCATATCTCGCTTAAGTCATCTGTGAAGGTGAGAAAATAACGATATCCACCACGAGCCTCAACATTCATCGGACCACATACATACAGTATGTATGATTTCCAACAAATCTGTTGCTCTCTCCATAGTACCGAGAACGGGTTCTAGTCATCTTGCCCATGAGGCACGGTTCGCAAGTGCCAAGTGATTCATAATCAAGTGACTCCAAAAGTCCATCAAGATGGAGTTTCTTCATGCGCTTTACACCGATATGACCTAAACGGCAAGTGCCACAAATAAGTTGCACTATCATTATCAACTCTGCATCTTTTGGTTTCAACATTATGAATATGTGTATCACTACTATCGAGATTCATCAAAAATAGACCACTCTTCAAGGGTGCATGACCATAAAAGATATTACTCATATAAATAGAACAACCATTATTCTTTGATTTAAATGAATAACCGTCTTGCATCAAACAAGATCCAGATATAATGTTCATGCTCAACGCAGGCACCAAATAACAATTATTTAGGTCTAAAACTAATCCCGAAGGTAGATGTAGAGGTAGCGTGCCGACCGCGATCACATCGACTTTGGAACCATTTCCCACGCGCATAGTTTTATTCCGTTTGGACTTCATTTAATATTCCTTTTCTGTAAAAACTCAAAAACAAGGAAAAAAAACAGAAACTGACACTGGGCTCTGGGTTAATAGGATAGTCCCCAAAATAATATAAAATAGCATATTAATGCATATACATCCAAAAAGATAATATAATAGCATGGAACAATAAAAAATTATAGATACGTTGGAGACGTATCAGAAGCACAAACGTTGTTAGTTGCGAGTAGGCAATGGTAGTCAGTGTGAAAAAGAAGGGGGCAGTGACTAACCACGACATGGCCGGAGTAGTGCTCTGCCTCCAGAACGATCGAGCAAGTGTTCTGATCCCATGAGGTGCCGTTATGATCTTTGAGCTTGGACACTTGGATCCATCAAGCTCTTCACTTCATGTGGTGGTTGTACACCTGGGTGGCGGTCACCTCCTAGCCACAGAATTCAAATACCTGCTTCGCAACGGTGTTCAACTTGACCTCCTTGAAACCCTTGTCAGTCCTAACCCCGCTAGAGATGAGCTCACATATCTTGTTCAGCACGAACGTGGGCATGAACGTCTGCCACTTCATATTGTTCCCCCTACCATCCTTCTTTGCCTTTGTGGCTGACGCAGTGCAGCGGCAGGCCCAACGAGCACAACTGGCGCAAAAAGAGAACCACCGAGTGATACCTCGAACACATCTGAATCAGGAGGCATCTACCCATCGAGGGGGGAGACTCCTTAACATAGGACACATCGTACTGGCTGTCGGACAGGACAAGGGCTTGACTAAGATCTTAGGTCTACGTGCTCATGTCCTACAATCGTAGCATGCATTGACAGTAAGCATAGCACACAGAGTACCACGGGATCTATGAAAGGAGGAGTATACATGACAACTAGCTATGAATTTGTTCATCACTGTCACACTACTCTACCATGCTATAAATCCACCACCAATAGCTACCACAGCATCACAATCTACCACATTGACAGTAAGCATAGCACATGAACTACACGAATCAACCCTAGCACACTTGCACATCAAAACCGTACGACCACATGCTCTCAGATCTAGCTAAAACGAACATAGAGAAGAGGGTGATTGAACTCGCAGAGGCCATGGCTGCAGCTCGAGGTGGACGCGGGAACGGTCCGAAAAGTTGAGAACATGAGTCGTCGCTATCGTGGACCGCCCGTGATGAAGCGCCACTTACCTGCTCATTGGTACCGATGCGCGTCGGCGGAATGCTCGAAGGGGGGAGAAGGGTGGCGGGACTTTGGGCGTGAGAGGAGGGGGCTAAATAGGGGCGACCGAATCGGCGAAAGTTGAGCCGAAATCCTCCGGCCGATTTTTCGGAGACGCGCGCGAGCTCACGGCATCTCCCTGGTCGCACGAGCTCAGCGTCGCGTTCCCCTCCCCTGCTTCGGCCGAACGCGGCTCTCCAGAAACTGCCGATTCGAGCGTAGCTATTGAGCCTGGCTAGAGAGTGCTTTAAACTTCGTGCGATGCAGACCCAACAGTGAACACAAGTAATCGGACATCCCGGTTTCTTTTCGCACGGGCCTGATTGAGCCAAATGCACGCAACCAAACACGCCCCTATGCTACTGCCTACGGGTGCGGCTAATTTGGACGTGTGCTTGAAAAAAAAATCCTTTCGTTCACTACATCGATTCCGTTATTATTTGTATCTGCTACCCGTGAGTGACCAGCACAGTGACAGTGACAACATTGCTTTTTCATTCAGATTCAGTCCTCTGCACGTTATGGCATTTCAACGTAGTACAACAGTTTGTACTATATTCTCAACTGCCACGGTACGTCCACTAATAATATCTGGAATGGTGTTTAAATATAAGCGGAATGACATCGCATTGCATTTCCAACTGTCACAGACAGTACAGATATCTTTTTCTTACAATGCCAGTACAGATATCCTTATGTCTACGGACATTTGGTCAACACACGAAGATTCGGTGAACGGGCTAATTCTTTTTCTAAAGAGTGGACGGGCTAATACAATTAAGATTAGGTTGGAGATCACTACGTACTTGAGAGTTGACACGCTCAACCTCAAAAGGCCAAGAAAAAGAAAAACTCACAGTGAAAATATAAGTCGGGCATGAATATTTAGGGTTTCAATTTGACCTAGTACAGTATTTTCTCAGTGTTTCTTTTCAGTTTATAACCGGACAGAGCAAATTAGGTCACAAGAGACAGCCAATTGTAAAATTTGTCTGCTAGAGTATATTCTAGGTGTAGCATCGACAATGCAGCTGCTGGCGGCATGTAGAGGGTAGAGTTGAAAACTAGGATGAGGAACCTCACAAAATAATAATCTAAGTCGACAGTTAGTGGGTGCTGGCCGGTCTAATAGTCTATGCCTCTGACGAAGTAAGTAATCTTGTGATTAGTGGGAGAGTGGGCATGCATGTGACGGGCGGGCCAACACGACGTTGGTTCCGTGTTGACGTAGAATATATTTTGCAATCTACCGAGTGCACCACGAATCCAAGCAAAGGATTCCTCAACATAAAAAAGGAAAAAAAATCTAAGCAAAGGGGGGCTATAAAGGTTATTGTTGTAATTATTCCTATGCAAAGTATATTATCTTCCGCTTTCACCTATCATTGGCCATTACACATGCAGAAGGCCATGGTAAATCGCCGAGAGACGAGCTCTCATTAGAAGTTGGCCAAATCCTGAAATCTAGAACAGGTGTTCGTGTGTTTTGTGTGCGTGCGTGTGTGTGTGTGTGTGTGTGTGTGTGTGTGTGTGTGTGTGTGTGTGTGTGTGTGTGTGTGATGTGACAATGCTCATTTCTCCTACAGAAATATTTTTCCACGGGGTCCTACGCACGAATGGAACACCGCAAAGGAATTCATTTGGAATGGAGGATCGCATATAAATTTGGAAGAACATAAGCATATTTGCAAATGGGTGGATATTAATAAATTAGTCGGTGTTCCAGCAGCGGAATCTCGGGGAGTGCTTTTCTCACGACACAATCATCGGGGACGCTAGTTTTCAAAAGAGAAATCTAGGGATAGGGCATCCGTGTGGGTGCCGGATATTCTATACTCGTACTATATGCGGAGGGAGGGATCAAATTAAGCCAGAAAAAGGACGCAGAAAGAGAAAGTAGTCGACTTCTGGTAGTGGAACCGAAACGGCGACGATGAAGGTCTGAACTGAAACGGATGTCACGGGTCAGTGCGGCGGCTGCGCTGCTGCCGGTCCGCGTTTTCCGACTACGGGGACGGCACGCGCGCGCAGCCGGGTATGTGCACTGCGCACGGTCGGTCCGTCCTCTCACGCCACGAGCCGCACATGGGCATCACTTGTGCAGCTGTTCTCATCAACAGTTGCTGACAGACATGGATGCTCTTCCCGCTTCCCTTGTTCTGATCAACAGTTGCTAACGATTAAGCTCGGAAAGAAAAGAAAACCAGTCGCTAACGATTGTTAGGCCTGGCCTCGTTATCGTCTTTGCGTGCCCGACCATGCCGTATTAATGAAACCGTGGAATCAATTCCTCCAGCAATTAAGATTGCACGATAGCCGTCTGAGTGCACGCCAATGATTCGGTTCTGGGCCTGCGGTTTGGTCTCATGAAACTCTGTTTGTAAACCAGGAAGAGCTGTGTTCTGTTGCCTAATCGTGCTGTTGGGTACAACCACCACGGCAGATCAATTAACCCGTTGGCGCAATAATCAGTTTTCTGTTAAATCGAACTACCATGCCATGATTGGCGACTTCCGTACAGATTAACCAGATGCAGAGACACACACACGGCCGAGCTAGCTTAGCTAGCCAGTAACGCGACAAGACCCTCGAGACGACACAGCCCGTATCATTACTCTCAGTCTCAGGCCCCTCTCTCAACCCACTACTTCCTTTGACGGAGAGAAAACTCATTGCGAGATTTGCTTCGGGGAGTGAGCACTTGAAGTTGTTCTTCTTCCGGTAGAAAGTTAGGCCAACTCAAACGCGCGACCCCATTCTGTCCGTCCGTATCTGTTTGACGGTAAATGAACAAAGTAGGCCATCCAACGCGACACCGCAAACGGACCGTCGTCAGTTTTCTGTCCGCTTTCGACTCATTTCCGGCCCAAATTTGGGCCGGCCGAACGGACACGCGCAGACGCGGGCGCGAGCGGCGCCTTTCCTTGTCCTGTCCTGGCCCGCCAGTCGGGGAGACAGACCCTTTTTTCTCTTCTTCTACCTCCCTCCGCGCCCCAACATTGCCGCCGCCACCACCCTCCCCGGCCGCGTCGTCTTCCGACAGGGGCCGTCCCAACCAGCACCGCGCCATGCCATAGTTGTCTCAGCACTGGCTTTCCGGAAAGCATTTGGTCGGCGTTCTCTTTGTTGCCGGTGGAAGAGAATCTACGGCCGCCGGCATCGCCCGTCGTCCCCAACCCGTGCACTATCCAGCCGTGCCCCCAGCACGACCGCAAGGCGGTCGACGGATTGCTTATAAGGTACAATGGATAGTGGTGCTGAGTTTTTCTTTCACAACTTCATTTGCTCGTCGGATGATTCATCCTCGGATGATGAAGAGCTGGTGGCTGCGTTGGTCGTACATGAACACATTAGTAGGAAGCTGCCTCGGTACAACGGATCAATTCCCGGCCATGCTCCGCCCTTGAACCGCAATAGGGAGAAAGGCCACACCCTTCTCTATGCCGATTACTTTAAGGATGGTGCACTCTTCAGGCCACATCAATTTCGTCGCCGATTACGATGAGAAGGCATGTGTTCAATCGTATTCGTGAGGGAGTGGTGGCGCATGACCCATACTTTGAGTGCAAAGAGGATGCCCTAGGCAAGCTTGGTTTCTTTTCATACCAAAAATGCACTGCGGCTATCCGCATGCTTGCATATGGAATCCCTGGTGATCTTGTGGATGAGTATGTTCGTATGAGTGAGTCGACATGTCTCCTATCAATGTTTAATTTTTGCACGACCATGGTGGAAGTGTTCGGCAAAGAGTACCTAAGAGAGCCAACTGCCGCTAATACAGAGAGGTTGTTGGCGATCAATGCTGAGAGGGGCTCTCCGGGCATGCACTGGAAGTGGAAGAACTGTCCATTTGCTTGGCAGGGACATGTGAAATGTGCCACTGTTGTACTTGAAGCCGTGGCTTCACAAGATCTCTTGATATGGCATTCTTTCTTCGGCATGGATGGTTCTCAGAATGATATTAGTGTTCTTCAGCGGTCTCCGGTGTTTGCAAAGCTTGCGGAAGGCTACTCCCCGGAGGTCAACTTAGAGGTAAAAGGCCACCTTTACAACAAGGGATTACCTAGCTGATGGTATCTATCGTCAGTGGTCTACTCTTGTAAAGACCATACCCAATTCGTAAGGAGAGAAGAGACATAGGTTTGCGCAAATGCAGGAGAGTGCTAAGAAGGATGTGGAGCGTGCTTTCAATGTGCTTCAGTCTCGGTGGGGTATCGTTCATAACCGTGCATTGACATGGAGCACCAAGAAGCTTTGGGAGGTGATGACTGTTTGTGTGATCATGCACAACATGATCGTGAAGGATGATCGCGATGATAGCATCTACGACCAAGGATTTGATTTCCAGCGTGAAGATGTTAAGCCTGAGCAGGCACCTCCTGCAATCTTTGAACAGTTTGTCGAGTTTCATTTGGAATTGCGTGATTGAGATACTCATGTCCAGCTCCAGGATGACTTGGTCGAGCACACGTGGACTCACATTGGCAATCAGTAGATTTATCAGTTTAATTTCTTTTAATGCAAACAAATTTCAATAGGGTTGTAAGACTATTTAATATTGTTTTATTTGATAGGGTTGTAAGACTAATTCGGACGTATAATAATTTACAATGTTTGATTTGAACCATTTGATATGCATAATTTTTTATTTTAGTGTGCTCGTGAACGGACGAGATGCGACCGAAATGCGGCCGCGCGTTGGGCGCATGGCCTCCGCATCCACAAATTCGGGCGGACACGACCCCATTGCCATCCTAAACGGACGAAAAGCCGACAAAACCGACGTCCGTTTGAGGTCGCGCATTAGAGTTGGCCTTATTGTACTTCAGACTAGTTCAAAATGCATAGGATTTAAATACTAGTACTAAATTTTGTAGGAATGCGTAAACTCCCCGTTTTGAACAGACTGTACTTGCAGAAAATCAGTTCCCGATTCACCTGAATTTTCTACGAGATTTTGTGTGGCGATGGGGCCGCCGCCGAGAAGAGGGCTTTAGTGGATACTGTGGATTAAATCAAGAAGGTCGTGCGTGCAGCTCGAGCGGGAGCCAAGCTGGGACGGACAGAGATCACGTGACATGCACGTTTGCATGTCACCATGTGCCTTGCGGTCGGAATTTAAATTTAAACATTGCAAAAAAATCTGAAAAAAATCATGCATATTCACAGCACATATTAAGATAACCCCTAAAAAATTCAGATCAAATTTCGAAACATACATCAAGAAACAAAAAAGAGAAATCGGTCATGAATAATTCACGAATGGTTCTCTGTAGACTATTCACATCTGAGTTTCTCTTTTTTGTTTCTCGATGTATGTTTTGAATTTTGATCTAATTTTTTAGGGTTATCTTAATATGTGTTGTGAACATGCATGATTTTTTTCAGATTTTTTCGCAATATTTAAATTTGAATTCCGGCCGCAAGGCACATGGTGACATGCAAACGTGCATGTCACCTGATTTCTGTCCAGCTGGGAAACAGCTTGAGTGGAGCAGCGTCGTAATGCTTTAGTTGCATCTGTTTTGGAATTGTTCCTCGCCTCATCACGACTCATCTAGCTAGCCTTTGTTTCTATTACCTCCGCCTTCAATTACATTTTTTATGGTAATACGTGTCTAATTCATATCATAAAAAACAAACAATAAGTCACGTAAAAACCGGTATGACAAAACTGCAAATATAACTGAACATCTCTGAGCTTGACACCAACGTCCGTCACCTGCCTTTGGCACCACCACAGCAGCTACCGGAAGAAAATATGACGAATCACCTCCTCACCCGGGCTCGCCGTTTTAAATTTGTTTAGACACAAGTGTTTCTGACACTAAAACATGTCTATATACGTCTGTTTATAAACAAATCCAAGACAAATAATTCAGGACGAAGGGAGTACTTGATACACAGAATAATTAATTCATTGATTATGTCCCGGATTTTATGCAGTCTGAGTGTTATATGCCGTAGATTCGATGAATGTCACTGGTTGCACTTGCAGTTGGCATAATATAGGTGTTGAATATATGAGAAAATTACTATGAGATTTAATCCAAATAAACAGTAAATAAATCATGACGATAATAACAGAGAATGAACTAATCATGCGTACTAGCAAAGTAGATGAATAGATAAAATCTAAGGCCTATACTAGAAATAGGAATTCTAGTACGATCTCAAACAAGGAGGACAAGATCACATACGGTGTAGTGGGAGTAGAACCGCCGGTGTTGAGGTTAGGGAAGAAGTTGTCACTGGTGAAGTCGTCGTTGCCAGCAGCGCGCGAGTGCGCTCCCAAAACCTAATCGCCCCTCTCCCGTACAGGATCACAAGAGGCGGGGTTCCAGAGCCCTGCTGTCCCTTCTCGCGGTGCACGTCCAAAGAAGGGATGGAGAAGACTACCGTGGCGGCGCAATGTTCTGGAACGGTGCGAAACCATATGATGTGGCTCTCCTAGGGTAGACATCTACTTGTCTATATTATGCGGGCCGGGTAGGTCGTGAGAGTAAACCCCACGTCCAAGTTGCGATCCAAAAGAATCGAAAAACGGTTCAATAATTAACGCATCCGTTAGTTATTAATTAGTGATTCATTAGTTTTTCTGAGTAGCAAAAATATAGACAATATGCATAGCTTTGTCCTCAGCTTGGCCCATTCCCGAAACCCGACGCGCTGTGATGAGGCTAGGAGGAGGAGCGCCCGTGTAGGTCTTCTCTTCTCGTGCTCATACAAGTGCTAGAAGAGCTCACCTTATAAAGTGTTGCAACTCACTCTCACCTAGCAGCAGTATGGGACTAAACACTAGTCCCACTCATACCACACACAATCATGCATGAATGGTCATGAGAATTTTAGATTTTAGTTGGGCTTTGGGGACTAAATTGTAGAAAACCACCAGATTGAGGGCTAGGTTATCAGAAAACACTAGGTTGCAGTTTCTTGACAAAAAGCACCACCTCTCTCATAAACATTTTGCAAAAACCACTGATCGACGGATTAGTCTCATTTGAGCGCATTTATGACAGGTGGGCCCCTGCCGGCTCAGTCTCTCTCACCCAACATTTTGGTGATTGTGTGTGGTATAATGCGAGCACCAGGAATAATAAGAGAGACTGAGCCGGCAGGAATAAGGCGAGCACCAGGAATAATACTACCAAAAATTCAACAGTAGGAAGGTGCTGACACTTTTGTACTGTATATGTCATCGGTTGCGGAACTCTGGTTACTCTCTCCCACACAGATGGTTTACAAGAAGTCCCAAGAAGGTGACACAAACACACGGCACACGACACATAACTGAATATCTTTTCTTTTTGCGAGGTAACACAGAGCTGAATACAGCCGAGTACGTCCGAGCGTTCAGTTAATAAGAAGAGGTCATGATCTCTGCATCAAACATTTCGGTCCTCCATTTGCAACAAATTGGTTTCACAGGACGAATATTTTGAGGTGCAATGTACGTGCTCCATGAACAAGTGAAGGCTAACCCTTGAAGGCAGAAATCACATATTTGACCTGAGGACGAAATCAAATCATGATCTAACCTAGTCTCGAAAAAATTTCACATAACAGACCATTTTGGGTGCCGCCCTACAGCCGGGCGCTGCACTGCACTATGCAACGCATTTGCCTAAGGTGTTGCAGGCCCGGCTAGCGTGGCAGCCCGGGGCCATGTGCGGCCCCACAGCCAGCTGTGCAGCGCCTAAGAACTAGGCGCCACACTTGTAAGGTGCAGCGCCTAGTTCTTAGGCGCTGCACAGACTGTTTGTCACTTAGACTGGCCCCACCATCTCTCCCCTCCCACCCCCACCCCACACACCCCCACCCCACCCAATCCCTAAGACTTGCGGCCCTCCTCTCTTCCCCTCTCCCCCCCTCTCAAATCCTTCTCAAATCCTGCAAATCCGGAATATTTGACCGTGGATTTCGAAGCCAACCCCTCCCTTAAGGTAATCTCCTTCGATCCCCTCGTTTTCATCCATAAGAGTTGTCACATTTGCTCAAATCTTGCTAGTTTGGGGAAACCCTAGTTGTTGGCTTGGATTTGGAAATTTGTATTGATGTTGGTGTTAGGGTTATGGTTAGGCTTCATACTATGCTTGGGTTAGGGTTATGTGTGTTTGATGTTGGTGTTAGGGTTATGTTATGGTTAGGGTTGTGGTTATTGTTAAGTGGGGGTTAGGTTTATTGTTTCATATATATATGTTAGGGCTTATGTGTTTTGTGCAAATATTTTGTTAAGTCCTTACTTGATATATGTGTGTTTTTGATTATTGTAGGGATGTGAAGAACATGTGTTTATGTTCATCATGTGGATAAAGAGGCCTTTTTGAAAGGCAATGTTGAGCCGGACCTGAATGAGCTTGACATGGTGTTTGAGAGTAGTCCTAGCTATGCGGATGTCTTGGAAAAAGTGAGGAAGGATTTAATTGGATGGACCCAAGTGACGTTGTTGAGTTCGAGGGAAGGCATAATGTTGGTTTTGGAATGCACATCCGTTGGAAGACAATGTGTGTGAACATGGAGCAACATTGGGTTGCATACAAGGAGACGGTTGCAGAATCTCTAGACAAGGCTCTTGAGTTATTTGCCTCCAAGAAGGTTGAGTCTAGTTTGCATTTGGATTTGAACCGGAACCCCTTCCCATTGGTTGCTAGTACTCCCCCACCCATGAACCAAGATCAAGTTAGTGAACCTCATTTGACGCAAAAAGTTTGGCCAACATTGAGCCCGGTTTCAAACAACCAAAATGAAGCTTTTGAAGAGGACAATTATGGGTATGAGGAGGATGACAACGAAGTTGATCTCCATGACAACAATGTGGGTGATCTCGAGCAATATCATGTGCAAGAGACAATGGACCAATCCATCCCTTTTTCTCGTGCATATGCATCGGACTCCGATGAAGATGGTCCCGATGAAGAAGTTGATGAGGAGGGGTTCACGCCCAAGGAGGCCCAAGCATTTAAGAAGGTATTCGGGCGGGATCACAAGACACCATTGTTCAAGGATCTTAGTCTTGTGGATGAAGCCATTGTAGATGGTGGCAAATGTATATCTCTTGGAGCTAGGCCAAGTTCTCACCGTGATTTGAAAGACGGCAAGAACGGGATATATCCTGGTTGTGAGTTTCAATCCTTCTTGGAATTGAAGATGTGGCTCGACAACTACTCGGTTACGCATTATCGTCCACATAAAGTGGCCAACTCGGACGTCAAAGTGCGTTACACAGTTAAATGTGAAGTGCCAAGATGTCCATGGATTGTGCGTGCAAGGCCATGGAAAGGAGGTCCCACTTGGCGCATAGTGAGTTGTACGCTAAGTCACATGTGCCGACACAAGAATGCGGATGGCGAGCTTGTGTATCAACAACACAGACAACTCACGTCCGAGTTCTTTGCTTATATGTTATCCAACCAAATATCGACACTTCCAATAATGAGCATCAAGAGTGTCATTGACCTTGTGAAAGCCCTCTTTCATTACAAGGTGAAGTATGGCAAGGCATGGAAGGCGAAGCAAGCCGCATTCAAGATGTTGTATGGCAATTGGGAGGAAGCATACAATCGACTCCCTAGGTTGTTGTTAGCTATGGCCGCCACAAACCCAGGCATGGTTCATGTGGTTGAGCCTCATGGGCACCAAACATTGATTCACAACGGGAGGACCGCCCAAGTATTTGGTCGTGCATTTTGGGCCTTTGAGCAATGCGTGAGGGCTTTTGAGCATTGTCGACCCGTCATCGCCATTGATGGCACGTTCTTGACGGGACAATACAAGGGCACTTATTGGTTGCAATAGCGAGTGATGCCAACAACCGGGTGTTGCCTTTGGCTTTCGCTTTGGTTGAGGTGGAGAACAATGATAACTAGGAGTGGTTCTTGCGTCAACTGAGAACAAGGGTATTACCGGCTGAAAGGAAAATTTGTGTCATATCAGATCGCCATCCAGGAATTCTAAATGTGGTGGTGGTTGACATTCCCGGATATACAAAGTTGCACCATCGATGGTGCATGAGGCACTTTTGTGCAAACTTCTATAGGGCATGTGGTATCAAGGAGTTGGCTGATGATCTTCAAGATTGTTGTCTTGCTTTCATCAACAAGCGGTTTGCCACATTGTTCAATGCATTGCTCAGACACAAGAAACTTGACCCCGGCGGTCTTAAATTTCTCAATAGGAACATTGTCAAAAGGAATATGTGGGCACGTGCTTTCAATGAAGATGGCCGGAGGTACGGTCAAATGACAAACAATATGGCAGAATGCTTCAATAAGGTGCTCAAGGGTGTACGTGCATTACTCGTGACGGCAATACTTCAATACACATTTGACAAGATGAATGCATACTTTTTAAAGTACTCAATGGAGACGGATAAGCAGATTGCTGGTGAGAACAAGGAAAAGCACAAGTACAGTTTCCCACCAAAGGTTGAAGAATGGTTGGAATTTCAATCACGAAAGGTAGACTCCGAAGAAGCTGTACTATATGATGACAACGATTGGATGTTTGAAGTGAAAGAGCCTGGAGGAACCACAAACGATGGACACCAACACGGAGGCCGGGCTTTCAAGGTCTCCCTGACATGGTGTGATTGCACTTGCATGAGGCCATCCTTGCTTCATCTCCCATGCTCGCACTTGTTAAATGCATCTCATGTTAGGAATGTGGACATCAATCACCCTCATACCGTGCGGGAGTCCAAGTTCTCAATCATGACTATCAAGAATACATGGGCTCCCCGGTTTCAGCCATACTTGGACCAATCACAATGGCCAGAGTATCATGGATTTCAACTATGGCCGGACCTAGAATTGAAGGTCGTTAGACGGGGAAGACGTCAGACAAAGCGTCTTAGAGGTGACATGGACGGATGGGGCCGTGGTGCCGGTCGAGAAACCGGCACCAGCCTATTTGTGACGCCCCCGATTCAATCGTACACTAATCATGCACACTGGCGTATGCGATCAAGATCGTGGACTCACGGAAGATATCACAACACAACTCTAAATCATAAATAAGTCATACAAGCATCATAATACAAGCCGGGGCCTCGAGGGCTCGAATACAAGTGCTCGATCATAGGCGAGTCGTGGAAGCAACAATATCTAAGTACGGACATAAGTTATACAAGTTTTCCTTAAGAAGGCTAGCACAAACGGGATCAGATCGAAGAGGCGCAGCCTCCGCAGGATCCTCCTAACTACTCACCCGGTCGCCGCGTCAATAGCCGCACGTAGTAGTAGGCACCTCCAGTAGTAGGAGGCGTCGTCGACGGTGGCGTCGGCTCTGGACTCCAAACATCTGGTTGCGACAACCGTAAAGAAAGGAAAGGGGGGAAAGGGGAGAAAGCAACCGTGAGTACTCATCCAAAGTACTACAAGCAAGGAGCTACACTACATATGCATGGGTATATGTGTAAAGGGGCATATCGATGGGTGAGCTGCAGAATGCCGAATAAAGGGGATATCTAATCTCGTCGAAGACTACGCTCGCAGCCTCCGTCTTGCAGCATGTAGAAGAGAGTAGATGAAGTCCTCCAAGTAGCATCGCCAAGTAGCATCTCCAAAAAGCATCTCCAAATAGCATCTCCAGTAGCATCGCATAGCATAATCCTACCCGCGATCCTCTCCTCGCCGCCTGTTAGAGAGCGATCACGTGGTTGTATCTGAAGGTGTGTTTTATTAAGTATCCGGTTCTAGTTGTCATAAGGTCAAGGTACAACTCCAAGTCGTCCCATTATCGAAGATCACGGCTATTCGAATAGATTAACTTCCTGCAGGGTGCACCACATAACCCAACACGCTCGATCCCATTTGGCGGACACACTTTTTCGGTCATGCCCGCCGCGGAAGATCAACACGCCGCAGCCCCACCTAGGCACAACAGAGGTCAAGACGCCGGTCTAAACCTAAGCGCCTGTGGGTGCGGGCCCATCGCCCAATGCACACACAAGACGTTGCTTAGGCGGCGAAAGCGAACTAGCCCCTAATACAAGAGCAAAGCTTACGTTCCAATCCGCGCCGCGCTCGATTCTCGACGTCTAGAAGGCTTCGGTGATACCACGACGTTGGGATACCCATAACTACTCCCACGTAGATGGTTAGTGCGTATAGACCAAATGGCGGACTCGGATCAAATACCCGGATCTCGTTAGGCGTGTTATTATGAAGCAATCATGACGCCGACCAGGCCAGCCCACCTCTCGCCTAGGTGGTCTCAACCTGCCTGTCGCTCCGCCACAAAGATCCACACAGAGGGCCGTCGGGACAAAGGTCCTTTCAGCTAATCAAGTGAATCACTCATGGGTACTCTTGACGCACCGACTTTAGTCACCATCTATAGTATGTACATATGTATAGTATATACCCGTGATCACCTCCCGAGTGATCACGGCCCAATAGTATAGCAAGGCAGAATGACAAGGATGTAGGGCCAATGATGATAAACTAGCATCCTATACTAAGCATTTAGGACTGCGGGTAAGGTATCAACAGATGTAGCAACAATGTCAGGCTATGCATCAGAATAGGATTAACGGAAAGCAGTAACATGCTACACTACTCTAATGCAAGCAGTATAGAGGAGAATAGGCGATATCTGGTGATCAAGGGGGGGGCTTGCCTGGTTGCTCTGGCAAGAGAGAGGGGTCGTCAACTCCGTAGTCGTACTGGGCAGCAGCAGCGTCGGTCTCGTAGTCTACCAGAGAGAAGAGGGGGAAGAAACAATGAATACCATGCAAACAGATGCATATCGATGCATGACATGACAAGTATCGGCGCTAGGGGTACCCTAACGCGGTATGAGGTGATACCGGTGAAGGGGCAACATCCGGGAGATATCCCGGGGTTCCGTGTTTGAGAGGAGGCGGAGGAAAGTTGCGTGTTCGGCATGCTAGGGGTGTGTCGCGACGAGCGGGTTGCGTATCCGGATTCGTCTCGTCGCTCGAGCAACTTTCATGTAGAAAGTATTTTCATCCGAAGTTACGGATTAAAAGATATGATTTTCTAAAGATTTAAATCATTTTCGATTTTAATTATTTATCTAAAGCCAACATTATCGAGCGATTGTGCGATGGCGCAAGCATGACATCAGAGTGTTGTCAGCAGATCAACTGGTCGGTTGACCAGTCAAACCAGACAGGTGGGTCCAGTGGGACCCACATGTCATTGTCAGGGGCATTAACAGGGTTTTGAAACTAATTAAATGGGTTAATTAGCAGGTAGGGCCTAGTAGTCAGTGAGAGATTAGGTTTTAATTAATTTATTTAATTAATTAGCAGTTTATCTATTTGTTTTTATTTGTTTTATGGGATGGGGCCCGCATGTCAGTGGCAGTAGCTGCCACGTCGCCAAGTTGACTTGGTCAGCGTGGTCGATTAGGGCCCCGAGCCCTGACGGCGACCGAGGATGGGGCCCGCCTAGCCACGTCGGTGGGCGGTGCGGGCGACTCGGCGACCACAGAGGCGGCCCTCGCGGAGTTGGCGGATTCGCGCTTCTGAGGCACCAAATCAGCGCGGCGAGCTCTCGAAGCAGCCTCTTCGCGTCGCGTCCGACAGAGGGGAACACGGCGGCGTGGGCGGCGGAATGGTCGCCGGCGACGAGCGCGGCGGGCTGCAGTTCGGGCGCGGTTGAAGATGGCGACACAGCGCGCTTCGGGGTGAAAGGGAAGGCTAGGGTGGACCTGCGCGACACGCTGAGCGCAAAGGACTCGGCCCCGTGACCATTTGGTCACCGGAAGGGCGCCGGCGACGCGCGCAGGCGGCGGCGCGGTCGGGTCCCCGACGAGAAACGCGCTAGTAGGCACGGGAAGGTGTGTGCGTGTGTGCGTTGGGTTCCTGAAAGCTCAAGGAACATGATGCCGTGCTCACGCGAGCACGACGGAGATCATGGTCATGGCGGCGGCGTTTCGAGCGGCGTGCTCACGCAGCAGCGGCGGACGGGCAGCTACGGTGCGAGGGGCTAACGAAGATGGCCGGAGATGGGGAGCTCACCGCGGCGGCACGCAAGATGGCCCTGGATGGCTTAGTAGTTGCGAAGGCGTCGCGAGTTGGTGAAGAACGGCGGCGGAGATGAGGGCGAAGGGGATCCGGTGCCGGGGCTCCCTGCCCGGTGAGGCCTCCGGTGGATGAGGAAGACGATGGGCGTCGGCGGACATGCTTGGTCTTGAGGCGATGGTGTCCGCCGCGATTCACGGCGGCGGGTCCATGGCGGTGTTCGGCGTGGTGGGGGAACGCGGAGGAGGGCGCAGTGGATCTGGAGGGGGAGCGCAAGGACCGAGGGGGAGTGGGGGCGAATGGGAGGAGGGACCGAGGAGGCGCGGAGGCATGGCGGCCTTATCCTCTCGTCGTCGCCGGCGAGAGGGTGCGGCGGACGCGCCTGCTCCGACCAGGTCGGGAACAGGAAGGAGGCGGCAGGGGGAGGCGGGCCGGTTCGGCCGGATGGGCCTGGTGGGCCGGCCAGGCTAGCTAGCTAGGCCAGTTGGCCCAGGGGGTTTGGGGGGTTTTTTCCTTTTGTTTTATTTTCACTTTTTCCTTTTGTTTATTTCCTGTTCTGTTTTATTTCATTTCAAAGTAATTAGGCATTTCCTAAAAATGTGTTTACTTCACCATAATTACCATTGCAATATTTGGCACTGCCCGAACATTTTTGTTTTGATGTTTGAAAACTTTTGTTGTTTGCCATATTTTGAATTTTGATTATTTTTTTGGACCGGTTTTTTTGCAACAGAAATCAAAGGTGACATGGCATCATTAGGAGAGTTTACTGTAGCCTAATTATCCGGGCGTTACAAATCTCCTCCACTACAAGAAATCTCGTCCCGAGATTTAGGAGGTAGAAGAAAACAGCGCGGGGTATTCTTCACGCAGATGATCCTCACGTTCCCAAGTGGCTTCATCTTCAGAATGGTGCGACCACTGAACTTTGAGGAACTTGATCGCCTTCTAACGCGTGCGGCGTTCGGCTTGGTCGAGAATGCGGACTCGATGCTCCTTATAGGAAAGGTCCTATTGCAATTCGAGCACTTCATGATCCACTCCTCGGATTGGGTCCTTGAAGCAGCGGCGGAGCTGTGATACATGGAACACATCGTGAACCTGAGAAAGGTTCGGCGGAAGCTCCAGTTGATATTCCACTTTTCCACGCCTTTCGAGAATAGTGAATGGGCCAATATAGCGAGGAGCTAGCTTGCCCTTGATCCCTAAGTGGTGAGCACCCTTCATTGGTGTGACTCGAAGATAAGCCTTTTCGCCAGGTTGATAGACCATGTCCTTATGTTTACGGTCATAATTACTCTTTTGGCGTGACTGAGCAGTCTTGAGATTCTCGCGAATAATGCGGACTTGTTCTTCGGCATGTTGGATAATATCCGGACCAAGAGTGGGCGTTCCCGATTTCGACCAGTTCGGAGGGTTCGCACTTTCGTCCATATAACACTTCAAGGGGCCATCTTGAGACTAGCTTGATAGCTATTATTATAAGAGAACTCAGCATACGGAGAGATTCCTCCCATTTCTTGCGAAGGAAATAACACAAGCTCGAAGCATGTCTTGAGAACTTGGTTGACACGTTCAACCTGCCCTTGCGATCGAGGATGAAAAGCAGTCTTTGAAAGATGATGAGTGCCCATAGCTTCTTGGAAACTTGACCGAATCTTGAAGTGAATAAGCTGCCATGGTGCGAGGCGATTACCAATGGAATACCGTGAAGCGAGACAATTACGGACATGTAGAGGTTTGCCAGCTGACTAGCAGTGATCGTTTCCTTGACAGCCAGAAAATGTGCAACTTTAGAAAGCCGGTCAATGACGACAAGAATAGCATCATTACCTTTCTGCGATTTGGGGAACCCAGTGACGAAGTCCATTTCAACATGGTCCCATTTCCATTCAGGAATAGAGATAGGTTGCAGAGTTCCAGCAGGCCTTTGATGCTCTGCTTTGATACGACGACAAACGTCACACTCAGCAACATAACAAGCAATATCTTGCTTCAAATTAGACCACCAGAATCTCTGACGGATGTCTTGGTACATCTTTGTACTACCAGGATGGATACATAGAGGCGTATCATGATCTTCTTTCATAACCTTCTGAGTCATATCCAGGTTTTCCCTCTTACTTGGAACTACTAGGCGACCTTTGAAGAATAAGGTGCCATCATCAGCAACAGTGAAGAATGAGGGCTTTCCTTCTTTGAGGTCGCGCTTAATCTTGAGGACTTCATCGTCACATTTCTGTATCCATTTGATGGTGTCCACAAGATCTGGTTTTATAACCGAGGGTATTGAGAGAACCCTAGGAACAACGTGGAGGTTCATCTTTGAAACTCCTTAGGAGGGGGGCGAGCGCACCGGAGGAACAATATGGAGGTTCACTTTGAAATTCTTTAACAAGTGAGGCTGAACCTTGTGAATCTGGAGGTGGTTGCAGAAGACTTGCGGCTCAAGGCATCAGCCATTACATTAGCCTTGCACGGTGTATAGGAAATACCCAAGTCAAAGTCTGCGACAATCTCCATCCATCTCTTGTGATGAGGTTCAGGTGCTGGCTGAGTAAAGCAGATACTTCAGACTTTGGTGGTCGGTGAAGATCTCGCAGCGACACGAGAAGGTAATATCGCCACCGCTTGATGCATGAATGACAATGACAAGCTCGAGGTCGTGAACTGGGTAGTTCTCTTCGTGAGGGCGCAATTGCCGAGAGGCATAAGCAATAACTGCGGTCTTGCATTAGGACACATCCTAATCCTTGACGGAAGCGTCGCGATAAATGACGTAAGTCCTTCTTAGTATCGGGAGGAGCTAATCTCGCGTAAGTCAACTTGTCCTTGAGTGCCCGGAAACTTTCCCGACATTTATCATCCATTGGAACTTGACGCCCTTATGCAACAAAGTTAGTCGAGGCACGGCAATCTTGGAGAAGTTCTCATTTAATCGGCGACAATAGTGGCGAGACCGAGAAAACTTCCGACTTGCTTAACGTTCTTGGAGGAGTCCAATCAAGAATAGCTTTGAACTCGTTCGGGGTTAGCGCAATACCATCCTTAGAGATGACATGTCCAAGATAGGTTACTTCGGGAAGCCAGAATTCACATTTGGAGAAATTGGCGTATAGCTGATGCTCTCGTAGCTTTTCCAGCACAAGACGAAGATGTTCAGCATGTTCTTCTTCATTCTTGGAATATACAAGGATATCATCCAGATAAACCACGACGAACTTGTCGAGGTAATCCATGAATATATAGTTCATCAGTCGAGAGAAGGTGGCTGGAGCATTGGTTAAGCCGAAAGACATGACGGTGTACTCATATGAACCATAACGAGTCACGAAGGCAGTCTTTGGGATATCCTCTTCACGAACACGGATCTGGTGGTAACCCAACCTCAAGTCGAGTTTAGAGAACACAGATGAACCAGCCAGTTGATCATATAGATCATTAATCCGAGGAAGAGGATACTTATTCTGAATGGTAGCTTGGTTAATAGGACGGTAGTCTTGGACCAACCGGTTTGTCCCATCTTTCTTCTTGACAAAGAGAGAAGGTGCTCCCCAAGGAGAGCGACTTGGGCGAATGAAACCACTTTGAAGAGATTTATCGATTTCCTCCTTAAGCTCAAGGAGCTCATGCGGCGGCATCTTGTAAGGTCGTTTGGCTATAGGAGTGGTGCCTGGTTTCAAGTCGATGACGAATTCGACAGCTCTAGCAGGGGGAATCCCTGGAAGTTCTTCAGGAAAGACGTCGAGGAAGTCACGAATGACGGGAATGTTTCCAATGCCCTCGAGTGGTGCGGCGTTCAATGCATTCAATGCATAGAGCCTTGCCTCGGCATTCTGAACCAGACGAGCATTGTAGCTTATTATTTCATCAGAAGGGTGTAGCAGATGGACGGTCTTAGTGGCACAAACTATAGAAGCAGTATGCGCCTTTAACCAATTCATTCCCAGAATGAGGTCAATGCTACAGGACTTCAGTATGATGGGAGAGACAAGGAATTCTAGTCCTTCGATTTCAATGGGGACGTTGTTGCAAATCATGGAGGTCCGACATTGGCCCGCGGGGGTGTGTACTAATAGTGAAGCGTTCATGTCCTCACATTTAATGTCGTGCAAGCATGCAAAATCTTCTAACATGAATGAATGTGATGCACCTGTATCAAATAATAAGGATGCTGGTACTGAATTTACGAGGAGTGTACCCATCACGATGTGAGCTGGTCTTGAGCTTCGTTTAGATCAGCGTGGTTGGCATGAACACGATCATAAGACTTGGCATTGTTGTTGCGGGGTTGGTTGCTACCACGGCCAGTTGCTGGAAGGGCTAGTTGATTCTGATTCTGGTTGCATTCCCTAGCACGGTGCCCTGGTTGACCACACTTGTAGCACAAACCATTATTGGGAGTGGGAACAGGAGCTCGGGGTGGTGGAGCTAGAAGCCTTGGCTGCCTAGATGGTGGAGGAGGCAGACGAGGTGCAGCATAGGTCTGCCTTGGGGCAGGTGCATTTGGACGGTACATGCTGTTCGGGATCCATATCTTACGCTTCTGCGAGGGCGGGCCCAAAGATGAGCCCGTGTCACGGTTGCGCCTGTGAGAGCTCTGGTATTCCTGCAGGCCAGTCTCCACATTGATGGCCTTGTTCACCAAGGTGGCAAAATCGGCAAAGTCATGCACTAGAAGTGCGAGCTTGATGTCAGCTTGAAGGCCGTCATGGAACTTCTCCTGTCTGCGTGCATCAGTTGCAATGTCTTCTTCAGCATAGCGGGACAAGTCCAGAAACTCCCGCTGATAAGCTTCCACGGTTTTGTTGCCCTGTGTGAGGTTGCGGAACTCACGCTTCTTCCTGTCCATGATCCCCTGAGGAATGAAGCGGGCACAGAAAGCAGCTTGAAAATCTGGCCAGGTGATGATTGTCCCAACGGGCAGAGTACGCCTGTGGCTGTCCCACCATTGAGCCGTGGGTCCCTTCAGAAAGAAGGAAGCAAAGGTGACATAGCGGGCAGGGGCTACTTCAGCAGACTCCATCTCATAGGTGATGTCACGGAGCGGTCATCGACATCCGGTAATTTGAGTTGAGCTGCGGTACACGGTTGGGTTGAGGCGCATGAAATCCTGCAGAGTCACTTGGGCTGGCTGCTCGTTCATATTGGGGCGAGGCGAGCCATCACATTCTCCATGGTGGCGATTCATCTCGAGCTGTTGGACCATACCAGCCATGTACTCAGGCGGTGGTGGGGCGTTGTCGTCACGACCATGACCAGCTGGTCTAACCATCCCGCTAATATATAACAGGGGTAGTTTAGCATTGAGAAATTTGCATAGACAAGAATCATTTATGATGAAACATGCATAATGAAAGGGGCACGACAGATACCACATAGTAGTCGGGACAACATACAAAAGGGGTCGGACATAGAGTTCAGTACACAGAGTTCAGTACATAGACTAAGTCATCAAAGGCGGCACACAGGCCCGCGAATGCATCTAATACTAATAAGCAAGACTACATCAGTCCCGTGGAGGTCTTGTGGAGGTAGTCGAACCCGATAAGCGATAGTGAGGCAACAGATAGTTCACGCCGGTGCACGGGGGCGCGGATACTCTGTGTAGAACCCGGACTTTCAGTGGCGAGAAGAGGACCAAGTGCGGAGAGTAGCCTCCACCTCCGCCAACCGACACCGTCGGGCATCACGGTCCTGGCTGGGTAGATCGTAGAACGCGGTAGCTGTCTAGATAGAACAAAGGGGTGCAACAGCGTCAGAGCCCTGTAAAGGCGCCGACGAGTGGTGTACAGCTCGTGGCGAAGAGCTCGGTTAGCTCGGTCCAACCCATCAGCATGCAGGACCAGTCTCTGATGGTGGAAGGGCTCTCGAGTGACGGTGGAGTAGGCAGCAGTGTAGTATCCCTCCGCACCAACATCGGATGCGATAGCAATGTGCCTGAAAGGGGAAGTGTCCAACGCCTGATACTCTCCACGAAGACGTGTTAGAGCAGCATGGGCAGCATCGTGAACTGCCATCTCGATGGTCACTCCAACACCATGAGCGGTGTGCAAGACGGTAGTGGAGTCATACTCCGAGAGTAGAGGTGGGCGATGGCACGGTCTGCTCTGGTTAAACTCCGGTACTCCTCATAGGCGGTGTACTCAGGTGCGGCGATAACCCGAGATAGGTCATCATCTCGGCTAGCACAAGCGGTGATCGAGGCACCAATGGCGCCGTGTGGCACACGACCTGCCTCGTGGGTTCCATCTGAAAACAAAGATGTTTCAATGGAGTCAAATGACAATGTGGGTACTATTCAAAATACTATCCTACAGAATAACTATGGCTTCTCCAACTTTGGGGTGAACGTGGTAACGGGAACCTAATGTTAGAGTTAGTAAATCCGTTTAACCCGAGTAGAAGAGAGTTCAGAGTCCCAGAGTAAAGGTCGAGGAGTAAAAGATTCTAGTACCACCCAATGGCGACGTGGGCCCGTAAGGCACACAGCCAAGTTAGTAAAAGTGTTGTAGTGACTAGACTTGACTTCGGCCAAGGAGTGTGGAAGGGGGATTCCTACAGGCAGTCGGCTCTGATACCAACTTTTGACGCCCCCGATTCAATCGTACACTAATCATGCACGCAAACGTGTACGATCAAGATCAGGGACTCACGGGAAGATATCACAACACAACTCTAAATCATAAATAAGTCATACAAGCATCATAATACAAGCCAGGGGCCTCGAGGGCTCGAATACAAGTGCTCGATCATAGTCGAGTCAGCGGAAGCAACAATATCTAAGTACAGACATAAGTTATACAAGTTTGCCTTAAGAAGGCTAGCACAAAGCGGGATCTGAGATCAAAGAGGCGCAGGCCTCCCGCCAGGATCCTCCTAACTACTCTGGTGGTCGTCGGCAAGAGCCCGCACGTAGTAGTAGGCACCTCCGGTAGTAGTAGGAGACATAAATCGACGGTGGCGTCTCATCTCTGGACTCCAAAGATCTGGTTGCGACAACCGTAAAGAAAGGAAAGGGGGGAAAGGGGAGAAAGTGTTGGGGAACGAGTAATTTCAAAAATTTCTACGCACACGCAAGATCATGGTGATGCATAGCAACGAGAGGGAGAGTGTTGTCTCGTACCCTCGTGAGACCAAGCGAAGCGATCTGGCGTAGAGGAAGTAGTCGACGTTCTCCTCGCGATCCAACCGATCCAGACCGTTATTCGGCGCCCCGAGTTCTTGACACACGTACAGCTCGATGGCGCTCCTCGGGCTCCAATCCAAAGAGAGCCGGGAGGAGAGTTCCGTCAAGACGACAGCGTGGTGGCGATCTTGATGTTCTACCGGACGCAGGCTTCTCCTAAGCACCGCCACGATATGACCGAGGTGGATTATGGTGGAGGGGCACCGCACACGGCTAAGGAGCGATCTCAAGGATCAACTTGTGTGTTCTAGGGTGCCCCTGCCCGTATATAAAGGAGCAAGGGGAGGCCGGCCGCCCTAGGAGGCGCGCCAGGAGGGGGGAGTCCTCCTCCTAGTGGGAGTAGGACTCCCTTTCCTAGTCCAACTAGGAAGGAGGAAGGGGAAGGAAGGAGAGGAGAGGGAGAGGAGAGGGGGCGCGCCTCCTTGTCCTATTCGGACTCCCACAGGGGGCGCCACCTCTGGTGCGGCCCTCTCTCTCCCTCTTGGCCCACTAAGGCCCATAACTTCCCGGGGTTCGGTAACCCCTCGGCACTCCGTTTTCTCGGAAACTTCGGAACCTTTCGGTGTCCGAATATAGTCGTCCAATATATCAATCTTTATGTCTCGACCATTTGAGACTCCTCGTCATGTCCGTGATCACATCCGGGACTCGAACTTCTTTGGTACATCAAAATACACAAACTCATAATATAACCGTCATCAAAACCTTAAGCGTGCGGACCCTACGGTTCGAGAACAATGTAGACATGACCGAGACACGTCTCGGTCAATAACCAATAGCGGGACACGGATGCCCATATTGGCTCCTACATATTCTACGAAGATCTTTATCGGTCGGACCGCATAACAACATCGTTGTTCCCTTTGTCATCGGTATGTTACTTGCCGAGATTCGATCGTCGGTATCAATACCTAGTTCAATCTTGTTACCGCAAGTCTCTTTACTCGCTCGTAATACATCATCTCACAGCTAACTCATTAGTTGTAATGCTTGCAAGGCTTAAGTGATGTGTATTACCGAGAGGGCCCAGAGATACCTCTCCGACTATCGGAGTGACAAAACCTAATCTCGAAATCGCCAACCCAACATCGCCTTTGGAGACACTGTAGTACTCCTTTATAATCACCCGATTACGTTGTGACGTTTGGTAGCACCAAAGTGTTCCTCCGTAAGCGGAGTTGCATAATCTCATAGTTATAGGAACATGTATAAGTCATGGATAAAAGCTGTAGCAACATAATAAGCGATCGTGTGCTAAGCTAATGGAATGGGTCATGTCAATCGATCATTCACTAATGATGTGACCTTGTTAATCAAATAACAACTCTTTGTTCATGGTTAGGAAACATAACCATCTTTGATTAACAAGCTAGTCTAATAGAGGCATACTAGTGACATTCTGTTTGTCTATGCATTCACACATGTATTATGTTTCGGTTAATACAATTCTAGCATGAATGATAAACATTTATCATGAGATAAGGAAATAAATAATAACTTTATTATTGCCTCTAGGGCATATTTCCTTGATCTCCCACTTGCACTAGAGTCAATAATCTAGATTACATAGTAATGATTCTAACACCCATGGAGTCTTGGTGTTGATCATGTTTTGCTCGTGGAAGAGGCTTAGTCAACGGTGCGCTACATTCAGATCCGTATGTATCTTGCAAATCTCTATGTCTCCCACCGGACTAAATCCGGATGGAATTGAAGCATCTCTTGATGTGCTTGGTCCTCTTGTGAAATCTGGATTCCTTCGCTAAGGCAATTGCTCGATATTGTCACAGAAGATTTTCATTGGACCCGATGCACTAGGTATGACACCTAGATCGGATATGAACTCCTTCATCCAGACTCCTTCATTAGCTGCTTCGAAGCTGCTATGTACTCCGCTTCACATGTAGATCCTGCCACGACGCTTTGTTTAGAACTGCACCAACCGACAGCTCCTCCGTTTAGTGTAAATCGTATCCGGTCTGCGATTTAGAATCGTCGGATCGGTGTCAAAGCTTGCATCAACGTAACTGCCACGATGAGCTCTTTGTCACCTCCATATCTGAGAAACACATCCTTAGTCCTTTTCGGTATTTCGGGATGTTCTTGACGCTGTCCGGTGATCCACTCCTGGATTACTTTGGTACCTCCCTACTAGGCTTATAGCAAGGCACACATCAGGTCCGGTACATAGCATTACATACATGATAGAGCCTATGGCTGAAGCATAGGGAACATCTTTCATTTTCTCTCTATCTTCTGCAGTGGTCGGGCATTGAGTCTTACTCAACTTCACACCTTGCAACACAGGCAAGAACCCTTTCTTTGCTTGATCCATTTTGAACTTCTTCAAAATTTTGTCAAGGTATGTGCTTTGTGAAAGTCAATTAAGCGTCTTGATCTATCTCTATAGATTTTGATGCCCAATATGTATGCAGCTTCACGAGGTCTTTCATTGAAAAACTTTTATTCAAGTATCCCTTTATGCTATCCGAAATTCTATATCATTTCCGATTAGTAATATGTCATCTACATATAATATCGAAATGCTATAGAGCTCCCACTCACTTTCTTGTAAATCTGAGCTTCTCCAAAAGTGCATATGAACCCAAATGCTTTGATCACACTATCAAAGCGTTTATTCCAACTCGAGATGCTTGCACCAGTCCATAAATGGATCATTGGAGCTTGCACACTTTGTTAGCTCCTTTGGATCGATAAAACCTTCGGTTGCATCATATACAACTCTTCTTCCGTAAATCCATTCAGAATGCAGTCTTTACATCCATTTGCCAAATTTCATAATCATAAAATGTGGCAATTGCTAACATGATTCGGACAGACTTAAGCATCGCTTCTGGTGAGAAGGTCTCATCGTAGTCAATCCCTTGAACTTGTCGAAAACCCTTTGCAACAAGTCGAGCTTTGTAAACGATTACATTACCGTCGGCGTCGGTCTTCTTCTTGAAGATCCACTTGTTTTCTATTGCTTGCCGACCCTCGGGCAAGTCAACCAAAGTCCATACTTTGTTTTCATACATGGATCCCATCTCGATTTCATGGCCTCAAGCCATTTTATGGAATCTGGGCTCACCATCGCTTCTTCATAGTTCGTAGGTTCATCATGATCTAGTAGCATGACTTCCGAACAGGATTACCGTACCACTCAGTGCGGATCTTACTCTGGTTGATCTACGAGGTTACGTAGTAACTTGATCTGAAGTTTCATGATCAACATCATCAACTTCCTCACTATTTGGTGTAGATGTCTCGAAACCGGTTTCTGCGACAAACTACTTTCAAATAAGGGAGAAGGTACAATTACCTCATCAAGTTCTACTTTCCTCCCACTCACTTCTTTCGAGAGAAACTCCTTCTCTAGAAAGGATCCATTCTTAACAACAAATGTCTTGCCTTGGATCTGTGATAGAAGGTGTACCCAACTGTCTCCTTTGGGTATCCTATGAAGACACATTTCTCGATTTGGGTTCGAGCTTATCAGGTTGAAGCTTTTTCACATAAGCATCACATCCCCAAACTTTAAGAAAGCGACAACTTTGGTTTCTTGCTAAACCATAGTTCATAAGGTGTCGTCTCAGCGGATTTTGACGGTGTTCTATTCAGTGTGAATGCGGCCGTCTCAAGAGCATAACCCCAAAGCGATAGCGGTAAATCTGTAAGAGACATCATAGATCGCACCATATCTAGTAAAGTGCGATTCGACGTTCGGACACACCATTACGTTGTGGTGTTCCGGTGGCGTGAGTTGCGTAAACTATTCCGCATTGTTTCAAATGTAGACCAAACTCGTAACTCAAATACTCACCTCCACGATCAGATCGTAGAAACTTAATTTTCTTATTACGATAATTTTCAACTTCACTCTGAAATTCTTTGAACTTTTCAAATGTTTCAGACTTATGTTTCATTAACTAGATATACCCATATCTGCTGAAATCATCTGTGAAGGTGAGAAAATAACGATATCCGCCACGAGCCTCAACATTCATCGGACCACATACATCTGTATGTATGATTTCCAACAAATCTGTTGCTCTCTCCATAGTCTGGGAGAACGGGTTTTAGTCATCTTGCCCATGAGGCACGGTTTGCAAGTGCCAAGTGATTCATAATCAAGTGACTCCAAAAGTCCATCAGTATGGAGTTTCTTCATGCGTTTTATACCGATATGACCTAAATGGCAGTGCCACAAATAAGTTGCACTATCATTATCAACTCTGCATCTTTTGGCTTCAACATTATGAATATGTGTATCACTACTATCGAGATTCATCAAAATAGACCACTCTTCAAGGGTGCATGACCATAAAAGATATTACTCATATAAATAGAACAACCATTATTCTCTCGATTTAAATGAATAACCGTCTCGCATCAAACAAGATCCAGATATAATGTTCATGCTCAACGCGGGCACCAAATAACAATTATTTAGGTCTAAAACTAATCCGAAGGTAGATGTAGAGGTAGCGTGCCGACCGCGATCACATCGACTTTGGAACCATTTCCCACGCGCATCGTCACCTCGTCCTTTGCGGTGTTAAGCAATCAGTAGTCCCCTGCTTTGAGTTGCAAATATTAGCAGCAGAACCGAGTATCAAATACCAGTGCTCTGCGAGCTCTAGTAAGGTACACATCAATAACATGTATATCACATATACCTTTGTTCACCTTGCCATCCTTCTTATCCGCCAAATACTTGGGGCAGTTCCGCTTCGATGACCGATCGCTTGCGGTAGAAGCACTCGGTTTCAGGTTTAGGTCCAGACTTGGGTTTCTTCTCTGAGCGACAACTTGCTTGCTGTTCTTCTTGAAGTTCCTTCTTCTTCCCTTTGCCTTTCTTCTTGAAACTAGTGGTCTTATTGACCATCAACACTTGATGCTCCTTCTTGATTTCTACCTCCGCAGCCTTTAGCATTGCGAAGAGCTCGGTATAGTCTTTACTAACCCTTGCATATTATAGTTCATCACGAAGCCTTTGTAGCTTGGTGGCGGTGATTGAAGAATTACATCAATGACACAATCATCCGGAAGATTAACTCCCGGTTGAGTCAAGTGATTGTAATACCCGGACATTACGAGTATGTGCTCACCGATGTGAGAACTATTCTCCTCCATCTTGCAGCTATAGAACTTATTGGAGACTTCATATCTCTCAATCCGGGCATTACATTTGAATATCAACTTCAACTCTGGAACATCTCATATGCTCCATGACGTTCAAAACGTCGTTGAAGACCCGGTTCTAAGCCGTAAAGCATGGCACATCGAACTATAGAGTAGTCATCACTTTGCTCGCGCGGACATTCTTAACGTCGTCGGTTGCATCAAGAAGCAGGCTGGCACCCAGCGGTGCATCCGGGGCGTAACTCTTACGTGCAGCAATGAGGATAATCCTCGAGTTACGGACCCGATCCGTGTAATTGCTACCATCATCTTTCAACTTTGCTTTCTCAAGGAACGCATTAAAATTCAACGGAACAACAAAGACGGGCCATCTATCTACAAACAAACAAAGACAAGCAAGATACTATCAGGTACTAAGTTCATGATAAATTTAAGTTCAATTAATCATATTACTTAAGAACTCCCACTTAGACAGACATCCTCTAGTCATCTAAGTGATCACGTGATCCAAATCAACTAAACCATAACCGATCATCACGTGAGATGGAGTAGTTTTCAATGGTGAACATCTTATGTTGATCATATCTACTATATGATTCACGCTCGACCTTTCGGTCTCCGTGTTCCAAGGCCATATCTGCATATGCTAGGCTCGTCAAGTATAACCTGAGTATTCTACGTGTGCAAAACTGGCTTGCACCCGTTGTAGATGGACGAGAGCTTATCACACCCGATCATCACGTGGTGTCTCGACACGACGAACTTTGGCAGCGGTGCATACTCGTGGAGAACACTACTTGATAATTTTAGTGAGAGATCATCTTAAAATGCTACCGTCAATCAAAGCAAGATAAGATGCATAAAGGATAAACATCACATGCAATCAATATAAGTGATATGATATGGCCATCATCATCTTGTGCTTGTGATCTCCATCTCCAAGCACCGTCGTGATCACCATCGTCACCGGCGCGACACCTTGATCTCCATCGTAGCATCGTTGTCGTTACGCCATCTATTGCTTCTCGACTATCGCTACCGCTTAGTGATAAAGTAAAGCAATTACTGATGCGTTGCATTTCATACAATAAGCGACAACCATATGGCTCCAGCCATTGCCGATAACCGGTTACAAAACATGATCATCTCATACAATAAAATATAGCATCACGTCTTGACCATATCACATCACAACATGCCTGCAAAAACAAGTTAGACGTCCTCTACTTTGTTGTTGCAAATTTTACGTGGCTGCTACGGGCTTAAGCAAGAACCAATCTCACCCACGCATCAAAACCACAGCGATACTTCGTCAAATAGACTCCGTTTAACCTTCTCAAGGACCGGGCGTAGCTACACTCAGTTCAACTAAAGTGAGAGAGACAGACACCCGCCGGTCACCTTTAAGCACGAGTGCTCGAGCGGTGAAACCAGTCTCGCATAAGCGTCGCGTAATGTCGGTCCGGCCACTTCATCTCACAATACCGCTGAACCAAAGTATGACATGCTGGTAGGTAGTATGACTTGTATCGCCCACAACTCACTTGTGTTCTACTCGTGCAAAACATCAAACCATAGAAACCTAGGCTCGGATGCCCTTTTTGGGGAGCGTAGTAATTTCAAAAATTTCCTACGCACACGCAAGATCATTGTGATGCATAGCAACGAGAGGGAGAGTGTTGTCTCACGCCCTCGTGAGACCGAAGCGAAGCGATCTGGCGTAGAGGAAGTAGTCGACGTTCTCCTCGCGATCCAACCGATCCCAACACCGTTACTCGGCGCCTCGAGTTCTTGACACGTACAGCTCGATGGCGCTCCTCGGGCTCCAATCCAGAGAGCCGGGGAGGGAGTTCCGTCAAGACGACGGCGTGGTGGCGATCTTGATGTTCTACCGACGCAGGCTTCGCCTAAGCACCGCCACGATATGACCGAGGTGGATTATGGTGGAGGGGCACGCGACACGGCTAAGGAGCGATCTCAAGGATCAACTTGTGTGTTCTAGGGTGCCCCTGCCCCGTATATAAAGGAGCAAGGGGAGGCGGCCGGCCCTAGGAGGCGCGCCAGGAGGGGGAGTCCTCCTCCTAGTGGGAGTAGGACTCCCTTTCCTAGTCCAACTAGGAAGGAGGAAGGGGAAGGAAGGAGAGGGAGGAGAGGAGAAGGGGGGGCCCCCTCCTTGTCCTATTCGGACTCCGGGGGGGGGCGCCACCTCCTGGTGCGGCCCTCTCTCTCCCCTCTTGGCCCACTAAGGCCCATAACTTCCCCGGGGGGTTCCGGTAACCCCTCCGGCACTCCGGTTTTCTCCGGAAACTTCCGGAACCTTTCCGGTGTCCGAATATAGTCGTCCAATATATCAATCTTTATGTCTCGACCATTTCGAGACTCCTCGTCATGTCCGTGATCACATCCGGGACTCCGAACTTCTTTGGTACATCAAAATACACAAACTCATAATATAACCGTCATCAAAACCTTAAGCGTGCGGACCCTACGGTTCGAGAACAATGTAGACATGACCGAGACACGTCTCCGGTCAATAACCAATAGCGGGACCTGGATGCCCATATTGGCTCCTACATATTCTACGAAGATCTTTATCGGTCAGACCGCATAACAACATCGTTGTTCCTTTGTCATCGGTATGTTACTTGCCCGAGATTCGATCGTCGGTATCAATACCTAGTTCAATCTCGTTCATCGCAAGTCTCTTTACTCGCTCGTAATACATCATCTCACAGCTAACTCATTAGTTGTAATGCTTGCAAGGCTTAAGTGATGTGTATTACCGAGAGGGCCTAGAGATACCTCTCCGACTATCGGAGTGACAAAACCTAATCTCGAAATCGCCAACCCAACATCGCCTTTGGAGACACTGTAGTACTCCTTTATAATCACCCGTTATGTTGTGACGTTTGGTAGCACCCAAAGTGTTCCTCCGTAAACGGAGTTGCATAATCTCATAGTTATAGGAACATGTATAAGTCATGGATAAAAGCAGTAGCAACATACTAAGCGATCGTGTGCTAAGCTAATGGAATGGGTCATGTCAATCAGATCATTCACCTAATGATGTGACCTTGTTAATCAAATAACAACTCTTTGTTCATGGTTAGGAAACATAACCATCTTTGATTAACAAGCTAGTCTAGTAGAGGCATACTAGTGACATTCTGTTTGTCTATGCATTCACACATGTATTATGTTTCCGGTTAATACAATTCTAGCATGAATGATAAACATTTATCATGAGATAAGGAAATAAATAATAACTTTATTATTGCCTCTAGGGCATATTTCCTTCAGAAAGCAACCGTGAGTACTCATCCAAAGTACTCGCAAGCAAGGAGCTACACTACATATGCATGGGTATATGTGTAAAGGTGCATATCGGTGGACCTGAACTGCGAGAATGCCGAATAAAAGGGGATATCTAATCACGTCGAAGACTAACGCTCAGTAGCCTCCATCTTGCAAAGCATGTAGAAGAGAGTAGAGTGAAGTCCTCCAAGTAGCATCGCCAAGTAGCATCTCCAAGAAGCATCTCCAAATAGCATCTCCAGTAGCATCGCATAGCATAATCCTACCCGGCGATCCTCTCCTCGTCGCCTGTTAGAGAGCGATCACAGGGTTGTATCCGCACTTGGAAGGTGTGTTTTATTAAGTATCCGGTTCTAGTTGTCATAAGGTCAAGGTACAACTCCAAGTCGTCCTGTTACGAAGATCACGGCTATTCGAATAGATTAACTTCCTGCGAGGGTGCACCACATAACCCAACACGCTCGATCCCATTTGGCGGACACACTTTTACGGGTCATGCCCGCCGCGGAAGATCAACACGCCGCAGCCCCACCTAGGCACAACAGAGAGGTCAGACGCGGTCTAAACCTAAGCGCCATTGTGGGTGCAGGCCCATCGCCCAATGCACACACGCACGTTGCGTGTATGGGCGGAAGCGAACTAGCCCCCTAATACAAGAGCAGGCTTACGTTCCAATCCGGCGCGCGCTGCTCAGTTGCTGACGTCTAGAAGGCTTCGGCTTATACCACGACGTCGGGATACCCATAACTACTCCCACGTAGATGGTTAGTGCGTATAGACCAAATGGCCAGACTCAGATCAAATACCCAGATCTCGTTATGCGTGTTATTATGAAGCAACCGCGGACGCCGACCAGGGCCAGGCCCACCTCTCGCCTAGGTGGTCTCAACCTGCCCTGTCGCTCCGCCACAAAGATCCACACAGAGGGCCGTCGGGACAAAGGTCCTTTCAGCCCCCAATCCGTGAATCACTTGCGGGTACTCTTCGAGCAGACCCGACTTTAGTCACCATCTGTAGTATGTACATATGTATAGTATATACCGTGATCACTTCCGAGTGATCACGGCCCAATAATATAGCAAGGCGCATGACAAGAATGTAGGGCCAATGATGATAAACTAGCATCCTATACTAAGCATTTAGGATGCGGGTAAGGTATCAGCAGATGTAGCAAAATGTCGGGCTATGCATCGAGAATAGGATTAGCGGAAGCGGTAACATGCTACACTACTCTAATGCAAGCGGTATAGAGGAGAATAGGCAATATCTGGTGATCAAGGGGGCTTGCCTGGTTGCTCACGGCAAGAGAGGGGTCGTCAACTCCGTGTCGCATACTCGGCGGCGGCGATGTCGGTCTCGTAGTCTACCAGAGAGAAGAGGGGGAAGAAACAATGAATACCATGCAAACAGATGCATATCGATGCATGACATGACAAGTATCGGCGCTAGGGGTACCCTAACGCGGTATGAGGTGATACCGGTGAAGGGGGGCAACATCCGGGGAGATATCCCCGGGGTTCCGTGTTTTCGGGCAGAGGAGTCGGAGGGGGAAAGTTGCGTGTTCGGCATGCTAGGGGTGTGTCGCGGATGAACGGGTTGCGTATCCGGATTCGTCTCGTCGTTCTGAGCAACTTTCATGTAGAAAGTATTTTCATCCGAGTTACGGATTAAAAGATATGATTTTCTAAAGATTTATATCATTTTCTGATTTTAATTATTTATCTAAAGCCAACATTATCCAGAACAGTGTCTGATGACGCAAGCATGACATCAGAGTGTTGTCAGCAGGTCAACTGGTCGGTTGACCAATCAAACCAGCAGTGGGTCGATGGGACCCACATGTCGTGTCGAGGCATTAACGGGGTTTTGAAACTAATTAAATGGGTTAATTAGCGGTAGGGCCTAGTAGTCGGTGAGAGATTAGGTTTTAATTAATTTATTTAATTAATTAGCAGTTTATCTATTTGTTTTATTTGTTTTATGGGATGGGGCCCGCATGTCGGTGGCGATAGCTGCCACGTCGCCAAGTTGACTTGGTCAGCGTGGTCATTAGGGCCCCTGTGCCCACAGCGGCGACCGAGGTGGGGCCCGCCTAGCCACGTCGGTGGGCGGTGCGGGCGACTCCGGCGACCAATGAGGCGGCCCTCGCGGAGTTGGCGGATTCGCTTCTGAGGCACCAAATCAGCGCGCGAGCTCTCGAGCAGCTTCTTCGCGCCGCGTCCGATGGAGGGGAGCACGACGGCGTGGGTGGCCGGAATGGTCGCCGGCGACGAGCGCGGCGGGCTGCAGTTCGGGCGCGGTTGAAGATGGCGACACAACGCGCTTCGGGGCGAAAGGGAAGGCTAGGGTGGACCTGCGCGACGCGCTGAGCGCAAAGGACTCGGCCCCGTGACCATTTGGTCACCGGAAGGGCGCCGGCGACGCGAGCAGGCGGTGGCGCGGTCGGGTCCCCGACGAGAAACGCGCTAGTAGGCATGGGAAGGTGTGTGCGTGTGTGCGTTGGGTTCCTGAAAGCTCAAGGAACACGATGCCGTGCTCACGCGAGCACGACGGAGATCATGGCCATGGCGGCGAGGCGTTCTGCGGCGGCGTGCTCACGGCGGCGGCGACGGGCAGCTACTGATGCGAGGGGCTAACGAAGATGGCGGGAGATGGGGAGCTCACCGTGCGGCATGCAAGATGGCCCTTGGATGGCTTAGTAGCTGCGAAAGCGTCGCCGAGTTGGTGAAGAACGCGGCCGGCGGAGATGAGGGCGAAGGGGATCCGGTGCTTCGGGGCTCCCCCGCTCCAGCTGAGGCCTCCGGTGGATGAGGAAGACGATGGAGGCGTCGACGGACACGTAGGTGCGGCGAGGCGATGGCTGTGGCGCGCAATTCAATGGCGGGTCCATGGCGGTGTTCGGACGTGGTGGGGGAACGCGGAGGAGGGCGCGGTGGATCTGGAGGGGGAGCGCAGGGACCGAGGGGGAGTGGGGGCGAATGGGAGGAGGGACCGAGGAGGTGCGGAGGCGTGGCGGCCTTATCCTCTCGTCGCCATGGCGAGAGGGTGCGGCGCGAGATCGCCTGTTCCGACCCGGGTCGGGGAACGAGGAAGGAGGCGACAGGGGAGGCGGGCGGTTCGGCGGATGGGCGGAGTGGGCGGCCAAGCTAGCTAGCTAGGCCAGTTGGCCCGAGGGTTTGGGGGGTTTCCTTTTGTTTTATTTTCACTTTTTCCTTTTGTTTATTTCTGCTCTGCATTTTATTTCATTTCAAAGTAATTAGGCATTTCCTAAAAATGTGTTTACTTCACCATAATTACCATTGCAATATTTGGCACTGCCCGAACATTTTTGTTTTGATGTTTGAAAACTTTTGTTGCTTGCCATATTTTGAATTTTGATTTTTTTTGGACCGGTTTTGAACTAATGAAAGATTAGCAACAGAAATCAAAGGTGACATGGCATCATTAGGAGAGTTTACTGTAGCCTAATTATCCGGGCGTTACACTATTCCAAGAGCCTCGTGAGCACTCCCATTGTGGGGATTGCAATGGTGGGGGACACAACACAAGAACTTGTACCAAACCAAGAAAGAGATCAAAGAAAAATGATGCAAGCACAAGCTAAGCAAATGGTAGCCAACCATGTCAAACAAGTGCCCAAGTGCCAAACAATCAAATCAACCAAGCCAATGAGCAACTAGGCAACAAAGAGGGAGTCGACTAGGTCTTAGAAGAGGTCGTGGTGACGGTCTTGGCCGTGGTGATGGTCTTTGAGGGAGTCCTGGACTAGGGGGTGTCCGGACAGCCGGACTATCATCGTCCGCCGGACTCCAAGACTACGAAGATACAAGATTGAAGACTTCGTCCCGTGTCCGGATGGGACTTTCCTTGGCGTGGAAGGCAAGCTTGGCAATGAGATATGTAGATCTCCTACCATTGTGGCGACTCTGTGAAACCCTAGCCTCCTCGGTGTCTATATAAATCGGAGGGCTTTAGTCCGTGAGGACACAACATACATTACAACAATCATACCATAGGCTAGCTTTAGGGTTTAGCCTCCTTGATCTCATGGTAGATCCACTCTTGTACTACCCATATCATCAATATTAATCAAGCGGGGACGTAGGGTTTTACCTCCATCAAGAGGGCCCGAACACAGGTAAAACATCGTGTCCCTTGTCTCCTGTTACCATCCGCCTAGACGCATGAGTTCGGGACCCCCTACCCAAGATCTGCGGTTTGACACGACATTGGTGCTTTCATTGAGAGTTCCTCCGTCGCCACCGATAGGCTCGATGGTATCTTCAATCAACAACGCTGTCCGGTAAGACTTTTCTCCCGGACAGATCTTAGATTCGGCGGCAAGATTGCGGGCTAATTAAGCTGGCCATCCGGAGCAGATTGAAAGCTATGCCCTGGCCATCGGTCGATTCGGAAGCCTAAACTTCACGGCCGGCGTCGCGGAGACTTGATCTTCGACGGGCTCGAGCCACGCCAATAAGCGCCAAGATCTATTACGATGGGCATGATCTAGCTCTGCTGCCAAACAGTGCCTTGGTGGCCGCACATGAGTCCGCTCCGGCTCTTAGCTTGGAGCCGATCGCCCAGATCGAGGACCGGTGGTTGGACGCCACCTCGGGGGCTTCAACTTCCACGGTGATGGAGCCGAACACTAGCCTTGTCCCTCGCGAAATTCGTGATTCCTAGGTGCCGGACTCCTTGCCGGACTCCGGACCTCCCGCGCCCCTGCCGATCGAATCTGATTGGGCGCCGGTTATGGAATTCACCACCGCGGACATCTTCCAATACTCGCCCTTTGGCGACATCTTAAATTCACTAAAGCATCTCTCGCTATCAGGAGAGTCCTGGCCGGGCTATGGCCAGGATGGTTGGGATACAAACGACGAAGAAATTCAGAGCCCAGCCACCACCCACTTTGTAGCCACTGTCGATGATCTTACCGACATGCTAGACTACGACTCCGAAGACATCGGCGCTATGGGCGGCGATCTGGGAGATTTAACAGAACCAGCGCCTCTGAGGGCTGGAAGACCACCTCGTCATCGACATATACATGGTGGACACCCCAAAGGGCGGGACGGCGAAGAAGTAGCGGAGGCGATTCCCTAAAGAAACAGCCCAAGCGCCCGGCGTTAGCGGCGCCGCCTAAATCCCGCCACAGCAAGAATGGAGATTCGGCATAGGAGATAATAATACCCCGAGAGTGCTGAAGATAATCCCTCCGGCAAGACTCAGTAGCAGGAGGATCGAAGCAAGCCCCACGAGAGGCGGCGGGCGAAGAGGTCGAGGATTATAACTATATACCTCCCTCCGAAGGCGAGGCAAGCCTCAACGATGGCCAATTCTGTCGTGCCCGAGATCCCGTCGAACAAGGCGTTTTAAGCGCGGGCTTATCGCCACGGCAAATAGCCTAAAGAAAAGCAGCAGCAACTTCAAGCTGATCAGGACCTGCTGGCCGATCGATGGACCGAGGTCCTCGCGGCAAGAGTTTAAACTCGAGCGCCCCTCAAAAGCTACCCCAGACGCAAGTTGCTCCCCGATTAGAGGAGGAAGCATACATACCTTCATCACCAGCGCACCATATGGCCGACTGACCACGCCGTGGTCGCGACAGAGAGGCATCTAGACCCTCCACAAAGACCGTACCCCGGCATCGCTCCAAAAGTACGAAGCCAAGATGGAATGCGCGGGACTTGCGAGACGTATTGGAGGACAAAGCAAGGCAATCCAGATCCATCTACGGATCACGAGGCGCCCACGACCATGACGAATACCGTCGCGCGGATACAATAACCCGGCGGGCGAACACAGCAGCATAACGCTCTCTCGAGCTGCGTCGTGGTATTGCTCAATATAGGCGCCGCACACCGCTATGCTTCAGCGACGAAGTAATGGATCATCAAATCACGAAGGGTTTAAACCCGTAAACATCGAATCCTCGACGGCACTGTGAGACCCGCGATTTGGATTGAAGATTATCTCCTTCACATCCATATGGCCCTTGGCGACGATCTCCATGCCATCAAGTACCTCCCCTCAAGCAAGGACCAGCTCGGTATTGGCTTAACAGCTTGCCCGCAGAGTCAATTGGGTGTTGGGAAGACACGAACCCGCATTCCTCGATAATTTCCAGGGCACGTATGTACGGCCACCAGACGCCGATGACCTAAGCCACATAATTCAGCAGCCAGAGGAATCGGCCAGACAATTCTGGACACGATTCTTGACAAAGAAAAACCAAATCGTCGACTGTCCGGATGGAGAGGCCCTCGCAGCCTTCAAACATAACATCCGAGACGAGTGGCTAGCCCAGCACCTGGGACAGGAAAAGCCGAAATCCATGGCAGCACTCACATCATTAATGACCCGTTTTTGCGCGGGAGAGGATAGCTGGCTAGCTCGCAGCAATAACCTCAATAAAAATTCTGGCAGTCCGGATACTAAGGACCACAACGGCAGGTCACGTCGAAACAAAAACAAATGCGCGTGCGACAGCGATAAGGAGGATCGGCGATCAGCGCGGATTCGAGGCTCTAAACCGGTCGTGGAAGAAGCCATTCAAAAGAACCACTCGGGTCCGTCCAACTTGGACCGAATACTCGACCGCTTATGCGGATACATGGCACCCCGAAAAGCCAGCCAATCACACCAACAGAGATTGCTGGGTGTTCAAGCAGGCAGGCAAGTTAATTGCTGAAAACAATGACAAGGGGCTAAGCAATGACGATGAGGAGGGAGACCCGACCGCCCGAACAATAGAGGACGAAGGGTTTCCCCCACAAGTGCGGACGGTGAACATGATTTACATAACCCATATACCCCAAGAGGGAGAGGAAGCGCGCACTAAGGGGCGGCTATGCGATGGAGCGATCGCCCCAAAGTTCAATCCATGGTCCTCTTGTCCGATCACTTTCGATCGAAGAGACCATCGACCAACATATCGCCATGGCGGATTTGCGCGTGGTTTTAGACCCAATTGTTGATGGATTTCACCTCACGAGAGTCGATGGATGGCGGTAGTAACTGAACCTGCTTTATCGAGGATCTGATCGCAAGATGGGCATAGACCCTCAAGATTAAACCTACAAAGACAACCTTTAAAGGTGTCATACCAGGTGAGAAGCCAATTATGCGGGCTCGGTCACTGCTGGAAGTGGTCTTGGATCCCGGATAATTTCGGGCGAAGAGTTAATCTTCGACATAGTCCCATTTTGCAGCGGCTATCACGCTCTGCTCGGACGAACGCGTTTGCAAAGTTCAGCGCGGTGCCGATTATGCATACCTCAAGCTCAAGATGCGAGGCCCTCGTGGAGTCATCACGGTCAATGGAAATACGGGCGCTCCTCGAGCGGAGGAACATCTGGCGGCTCTCGCGGCGGAAATCTGAGCAGCCTTTTAAGGCAATTTTGAATCCGGCGTTAAGCGGCGAATCTGACAAAAGCGCGCCGAAGCAATACCAACCAAGACAACACAGCACGATCGAGCCGCAGCGTAGCAATGCGGCCCTAACCCCGCCCTCGCATGATTGCAAGAACAACCCTCGCGTACATCATTACGCTTTGGAGGTACCATGGGCGTGGGGAAGGGCACGATCACAATGGACCCAGTGCGGCTCGACCACACTAGGGGCTCGCAAGTGTGCAACCCTTTTTATTATTATTTTCCTTCTTTGTATACAGGACTCCGTTAACGAGAGGCCTGTCGTGGTGAACTGCCGAACTCACGATGCAACAGCCGGGGAAGAAAGAAGGCTGCGGCGAACACTCGGTGGTCTCGATTACGAGCATTAAATTCGATTATATACACCAAGTCCGCAGCTCATCCCGGAGGGGACATGTTTAATTAGTCAAAATCCCTTGCTTACGCACTATTTGTATCGATCGCACTCATAGCAGACTTCTTTTAATAAACAATGCAGCACTTTTATTTGCAATTGCATTACTTTTCATATATATATATATGTTCATTACAGGACATCTTGCACCCGTATATTTTAGTGCGGTCTCATACACCAGGGGCTTCGTTCCCCACATTATGGTGTGATAAGTCCGAACACTTTCATAAGTCGGCACCCGAACTTATAACATTATATGAATCGGCTCGAATCATGTCTTGGGTCAATAGTTGGGTTTGCCGGCTCCACGTTTTGGTGCCTTACGTTCCGTTCGTCGGCTAAGGTGGGCAGGGAGAACCACCGCGATTACGCCCGGTTGAGCAGGCGGCGCCTCGATGGAGAAAGCTAAAACTGACCGGCATGATAAGGCGAGAGACTGGTCGCTGTTTGAGAGGTCTTTTCGAGTCCTTAAAGACTCACACCGCTTCGAGCGAAGTTCCGGATAAATGTCCGACGAAAGCATGGATAGCGCCCCGGATTCGGTCTTCCGAATACCAGAAGCTTCGCCGAAATTTAAAATTATAGAATTCTATGGCTAAGTGAGAGTGTTCAAGCATTATAAGTCCGGTTGCCTCGTTCGTTGTGTTGAGCGCCTCCCTAGATGGACCCAAAAATGGGAACAAGAGTGCTCAAGTTTATCCCGAACACCCCGGCTTTTCATGGCTCGGGGCTGAAGCCAACGACTTGCCATCTCTCGATTTTATAAGCGGCCGCCTGAAGGTAATATTTTAAATTAAACAAGCGTTGCTTAATGCGCATATGAACAAAGTTTTCAGCGCACAGGATAATACTTAGCGAGTTTACTCAAAAATTACATCTTTGGGGCATTCATCCGCAATATCGCGGGCTCCCTTCAGGACAGTTTTATAATACATCTCGGGCGTACGATACCCCTTGCCCGGTGGCGGCGTGTCAGTGAGAAGCTTCTCCGCATCCAGCCTGCCCCAGTGCACCTTTTTGCGGGCAAGGGACCGACGAGCACCTTCAATACAGGTGGAGCGCTTGATGACCTCCACCCAGGGGCACACATCCACCAGCCGCCGCACGAGGCCAAAGTAGCTCCCAGGCATGGCCTGTCTAGGCCACAGCCGGACTATAAGGCCCTTCATAGCCTCCTCAGCTACCTTGTGGAGTTTGACCAGCTGCTTTAGCTGGTCACTTGGGGGCACCGGATGGCCGGCCTCAGCATACTGAGACCAGAAGACCTTCTCCGTCGAGCTCCCCTCCTCGCCACGATAGAATGTGGCGGCATCGGACACACTACGTGGCAGATCTGCAACCCCTGGAGAGCTCGAATGCGGGTAAGTGTCGGTAGTTTACATTAACATGCGCTTGCTTTGCATGAAAAATGCCTTACCGCCGCTATCTTCTTTACATCTTCCACCTCTGAAGGGCCTTACGGGCCTCGGCCTTGGCGGACTTGGCACTTTCGAGAGCGAGGCAAGCTCGGACTCTCGAGTCTTGAGTCACGCTCCAAGCTCTCATGCTTCTCCATGAGAGCACGGAGCTCTTGCCGTCTTGCCGCCACTGCGCCTCCTGCTTTTCTCGCTCTGCTTGTTCGCGGCCGCACTGCGTTCGGCCGCGGACACAGCCTCCTTCAGGCTGCCACCTCGTTCGTGGCCCCTGCAATACCCATATTATCCTTGTTAATTTTATTGCAACCAAAATCCTTTTCCGTAAGGTAACTATTCAAAGTGGTGTTATTCACCTTCTTTGTCCTCGAGCTGCTTCTTGGCTGGCGAGCTCTTGCTCGGACCGCTCGAGATCTGCTTCAACGCACCGACCTCCATGGTCGGTCTGGCGAGAGGTCAGCAGCGCAGCCTGCAAACCCATATTGACATATTTTTAGCAACCCTGCGTATATCTTATTAGATCCTCAGTCCGGCTTTTCTTTCCGAACAGCGAACTGAGCATCAGGGGCTACTGTCTATGCGGTATTACATTACATAATTATAACTTCTTACCTCAAAGCCTGTTAGAAGGCTGCTGCGGGCTTCGGTCACCCCGCTCGTGGCGAGCTGAACCTTTTGAATCACCGCACTCATGATAGTGCGGTGTTCTTCCTCGATGGAAGCGCCTTTAAGCGCCTCCAATAAGTTGTCCGGCGCCTCCGGTTGGACGGAGGCCGCCGGTGTCACGGTCTTGCCCTTCTTTCGAAGGGGCCGCCTGTCGGACTCTGGAACCACTGCAGGTTCCGATGTAGAGTCCGGCGCAAAGTCCGGGAGGCTGCCTGGCGGCGCCTCCGGAGCCTCCTCCTGATGGGTCCCTCTCTGGGATCCCACCTCGGCGTCCTCATCGGCACGGGGGGTAGAGGCAGTCGGAAGTGAATCCACATCCGACGGGGCCAATGACCCGCTCGATGAAGCGGGGAGATCATCATCGGCCGGACTGCGGACAGTATGCGGCATTAGTATGATGCTATGTGACACGAAAGAAATTACATATCAGGGATCCGGATACTTACGATCTCGCTGGAGGCCTGGCCCTTGAAGGCCACTCCTCCTCGCCAACGTTGGTGTTGGTGGAGCTGTCCGGGGGGATAGTTCTCCCCCTCTTGGACCCTTCGGCCTCCCCTATTGGGGAAGCCTTCCTCTTCCTCTCTCCCTCCTCCGGGAGAGGGTCTTCTTCCTCCTCCTCGTCTTCGGGGGAGGAGTCCGCCTCGTCGTCGGATGCTTGATTGCGGGAACTCTTTCGAGTCCCCGTGGCCACCTTCTTGGCCTTCTTCTCCGGCACCACGTGCGGTGCCGGAACCAGTAGCCCTGCTAGACGGGCGTTCACTGGGTCTTCTGGCATGGGAGTCGGACAGATGAGCTGCACGGCCTTCTCCATCCATTCCTGCCAAAGAAAAAGAGAGATTGAGACCTTCTTAGAATCAATCTATTTACCACAAGTGTCCGTAAAGGGGTTGAATCACTTTCCTCGTCGGTGGATGCTGCGGCGAAATCGCGATCTTCCGTCGCGGATGTAGAACTTGGCGCCCTTAAACAGCACCCTCCATGCGCCGTGCGTCGTGTCGAAGAGCCCGCTTAGCGCTGGTGCTGTTCGGATTGAACTCCACATATTGAATGCGTTCTGGCATGGGAGAATCCGGCGGATGAGCATGACTTGGACCACGTCGGCGAGCTGAGCTTATTGCTCACCGGCTTACGGATCTGGGCTCGAGTCCGTCGACTCGCCGGATTGCCCCACAAGCCCTTCTCTTTCTAGGAGGTGAGCTGCGTGGGGAAGCGGATCTGAACTCGGGGCCGCCGCCCGCGTTGGTTCCTTGTGCTCGGTGATGTAGAACCACCCGATTGCCACCCTTAGCGGAGTCCACGAAGGCCCCTTGAGCCAAAGGGCGTTGGGCAACTTGCCCAACATGGCGCCTCCGCATTCGCTTGCGTGCCCTTCACAACCTTGACGGCGTTGAAGGTCTTGAGCCACAGGCGAAGTTGGGCGGATGCAGAGGAAGGCCTGCACCACGACGATAAGCGCCGAGATGTTGAGGATGAAGTTGGCGCGGATCGTGGAAATCCAGGCCGTAATAGAACATGAGCCCCGGACGAAAGGGTGCGGTGGAAAGCCCAGTCCGTGGAGGAAGTGGGAAGGAAAACAACCCTCTCATGGGGCCGGGGGTAGGGATGAGCTGCCCCTCATCGGGCGGCCGATCTGTGATATCGCGGGAAGGTATCCGACCTTTGCGCAGCTGGTGATGTGCTCCTCCTTAGCGGTGGAGGCCAACCATTTGCCTCCGCTCCGGACATGATCGAGAGAAGGTCGGCGAGATCTTGTGAGCTTGGGCGTTGGAGCTTGAGTCTTGCGGAGATGGATAAGCAAAGGAGGAAGAAGGCGTGGGTGAGAAGGTAAATCCTTATCCCTTATATATAGGCGGACGAAGACTATCGTCCCCTATGACCTGGTAAAACTCGCTTATGTCCCAGCGCCACCATCAATGGCGGTTGGGTTACTACGTCCGTATTGATGAGAATCCGGAATAAGGGGAACACGATCTCTGCTTCGACAAGACGTGCCAAGGAAACCGCTTCGCTAAACGTGCTGAGGTGGTATAATAAAAAACGATTCAAGTAAAAACCTGGTAGCGGTGTGATGTCATGCCGCATAATACGTCAGCAGATTGGACATGTATACATTTTATTCTCTCTACGGTGGAATTTGGAATTTATTTTGCAAAGCCGCACACTATCCTGGGGTTCATGATCTTCTCTGGATTATTCAAGGGAGGAACCTGCCTTGCAATGCCGAACATTATATGGCGCGGACTTATAAATCATTGAAGCCTGGTTGTGGACTCTTGAGAGTCTGGACTAGGGGTGTCGGACAACGGACTATCATCGTCCGCGGACTCCAAGACTACGAAGATACAAGATTGAAGACTCCGTCCCGTGTGGGATGAGACTTTCCTTGGCGTGGAAGGCAAGCTTGCAATACGGATATGTAGATCTCCTACCATTGTAACCGACTCTGTGTAACCCTAGCCTCTTGGTGTCTATATAAACCGGAGGGCTTTAGTCCGTAGGGACACAACATACATTACAACAATCATACCATAGGCTAGCTTTGGGGTTTAGCCTCCTTGATCTCGTGGTAGATCCACTTTTGTACTACCCATATCATCAATATTAATCAAGCGGGGCGTGGGTTTTACCTCCATCAAGAGGGCCCAAACACAGGTAAAACATCGTGTCCCTTGTCTCTGTTACCATCTGCCTAGAGCGCACGATTGGGACCCCCTACCGAGATCCGCGGCTTTGACAAGCGGCAGTCTTGGTGTTGGGGAGCGTAGTAATTTCAAAAAATTCCTACATACCGCAAGATCATGGTGATGCATAGCAACAAGAGGAGAGTGTAGTCCACGTACCCTCGTAGACCGTGGGCGGAGCGTTATGACAACGCGGTTGATGTAGTAAATGCGTCTTCACGATCGACCGATCAAGTGCGAGCGTCACGGCACCTCCGCGATCTGCACACGTTCAGCTCGGTGGCGTCCCACAAACTCACGATCGGTAGAGCTTTGATGGAGAGTTACAGTCGAGAGGCGTGATGGCGGTGTTGATGAAGCTACTGTGCAGGGCTTCCCTAAGCACCGCTACGATATGACCGAGGTGGATTATGGTGGAAGGGGCACCACACACGGCTAAAGATCAATGATCAACTTGTGTGTCTTGGGTGCCCCCCCCGCCCCCGTATATAAAGGAGCTAGGGGGGAGGCGGCCGGCCAGGAGGAGGGCGTGCCAAGGGGGGCGTCCTACTCCCACTGGGAGTAGGACTCCTCCTTTCCTAGTAGGAGTAGGAGAAGGGGGAAGGAGGAGAGAGGGGAGAAGGAAAGGGAGGCGCCGCCCCCCTCCTGGTTCAATTCGGACTAGAGGGGGAGGGGGCGCGCGGCCCTGCCTTGGCCGCCCTCCTCTTCTCCACTAAGGCCCATATGGCCCATTATACTCCCCGAGGGGTTCCGGTAACCCCCCCGGTACTCCGGTATATGCCCGAACTTGCCCGGAACACTTCCGAAGTCCAAACATAGTCATCAAATATATCAATCTTTATGTCTCGACCATTTCGATACTCCTCGTCATGTCCGTGATCATATCCGGGACTCCGAACTATCTTCGGTACATCAAAACACATAAACTCATAATACCGATAGTCACCGAACGTTAATCGAGCGGACCCTACGGGTTCGAGAACTATGTAGACATGACGGAGACACGTCTCCGATCAATAACCAATAGGGGACCTGGATGCTCATATTGGCTCCTACATATTCTACAAAGATCTTTACGGTCAAAACCACATAACAACAAGCGTTGTTCCCTTTGTCATCGGTATGTTACTTGCCCAAAATTCGATCGTTGGTATCTCAATACCTAGCTCAATCTCGCTACAAGCAAGTCTCTTTACTCGTTTTGTAATGCATCATTCATAACTAACTTATTAGTCGCTGTCGATTGTCAAAACCGGCGAGATCTCGGTAGGGGGTCCCGAAGGCGTGCGTCTAGGCGGATGGTAACAGAGCGAGGGACACGATGTTTTACCAGAGTTGGGCCCTCTCGATGGAGGTAAAACCCTACGTCTGCTTGATTAATATTGATGATATGGGTAGTACAAGAGTGGATCTACCATGAGATCAAGGAGGCTAAACCCTAGAAGCTAGCCTATGGTATGATTGTTGTAATGTATGTTGTCTCACGGACTAAAGCCCTCCGGTTTATATAGACATCGGAGAGGGCTAGGGTTACCTGAGTCGTTTACAATGGTAGGAGATCTACATATCCAGACGCCAAGCTTGCCTTCCACGCCAAGGAAAGTCCCATCCAGGACACGGACGGAGTCTTCAATCTTGTATCTTCAGTAGTCTTGGAGTCCGGCGGACGATGATAGTCTGGCTGTCCGGACACCCCGAGTCCAGACTCCTCGGTAGCCCTCGAACTAGGCTTCAATGACGATAAGTCCGGCGCGATAATGTTCTGCATTGCAAGGCGGGTTCCTCCCTTGAATAATCCAGAGAAGATCATGAACACCCGGGATAGTGTTCGCTCGCAAAATAAATTCCACATTCCACCGTAGAGAGAATAAAATGTACACTTAGTTCAATCTGGCGACGTATTATGCGGCTGACATCACACCGCTACCAAGCCTTTGTTTGAATCATTTTTTACTATACCACCTCAAAGACGCTTAGCTAAGCGGTTTCCTTGGCACGTCTTGTCAAGCGTAGATCGTGTTCCCCTTATTCCGGATTCTCATCAATACGGACGTGGGTAACCCAACCGCGCCATTGATGGTGGCGCTTGGGAGATAAGCGAGTTTTACCGGGCGGTGGGGATGATGCGATTTCGTCGCCTATATATAAGGGATAAGGATTTACCTTCTCACCCACGCCTTCTTCCTCCTTTGCTTATACATCTCCGCGCACTCAAGCTCCAACGCCTAAGCTCGCAAGATCTCTCCTCGACCTTCTCCGAATATGTCCGGGAGGAGGCAAGTGGTTGGCCTCCACCGTTAAGGAGGAGCACATCACCAAGCTGCGCAGCGCGGATACCTCTCCGGCGATATCACAGATCGGCTGCCCGACGAGGGGCAGCTCATCCCCACCCATGGGCCTCATGAGGGTCGTCTTCCTTCCCACTTCCTCCGCTGGACTGGGCTTTCCGCTCCATCCATTCGTCCGGGGCTCATGTTCTATTACGGCTGGATTTCCACGATCCGCACCGAACTTCATCCTCAACATCTCGGCGTTCATAAATGGGTGTGCGAGGCCTTCCTCTCGCATCCGCCCCACTTCGCCAGTGGCTCAAGACCTTCAACGTCAAGTCAAGGTTGTGAAGGGCATGCAAGCGGAATGCGGAGGCGCCATGTTGGGTAAAATACCCAACGTCCTTTGGCTCGAAGGGGCCTTCGTGGACTCCGTCAAGGGGTGGCAATCGGGGTTGTTCTACATCACCGAGCCGCGCAAGCCTAGATGGGCGGCGGACCTCGAGTTTAGATCTGGCGTCCCCACGCAGCTCACCTCCTGGAAAGAGAAGGGCTTGCTGTGGGGCGATCCGAAGGAGGTGACTGGACTCCGAGCCTGCATCCAGAAGCTGGTGAGCAATAAGCTCAGGCTCGTCGACGTGGTCCAAGTCATGCTCATCCGCCGGATTCTCCCATGCCAAGAACGGGCATTCAATCTATGGGAGTTCAATCTGGAACAGCACCAGGCACTGAGCGGGCTCTTCGATACGACATACGAAGGCGCCTGGAGGGTGCTATTTAAGGGCGCCGAATCCCTCGTATCCGCGACGGAAGATCGCGGATTCAGCTCGCAGCATCCAACTGACGAGGTAAGTGATTCAACCCCATTACGGGACACTTTGTAGTAATCGAATTGATCATAAGAGGGTTTCATCCCTTCCTTTCCTTTGACAGGAATGGATGGAGAAGGCCAGCAGCTTATCAGCCCTGCCCCATGCCGAAGACCCAGTGGACGCCCGCTTAGCAGGGCTGTTGGTTCCGCACCGCACGTGGTGCCGAGAAGAAGGCCAAGAAGGTGGCGCGGGGACTAGAAAGAGTTCCTCAGAATCAAAGGCCCGACGACGACGCGGACTCCTCCCCAAGACGACGAGGAGGAGGAGTACTCTTCCCGGAGGGGAGAGAAGAAGAGGAAGGCTTCCCCAATAGGGGGAGGCCAAGGGTCCAAGAGGGGAGAACTATCCTCGACAGTTTCGCCAACACCGGCGTTATGAGGATGAGTGGCCTCAAGGGCCAGCGTCCGCAGATCGTAAGTATCCGGATCCTTGATATGCAATATATTTTATGTCGGCAGAGTGTCCTTCTAACGCTGCTCGTCTGTAATCCGGCCGATGACGATCTCCCCGACTCATCGAAGCGGTCGTTGGCCCTGGGCCGGATGTGGATTCACTCCGACCGCCCTACCCCACGCTGCGCCGACGAGGATGCCGAGGTGGGATCCCAGAGGAACCCATCAGGAGGAGGCTCCGGAGGCGCCGCCAGGCAGCCTCCCGGACTTTGCGCCGACTCTACATCGAACCCGCAGTGGTTCCAGAGTCCGCAAGCGCCCCTTAGAAAGAAGGGCAAGATTGTGACGCCGGGCGGCCTCGGCCCAACCGGGAGGCGCCGGATAACTTGTTGAGGCGCTTAAAGGCGCCCATCGAGGAAGAACACCGCACTATCATGAGTGCGGTGATTCAAAAGGTTCAACGCCAAAAGCGGGCCGACGAAGCTCGCAGCAGCCTTCTAACGAGCTTTGAGGTAAGTTAATAATGTAATGTAATACCGCATAGACAAGAGTCCCGATGCTCGAGCCGATGTTCGGAAAGAAAAGCCGACCGAGGATCTAACAAGATATACGCAGGTTGCTTAAAATATGTCAATATGGGTTTGCAGTTGCGCTGCTGACCTCCGCCGCACTAACGCGGAGGTCGATGTGTTGAAAAAGGATCTCGAGCGGTCCGAGGCAAGAGCTCGACCATGCCAAGAAGCAGCTCGAGGACAAAGAAGGTGAGTCACACCACTTTGAATGGTTACCTTACGTAAAAGGATTTTGGTTGCAATAAAATTAACAAGGATAATATGGGTATTGCAGGGCCACGAACGAGGTGGAAGCCTCGAAGGAGGCCGTGTCGCGTGTCGAATCTTGCAAGGCGCGCCGCTGAACGGGCAGAGCGAGAAAAGCAGGAGGCACGGGTGGCGGAAATGCGGCCAAGAGCTCCGTGCTCTCATGGAGAAGGCATGAGAGTTTGGAGCGTGACTCCAAGACTCGAGTGTCCGAGCTTGCCTCAGCTCTCGAAAGTGCCAAGTCCGCCAAGGCCGAGGCCCATAAGGCCCTTTCGGAGGTTGAGGATATAAAGAAGATAGCGGCGGTAAGGCGTTTTCATGCCAGCAGGGCATGTTAATGTAAACTACTTACACTTACCCGCGTTCGAGCTCTCAAGAGGCGCTCTGCAGATCTGCGTGTAGTGCGTCCGATGCCGCCGCATTCTATCGTGGCGAGGAGGGAGCTTGACGGAGAAGGTCTTCTGGTCTCAAGACGCCGAGGCCGCCATCCGGTGCCCCAAGTGACCAAATTGAAGCAAGGTGGTCGAACTCCACAAGGTAGCCGAGGAGGCCATGAAGGGCCTTATAGTCCCACAATGGCTCGGACAGGCCATGCACGAAGCTACTTGACCTTGTCGCTGGTGGTGGATCGCGCCTCGGGTGGAGGTTATCAAGCGCCTACTTTGTATTGAAGGTGCTCGTTGGGCCCTTGCCCGCATAAAGGTGCATTGGGGCAAGTTGATGCGGAGAAGCATCTCACGGACCCACCGCCACCGGGCAAGGAGTATCGCATGCGCCGAGATGTATTATAAACTGTCTCAAGGGAGCCCGTGATATTGCGGATGAGTGCCCCGAAATGTAATCTTTGAGTAAACTCGTTATGCATTATCCTCCGCGCTGAAACTTTGTTCATGTGCGGGTTTAAGCAACGCTTGTTTAATTTAAAATATTACCTTTTATATGGCCGTTTATAAAATCTGAGAGATGGCAAGGTTTTGGCTTCAGCCCCAAGCCACGAAAAGCTTTGGGGTGTTAAGGATAAACTTGAGCACTCTTGTTCCCATTTTTGGTCCATCTAGGAGGCGCCAACACAACGTAACAAGGCAACCGGACTTATAATGCTTGAACACTCTCACTTAGCCATAGAATTCTATAATTTTAAATTTCATGAAGCCCCCCGGTATTCGAAGACCAATCTGGGCGCTATCCACGCCTTCGGGACATTGTCCGAACCCGCTCAAGCGGGCGTGAGTCTTTAGGACCGAAAAAACCTCTCGAATAGCGACCAGTCTCTCGCCTTATCATGCGCTTCAGTTTAGCTTTCTCCATCGAGGTGCTCGCCCGGCTCAACCGGGCGCAATCATGATGGTTCTCCCAGGCCACCTTAGCCGCATGAATGGGAACGTAAGGCACAAAAACGTGGGAGCCGGCAAACCCAACTATTGACCCAAGACATGATTCGGAGCCGATTCATATAATGCTATAAGTTCGGGTGTCGCACTTATGAAAGTGTTCGGACTTTATCACACCATAATTTGGGAACAAAAGCCTCGGCGTATTCGGCCGCACAAAATATACGGGTGCAAGATGTCATGTAATGAACATATAAATAAAAGGTGATGTAATTGCAATCGAAAAAGTGCTGCATTATTTATTAAAGGAAATCTGCTATGAGTGCGGACGGATACAAATAGTGCGTAAAAGCAAGGGATTTGGACTAGGTAAACATTTCCTCCTTCGGGGTGAGCTACGGACTTGGTGTATATAATCGAATGTAATGCTCGTGAATTGAGACCACCCGAGTGTTCGCCGCAGCCTTCTTTCGTCCCCGACCGTTGCATCATGAGTTCGGCAGGTTCATCGTGGACGGGGCCTCCGTTAACGGAGTCCTCGTGTACACAAAGAAGGGAATAAAAAATAAAAAGGGGGCACACTTGCGAGCCCCGGTGTGGTCGAACCGCACTGGGTCCGCTACATCGTGCCCTTCCGCGCCCATGGTATCTCCAAAGCGTAATGATGTACGCGGGGTGTTATTCTTTGCGATCATGCTGGCGCAGGGTTGGGGCCACATTGCTACGCTGCTTTCGATCGCGCCAGTGGTCTTGGCTGGCATTGCTCCGGCGCTGTTTATCAGATCCGCCTTTAACGGCC